>BMAO01022742.1:0-390008 GCA_019973975.1 Trichonephila clavata
TCTCCGGTATAAATTTTAGTTGATAGCACGGCTGTAATTTGCGATTGTTCCCCCCGAATTCCTTTGAAGGAGAAATGTGTGTCCTCCAGCAGTGGAGTTACAGTGCAATAAGAGAAAGAGAGGGTTGGAGAGAATTTTTGCAGCTTGTTTTAGGAAAGAGTAAATTAAAGGTATTCAGTTTTTAAACGTAGCCTACAGCACGACCAATCTGATATCTTGATTAACGTTGATAACGTATAAGTACTTACACTTAGGACAGTTAATTATTTAATTTGTTTAAAAAAATTTTTCGGATATTTGTCTTTATTATGAATCAGTGGTTTGAAAAAGGGAATGAACCACAAAAATGTTTGGGGAAGAACATTTAAAAAGAAAAGTCTCACAGCTTTTCTTATTTGTTATTTTCTTAACCATACTTTTGTGTGAGATTCTTACATTAACATTTAGTTATTTTTATGTAACAAAAATAAGTAAGTTCATTAACAAGAAATCAGTTACACAAATAAAATCTCTTAAATACAAGATTGAATATTTTAAAAGTATGTGATCATTTTACTCCAGCAGCAAATAAATTTTCAAGTATTTATGTTAATATTTATCTCTTAGTAGCAACATTAAGAAAATAATTGATTCAAGATTGATTAAAAATAATTGAAAATCGAGCCTCAGACATGAAACTGGATGAGGCTTTGAAAAAAATTTCTGAAACATCAGTTAAAGCTGGAAGAGCATTTTCAGCAAAAGTATTCATAAGATAAGAACTAGGCTAAGTGATAAAAGCAAAGATTGTTTTTTTTTTTTGCTTATGTTTCCTCAAATCACTCTTTAAAAAGGAATGATTAGTATATTTTATATTTTTTGCATATTTAGCTAAATACACTACTGTTTGGAAAATATGCAAAACCGTGAAGGAATCATCAGAATAACATGAGCTTTGCAGCAAATATCAATTATAGGATGTTGAGTAAAATAGTAAAGTTTCAGAGCAACCGCGCATGCATGGAGTGCGCAGCGCCCTCTGAACTGATGCAAAAAGGGTATAAATAGAGGGCTGTAGCGGGATATTAAAAATAGGTAATGATTATTTGTTAATGGCGAACGTTTCGTGAGACCTAAGTATGCCTCCACGACGAAATAAGGAGAAATTCCAACAACTTACCGAGTTTGAACGGGAGAGGATTATCGCCCATCGAGAAGGAGGATTTTCCTATCACGCAATAGGAGCTCGTGTGCAGCGGAACAGTTCCACAGTGATGCAAGTTTGGAAGCAGTGGACCGACGAGCACCCAAAAACTCGAAAAACTGGCAGTGGACGAGGGAAGGTGACGTCAGTGCGCGATGATCGACACCCGCTCCGCATGACGGTGAATGATCGTACAGCTTCCTCCAGGCAGTTGACAGCAAGTTGGTCTACTGCTACAGGTGTACTAATGTCGGCTTCGTCAATTCGTCAACGTCTTCTACACCATGAATTGCGTGCAAGGGTACTTTTATACAGGATCCCCCTCGCAGCAAACCATCGACGGTTGCGTCCGTAATGGGCTCATGAGCACAGAGCCTAGAAAGCTGCTTGGCACCAAGTTGTCTTTTCAGATGAATAACGCTTCAATTTGTGGGACCATGATGACCACATTCGTATTAGACGCTATGCCGGTGTACGCTGCCTTCCAGAGTGGGTTATCGAACGACATAGTGGCCTAACACCCGGAGTTATGGTTTGGGGTGCGATTTTGTATCCTGGACGATCCAATTTGCTACGAATTAAGGGTAAACTCAATAGCAACAAGTACGTCAGTGAAGTGCTACAGACCGAAGTTGTTTTCTTTTTTCAAAGCATCCCTGAAGCTATCTTTAAACAGGATAATGCACGCCTATATGTTGCAAAGACTGTTCGAGACTTCTGTTCAGCCCATCACATACAGTTTCTTCCTTGGCCTGCTTATTCGCCGGATATGTCGCCTATTGAACGCGTGTGAGATTTGGTTGGTTGGCATTTCGCTTGTAATCCGCGTCCTACAGCTTCAAAAGCCGAACTTCTGCTGAGCATACAAGCAATATTGAATTTCCTTTCACAAGCAGACATACAAAATCTGTTTGACTCCATGCCACGTCGTATTGCAGCACTTATTGCACCACGTGGTGGTTACACCAGAAACAGATTTCGGACACTTAATATTGTTTGCTTCTTTTTTTGCTTCGAAAATTTATTCATGTATTTGTTCTAATACAAATCGTTTGTGCATTAAATTTTATTTAATTCTGAGGATTCCGTCATGGCATTGCATTTTTTAGAAACAGCAGTTTATATAAATAAGTATGAATCTTGAAATTTTCATATATTCATATTTTATATATAATTTTATTACTAATATCGATTAAAAATAACTTTTTAAATTTGTCGAAGCTTCGATGTATTCCCGGGAATGACAATTTCGTTCCCGGAAATTCCCAGGATTGGAAAAATCCGTGAAATGAGAATCCCTATTGTTACGAGCACTCATTTGTGTCCTTATAATTTTCGATAAAATTCTTTCCTTCTCTACAACGGACAACAATCTATGATACGAGTATCACCAAGTGTACATAGAAATGTTTTTGGTGGTGTACTAAGAAAATAACTTAATTTATATATATCGATGAAAACGATAGTTGACGTTAAGGTTATTTGTAAAATTTTATTCAGGAATATAATTTTTTTTCGTAATTATTTTTTGATAAGATAATTTAAGCAAATAATATTTTCTATAATGTGACTGAAAATATAATCTTAAATTTAGTGTCTATGAACATTGTTTCATGTTAATGATACATAAAAATCAGTTTAATTTTTTGTATTTCAGAATTCTCTTTCTTTCCTATCATTTCTATATTCTTCCTACGTAAAAATTAGTTTTTAGAATTAATAAATACAATTATATACACTATCTGGCCAAAAGTATCCGGACACCCAGTGGTATGGACTTAGAGCGTCCTGAGGCACATTTTAATATGATGTTGGTCCCCCCTTTTTGCATGGATGACAGCATGCACACATTTGGGAAGACTTTCCATCAATTTTTGATAGGTGACCATAGGAATTGCCTTCCAAGCGTCCATCACAGGTGAAGTGAGTGCTTGCAGTGAGGATGGTCGATTTGGCTGGCTACGTAATCTGCGCTCTAATTCGTCCCATAGGTGTTCCATGGGATTTAGATCGCGGCTCTGAGAAGGCCAGTCCAGTTTTTGAACACCCATTTCGTCAAACCACGTCTGTGCAAGCCTCGATGTGTGAATGAAGCAGTTATCCTGCTGGAAGAGAGAGAAATGGGCCTTCCCCAAAATATTGCCATAGAGTTGGGAGTGCAGCATTGTCTAGAATGTCCACATACATCTCAGAGTTCATGTTTCCAATCACAGAACTAACGGACCCAGGCCAAACCACGAGAAACACCTCCACACCATTATGCTTTCACCACCAAACTTAACTGTCGGCACAATACAGTCACTAAAGAAACGTTCGCCGGGCTTCCGCCAAACCCAGACGCATCCATCCGACTGCCAGACTGTAAAGAGAGATTCATCACTCCAAAGAACAGTTTCCACGTGCCCAAAGTCCTATGACGGTGAGCTCTACACTATTGCAATCGATGCTTCGCATCTGTGGACTGATGTTTGGCTTGTGAGCGGCTGCACGACTATGGAATCCCAAGTTTTTTAACTCTCGATGGGACAGTCCTGCTGCTAACACTAATTCCTGATAAACTTTGGAACTCCTGAGAAATTTCCACCAACGAGGATTTGTGATTTTGTTTCACTACCCTTTTCAGAGTTCTGCGGCTGCGTTCATCAAGTATTTTCGGCCTACCGGTTCGTTTTTCTGCCGTTTCACTCTGCCTCGACGTTTCCACTTCACAATTACATCACTCACAGTAGATTTAGGCTTCTGTAGAATGTCCGCAATCTCACGAACTGATTTCCTACAAAGGTGGCATCCAATATACTGCCACGATCAAACTCACTAAGCTCCTTTGACTTAATCATTGCCTCACAAACGCATAAATACAATCTGACAAACCACTACCAACACTTTTATAGCTTTCAATTACGTATCAAATTGCGTCACTCGCCAGAACCACATTTTTAAGGGGTGTCCGGATACTTTGGCCAGATAGTGTGTGTATATATATAATTATTGATTGGGTATTTGAAGAAACATTGATTAAATTAAGATTTTTCTTAGGTAACGAAATAAAAACAAAATAACAAAAAGAACCTTAAAATATAATCACGAGACTAGTGAAGCATTTCTAATGTACACCAAGTATATGAAACAATAGTAACCATAGCACAACCACTTATACAACTTTGCGGTAGTGGTTTTTACTAAGTTCTATTATTAAAATATTTTTTTATTTAATGTATAATTTAATTCCTTATAACATTTTGGTTTTTTATTCTTATCCATTTTTTAAAATATATTTTATCTTTTAAAAGTTTTATTGCTTGTTTTTTTAACTTTTTATAGTCGGTTATATTTAAGAGAAGGATAGAGAGGATATAGTAAGAGATATATATATCTGGTCGCTTATAAAAAAATGAATACCCATTTCCTTAAACAGAGTGAGTCGGTAAAACCAAGCCTAATAAATTCTTGTTCCTGATTCTCGGATTGCCTTATCGCACTGCAACATGTACATAAGGGTTCGCCCAGCTAATTGATAAGAAAATAAATGATATCCAAGAGAGCATTGTCTACAATTTTCTATAGCAAATAATTTCTTAAGGATCTGAAACAAAATATTGAGCCTTTTTTGTTTCTTTTCTTTTTCAGAAAAAATTGAAACAATTTTTGTCACCATTTAAAATTATTTGCTTTTAAATTTAATTATTTTCTCACTTATAGTGTAAAAATTTAATTTAAATTAATTTAATTATTTTACAGCTTAGTTTTTATCTTGAACTGTTCTCGAATCTTTAATACCTAAGCGTTCTTTATCGTGTTTTAATGCTTAATTTTGTTCTCGACCAAAACTTTCAACGTATATTGGTTTATACAAATTTTGCACTTCACTCAGCGTTTTAGAAAGAAACCCTTGAGGTGGGTTTATGAATTCTGTGAGTGAGTAAGAGTTGTATTAACATAACATTATAAAAAGTGACGGAAGAGCTACTGGTGACGGACCTCGTAATTTTGAACCTCTGTCTAGTCACGAGGATGACCCCTGAGGTGAAACCACCTTTCCCAACTACCACTCCATACCAACGGAAGAGCATTGAGCAATGACAAGAGTTCTATGAAGGATTATGATTGATTAATTGAATATTAACGTCGCACTGTTCAGCTACACGAGGGATTTTGGTGACGGACCTCGTAATTTTGAACCATGATCAAGTGACGCGGACGACACCTGAGCTGGCACCCCTCTCCTCTCCTCTCCTTGACCATCGTTCAAAATGACGGGGTCCGTCGCCAAAAGCCCTCGTGTAGCTGAACAGTGCGACTTTAATATTCACTTTCTCACTCCTAGAGGTCTCCTCATTTCCCAATTAGTGAAGGGAGAGCGCTCATTTGCAATAAATTGCCACCTTCAGCGTCATTTCCCTGCCAAGCAACTTTACTCTTTTGGAGGCCCTAAATAAATACCAACAGTTCTACTGGCTTCCAATACATTTACAAAATAATCATTATTGCTTTTCTTTCGTGTTTGAGTGAGTGTTTATTGACGTCTTACTATAAAGCAGTACGAAGGTTATTGGTGCCGTATCTCTTAATTCTGAACCGTAGCCAAGTGACTAGGACGACACCTGAGATGGTACCCCATCTCCAAACTTCTGCACCACACCAATGGGAATATTTCAAGCCTCGACAGATTTAACCTGCATCAACCCCTCTACACGACGGGTCTTCAGTGTCATTAAGACACGTGCTCAAGACACTCCGGCTACGAATTAGGGACCATAACCGCTAATCTACCGAAACGACTTTTTTTGTTTGAAGGACAAAGAGAAAAGATGCCTTCCCCCCCCCCCTGAATTTCAAATGGAGCTTCGGATTGGTCTATTACCAACGTAGATATGGTACATTTTCTGGGAAGGCTGGTATCACTTTTTAGTGCGGCACCATATAGGTAGATACCAATTTTGTCGCATTATAATTTTGAAGCCCAGTTTACTTTCCAGTGAATGAGTGAGTGAATATTAACGCGACGTACTATTCAACTACTCGAGAGCTTTTGGCAACGGACTGCGTAATTTTGAACCATGGTGAAGTGACTAGGACTACATCTGAGCTGGCACCCACTGTCCTAGTTTCCACACCACACCAGCGGGATGACGTTTGAATCTCGTACATTTCCTCCTCTGCACGGTGGGTCTTCAGCTGTATTAGGCTCGATCTCATGACACTACGAGCCCGTTACCTTGACCACTAGGCTATCGCAGACCCGTTTCCTCCCCAGAGAGAGGCGCCTAAGCTATGGTATATGCGAAATTTTACTAAAAATTTAATTTTGCCAAGGGCATTCAAGCCAAACAGGCACTCTAGGGATCTTTAATATGCCGTCTTATTATACGGCATGGATGTTATCGATTTTCTGCATCATGAAAATCCATCGAGTGGGGCCAAGGCCAAGGGAGTGAGTGAATATTAACTTCGAACTGTTCAGCTATACGAGGACTTTTTGTGACGGACCCAGTAATTTTGAACCATGGTCAAGCGACGAGGACGACACCTGAGATGGCACCCACCTCCCCTAACTACCACACCAACGGGAGGACGTTTGAGTTCTCGACAGATATAACGTGCATCGTTCCCCTATAAGACGGGTCTTTAGTGCTACAGGGCTCGAACTCATGACATGTCAGCCACATTTCGATACTTTGACTACTAGGCTACCGCGACTGGGGTCGAACCCGCAAACTTGGGCTTACAGATCCAGCGCCTAATAAAGTACGCTACCTACCTGGTGTAAAGAGAACAGAATAAATGTGCACATTTTACACAAACGTCATGCTAGAAAAACATAAGAAGTTCTGGGGACGGACATTTTAATTTTTATTTCACGACATCTGACCAGTACTTCACTCATCAAACTCTCCGTAAGACCCGCCGTGTAGGGGAGCGATGCACGTTAAATCTGTCGAGAGCTCAAACGTCCTCCCGTTGGTGTGGTGTGGTAGTTAGGAGAGGGGTGGCAGCTCAGGTGTCGTCCGCGCCACTCGACCATGGTTCAAAATTAGGCGGACCGTCGCCAAAAGCCCTCAGCTGAACAGTGTGTGTGCGACGTTAATATTCACTCACTCACTCAAACTCTCCGTTACATAAATAAGTGTAAATTAACGTCGCATTTTAAAATTACACCTAGTGCTTTTTTTTACACCTACCTCATAATTTAAAACTACATGAAAAATAAAATGAAGAATGAATGTAGCTTGCGAAATTTTTAGCAACGCTATTCATTCTTAATTTTGTCCTGTATTTTTTGAAATTAGAAGTGATATTTTCATGTGCTTCAATTTATCATTTCTTTGTCTATGCATTTTCTTAATGATCAATGTATCATTCTTATTCGCATTTTACTACGAAAATATTTCTGCATTTTTCTTAGAACTTCCTTAAACTTGATTTTTAACATTCCTCGCTTTTGTGATTTGAAAATAAATTTCTAATTTTTAAAATATATACAGCAAATGCTTTTATTTTTTTATAAATAAAAAAAATCTGCTATTTTTTAAAAAACTTCTTAGCCTAGAACAAAGATATGTTTTTGTGTGAATCTCCTTTCTTTATTCAAAATTGTGTCATGAGAATCTAAAATATTTTTTTTTTTAAAAAAAACCCTACGTTTTAAAGGAAACGAAAAGTTCATTTTACGAAACATAGATACATTATTGCTATTTACATGACCAGAATAATTGTAGTACAAATAATTTAAGTTTTACTTTCAAACTGAAAGATATTTAAAAGTAGCAGAATGGTTATATATTTCTATATTTCTTATATTTAGTTCACGTAAAGGAAAAGGATATGAATGAGTTGAAGTTTCCAAGCAAATAAACAAAGCACTGAACTTCCTGAGAAAATTGTCAGAAAATATTATACGCGGAAAGAGAGATGATAACAATCGGAAGCGTTTCGCAACTGGTCGAAATTATTCGCCAAAGGTATGCTTATGAGATTAGAAAGATGTAGGTAGTAAAAAATGTGAGAATGACTTGAATACTATACTTGCGTTGTAAATGCCTTGAGTTTTGTGCTTCGAGCTAGTATTTTTAGTCTTGTTAATCTTTTTAAAGGTACAATAAGGATGCTCACTAAATGACTCGATTTTAATTCTACTGAGGCAAAAATTCGCAGATTGTTTTCGCTACGAAGTTGTGAAACTAAACATTCAAGGGGAAAAAGTAAGTTCTTATTTTTTAACTACGATCTCTCACTCTTTAGTTACCGATTTTAGTTTAGTTTTTTTTCACTCTTTAGTTACCGATTCTTTACGCATATTTGAAAAATTGCCTTTTTTACTGCTATCTATAGCTGGAGTATCCATTTTTCGCATGGATAAAGTTATAAAACAAACCCATCTATGACTACAGGCTAGCTTGCATATAATTCTTTTAGTGAGAACTCACGTTTAACTCTGTGCAAGATGACTACGTGGGGAAATTTTTTTTATTTTATTGGGACCACCTTTTAATAATTTTCTGATCAATTTTTAGTGAATTCTTTGACAGAATATATTTTTTGCAATGATTCATTCATAACAAAATTAACATTTTCTGCTACAAAGAACAAATGAGTAAATGCAAAGAATTCCAAAAATCCATTTTGACGTCCATCCACATCAAAACTGAAAGAAATGGTTCACCTTTTTTAACTCCGTAAAGAAAGAAAAAAGACCAAAACATGCTCCCTGATAGCGTGCATACAAAATTTGTAAAAAACCCATAAAAATAGTATTTCAACCCTCCATTTACTTCTAATAAAATGTAAAAAATATTCATTCTTGTAACGTATAAATTCAATTTTGTTTTGACTATAGGTTTGTAGATGAAACGATTTAAAAATAAGAAGAAATCGAAAATTGTAGCGTTTCTATGTCGGTTTTGCAAATTCACTTAAACACAGTTTTTGTTTTGTTTGTGTTCAAAACAAAATTAATTTTTAATTAAAAAATTTGAATCTTCTCAGAGAAGGTGCAATTATTTTAAGGTATCCGAACACGTTGAATATGACCAAATTCTGTCAAGACAGATATTTTTATTTTATTGAATAGAGCTATCTTTTGACTTTACGAAACATACTTTATTTTGTTTTTACACTACCTAGAGGCCAAGTTACAATCCATTTTATAAAGTTAGAAAAACCGGAAGTGGGTTTTTAATCTACCAGAAGTGGGCATTTAAATTGCTCAAAATCTATCATGGCGAGTCTGATAACTCAAAATATTACGAATGTATTTCTATAAAACTTTTTAAACCTGATATTTACGTTATTTTCTAGAGAATGTACAAAAATATTTCTTATTGTATGAATACTTTTTGAGTTAGGGCTTGTTATTTAAATAAGGGTCTCATAAAAAATGTAACATTTCTTATAATGTTTACTCAATCAGCTCTAAAATTTTCAAATTTTAATAAAAAACTAGCTTTCATGGCCCGGCGTTGCACGGGCTTTTACCGAGGGTATAACTTATCCCAATGTTAATTTCCTCCTCTTATTCTAACGCCAACACTTTGGTGTGGGTTTGACGCGTACGATGTGAATGCATGACCTGTGAGTGCGTGTCATGGCTTTGTTGCTTAACATTTTCCCTTCTCTTCACAAATTCTCGATCCTAGTACCACTGAAGACCCGCAGTGTAGGGGCGCGATGCACGTAAAATCTGTCGAGAGCTCAAACGTCCTCCCGTTGGTGTGGTGTGGTAGTTAGGAGAGGGGGTGGCAGCTCAGGTGTCGTCCGCGCCACTCGACCATGGTTCAAAATTATGCGGACCGTCACCAAAAGCCCTCAGCTGAACAGTGTGCGTGCGACGTTAATATTCACTCACTCACTCAAACTCTCCGTTACATAAATAAGTGTAAATTAACGTCGCACTTTTTTTAAAATTACACCTAGTGCTTTTTTTTACACCTACCTCATAATTTAAAACTACATGAAGAATAAGATGAAGAATGAATGAAGCTTGCGAAATTTTTAGCAACGCTATTCATTCTTAATTTTGTTCTGTATTTTTTGAAATTAGAAGTGATATTTTCATGTGCTTCAATTTATCATTTCTTTGTCTATGCATTTTCTTAATGATCAATGTATCATTCTTATTCGCATTTTACTACGAAAATATTTCTGCATTTTTCTTAGAACTTCCTTAAACTTGATTTTTAACATTCCTCGCTTTTGTGATTTGAAAATAAATTTCTAATTTTTAAAATATATACAGCAAATGCTTTTATTTTTTTATAAATATAAAAAATCTGTTATTTTTTAAAAAAACTTCTTAGTTTAGAACAAAGATATGTTTTTGTGTGAATCTCCTTTCTTTATTCAAAATTGTGTCATGAGAATCTAAAATATTTTTTTTTTTTAAAAAAACCCTACGTTTTAAAGGAAACGAAAAGTTCATTTTACGAAACATAGATACATTATTGCTATTTACATGACCAGAATAATTGTAGTACAAATAATTTATGTTTTACTTTCAAACTGAAAGATATTTAAAAGTAGCAGAATGGTTATATATTTCTATATTTCTTATATTTAGTTCACGTAAAGGAAAAGGATATGAATGAGTTGAAGTTTCCAAACAAATAAACAAAGCACTGAACTTCCTGAGAAAATTGTCAGAAAATATTATACGCGGAAAGAGAGATGATAACAATCGGAAGCGTTTCGCAACTGGTCGAAATTATTCGCCAAAGGTATGCTTATGAGATTAGAAAGATGTAGGTAGTAAAAAATGTGAGAATGACTTGAATACTATACTTGCGTTGTAAATGCCTTGAGTTTTGTGCTTCGAGCTAGTATTTTTAGTCTTGTTAATCTTTTTAAAGGTACAATAAGGATGCTCACTAAATGACTCGATTTTAATTCTACTGAGGCAAAAATTCGCAGATTGTTTTCGCTACGAAGTTGTGAAACTAAACATTCAAGGGGAAAAAGTAAGTTCTTATTTTTTAACTACGATCTCTCACTCTTTAGTTACCGATTTTAGTTTAGTTTTTTTTCACTCTTTAGTTACCGATTCTTTACGCATATTTGAAAAATTGCCTTTTTTACTGCTATCTATAGCTGGAGTATCCATTTTTCGCATGGATAAAGTTATAAAACAAACCCATCTATGACTACAGGCTAGCTTGCATATAATTCTTTTAGTGAGAACTCACGTTTAACTCTGTGCAAGATGACTACGTGGGGAAATTTTTTTTATTTTATTGGGACCACCTTTTAATAATTTTCTGATCAATTTTTAGTGAATTCTTTGACAGAATATATTTTTTGCAATGATTCATTCATAACAAAATTAACATTTTCTGCTACAAAGAACAAATGAGTAAATGCAAAGAATTCCAAAAATCCATTTTGACGTCCATCCACATCAAAACTGAAAGAAATGGTTCACCTTTTTTAACTCCGTAAAGAAAAAAAATGACCAAAACATGCTCCCTGATAGCGTGCATACAAACTTTGTATAAAACCCAATAAAAATAGTATTTCAACCCTCCATTTACTTCTAATAAAATGTAAAAAATATTCATTCTTATAACGTATGAATTCAATTTTGTTTTGACTATAGGTTTCTAGATGAAACGATTTAAAAATAAGAAGAAATCGAAAATTGTAGCATTTCTATGTCGGTTTTGCAAATTCACTTAAACACAGTTTTTGTTTTGTTTGTGTTCAAAACAAAACTAATTTTTAATTAAAAAATTTGAATCTTCTCAGAGAAGGTGCAAGGATTTTAAGGTATCCGAACACGTTGAATATGACCAAATTCTGTCAAGACATATATTTTTATTTTATTGAATAGAGCTATCTTTTGACTTTACGAAATATACTTTATTTTGTTTTTACACTACCTAGAGGCCAAGTTACAATCCATTTTATAAAGTTAGAAAAACCGGAAGTGGGTTTTTGATCTACCAGAAGTGGGCATTTAAATTGCTCAAAATCTATCATAGCGAGTCTGATAACTCAAAATATTACGAATGTATTTCTATAAAACTTTTTAAACCTGATATTTACGTTATTTTCTAGAGAATGTACAAAAATATTTCTTATTGTATGAATACTTTTTGAGTTAGGGCTTGTTATTTAAATAATGGTCTCATAAAAAATGTAACATTTCTTATAATGTTTACTCAATCAGCTCTAAAATTTTCAAATTTTAATAAAAAATTAAAATTTTAGTACATTTTCTAGATAAATGCATCTAATTCGTTTTCGTAATACTTTTACTAATATATGTTTATTATTTTTTTCTCTAACTGCTTTGAAGTTTTTCAAAAATATTGCTAAAATTTCACTTATAATTGTGATTTTTGTAAAATTCAGGTAATTTATTATAATTTTGATAGTTAAATATATAAGTAATATTTACTGGTATTGAGTCCTAAAAGAGCATTAATAATGTTTTAGTATGCTATTTTGTTAAAAAGTACTCCGTACGTGTGCGGATACCTTAATTCTGTATTGTTTCGCCTAAGATCTAGGCAGAGAAATTGATCAAAATCGTTTCAACACTGAATTTAAAAAAAAAAAAAAATCTAAAGCATGTTTAAGAAATGCTGCTTTCTGCTGCATAAAAAATCTATTAATTGTACTTGATGTGTTCCTTTTTTGTAACTGTTTTGTGCCAGAAGAGAATGCTTTTTATTTACACAACACGATACTAAAAGTTAAAATAATCTTTTACAAAGAGCTATATTGCATATACAGATAGCGGACATCCATGGTTGACTACTTGCCAAGAAAAATGTAAACAGAACACAATAAACTTTAAATCAAAAATTGAGAAGTTCTTGTCCTTTCTCTGTCGTACTAACATTGTATGTAACATGTCGCCACAGACATCTCACCGTACTAAATGTTAAAAAGTACTCAAATGTCTCTTTTATTTTAACAAACATTACTTTGATTTCTTACCATAAAAAAATAAAAATCCTAAACTTACTTTACTTTGTGGCGGTACTAACAGAAAAATTATTTTTTTTATATTTTCTTTTCCCTTTCATCTATAAATCAAAGAACATGTTTTCCGCATAGGTAGGTTTTGAAATTCTGAAAAAAAAAATCTCGATCCATCTTAATACTCATATTGTGTTTTATGTTCTTCATTTTATACATAATTTACTCTTGGAACAAATTTTAAATATTTAGAAAAATATTTGTATCTTCTGAAGCAATTTTCATAATTTCACTAATGTTATTTATGAAGCATTTGATTATTTCAATAAACTTAATATTTCATGTTATAATGTAATGCCGGATGGTTCCTGCTTCCATCTGAAATCCCTTGTCTACCCGCAGACCCGGCTAGGTGTGTGGGAGAAACTGAATAATCACTAGACATGTTTCAATTTAATTTATTTATTGACACCAAAAGATCAATCAGACACAATAACAATCTAAGATAACTGATCAGATAGTAGAGCGCGGAGGTGAGATTCAATAATACGGGGATAATACTACGGACCTTCAACTGATTCTACGATAGCTTAAACCCACTCAATATAAACTACGTCGCACACTAATAAGTTAACTTCTAATTAAACAAGGCTCACGATACCTGTACTTTTATGAAGCAGATCTTACACTTGAATCTGGCAGGAAATCTTTATCTGGATTTAATCACTGTCGTTGGATCCAATCTCCGTAATCCGTTTCATGGACAAACTCCAAAATCTCTTAATAATTCCACGATTCTTCAATTTTCAACTAACAAACTAACTCGTCAACTCACTTGCCTATTCTTTGCTTAATCCAACTTCTCAAACTCGCGAAAACAGAATTTATATAATGTACTTCATTTACATAATCACGCTTTCTTACTCGGTGAAAGTTGGTTGAAATAAATATTTTTCTAAAAGTGTCATGAAGGGATTAGTAGAACCGCGTATAGACAACAATAGATAGTATATTTAAAATGTTGGACTTTGAGATTCTTGAGGTATCAGTAACAATAACTATTTATGTCCCTTGGCTTAGGTTCAAAATTCCTTACAAATATTCTACTAAACTGCATTTATATATAAATTTCACAATGAGTCTCTATTTAGATTCTGAAATTCAATTAATAGAATGACATAAGATTTAACAATAATTCCGATCTGACTTTTGAATTTCTTGAAAATCTTTAAATTCAATCAATACACGAAATAATAAGAATTAGTTTAAATTTTCCAACT
This sequence comes from Trichonephila clavata, assembly GCA_019973975.1. Classification (NCBI taxonomy): domain Eukaryota; kingdom Metazoa; phylum Arthropoda; class Arachnida; order Araneae; family Nephilidae; genus Trichonephila; species Trichonephila clavata. The sequence goes on from BMAO01022742.1 coordinate 14,380, forward strand.
AAATACATTTTATCACATAAATTATCAATACTCATTTCAAATTTTGTCAAAAAATATTTCGATTTTAAGATCGTGATTTAAAAATTCATTTCCCCTTTTCTTAACTCTTATTTCATCCAGATTTTTTCCACTCACTTTTATCTTTTTCTCATATTTAAATTTTTAAGTGTAATATAATATATATGTTCTGTTTTAATCTTATAAAAGCTCTACTACGGTATACAAGCCTGTCTTCGCCAAATGTACTAAAGCCTAAACAAAACGTGGAAAACATTTTGTGACAGAAAAACAATTTTAATGAAAATTTACAATACTGTAATTCATACATCTATACTACGTTTTGAAAACTTCAAAAGTATTCCATTTTAATTTGTAAAGACATAGCGCTAAAACGTATTTATTATTACTTAATAGGGGGGGAGGGGAGGGAAACACACATTATACACCAGAAAAAATGATTCTACTAAAATAAAAATGAGTAGTGTGATAAAATATTTTTCACACGAAAGTTCAGTGAAGCTAAAATATGATATTAATGTTTCAGAACTTTTATATCTGAAGAAATATTCCGAAGTCGGGCATTACGCGAAGACGTTCAATGTTCGGTTTCATTTTTGATTCGTGCTGCCATCTATGAAGAGTAACAATAATTTTACTCGTTCTCTTTTTTTTTTCATTAATTACTAAGCATTTGTGCTGCCATCTATTGAGTATTTGTAATTTTAATTGTATTATATTTCATGTTACAAGCCAATTTTTAAAGAAGGTCGTTTTAAATATTTTTTTTTTTAATTTAAAGCAATTAGCAGTTTTTAATAACATTATTCGTGAAGTTTTTCAAGCATAGTTTGTAATTCTTGCTGTCATATTGAAAGTTCGGAAGTTATGTGAAGAAAAGGGAGCATTCAAATTTTCACAAACCCACTGTTACTATACACCATTTCTTACTATTTAAATGTTTTGAAAATTCTAACCAAGTTCATCTAATTAGAATAGGACATTATATTTTTTGATTTTATAAATATTAAAAAGAAATAACAATTAAGAGGACACCTTTCCTAAGACATCTGCATATTTGCAAAACGGAAATTTAACACACAAATTAAATTTAAGTGGATTATCATTATCCATTTAAGATATGTATAATATTAAGAAGGACCAATTTTCTTACAATGAAAAGGAGGACGAAAAATTTAAGAAAAAATTACAACGTAAATATAGGAAACATTTTATTTATTCAAACAAAAATACACTATAATTATGCTCACACATTCCTTTTAATTATTCACTTAAAGGAGTATTTTTCCATTGAAAGAATTATTTTGTCAATATATAATTTTCTAAAGTATCGGAAATTTTGCAGCAAGAATATTCCTCATGTTGAACTTAATGAGTGTTACTAGTAAAGTATCAACATTCAACCTTGATTTCTCACTTGTCCAAAAATCATTACCAATTGAAAGAACTCTTTCAACTGCTGCATTAGTCCCTGGGTAGCATAAAGTAAATTCCACAAGAATAACTAAATTTTCATATAGAATGTGTTCATTTTTGAAATGATTAAATGTTTCCACCCATCTTTTATCAATTTCACCATACTAATTTTCCCATTGTTCTAATTTATCAGAATTTAAATATATTCATTTAGTCTTATAATTTCTTCAAACAAACAATTGTCCTCGATTTTAATATCAGGTATTTCTTTCGATAAAAAATCAACACAATTTTCTATATTTTCCCAATTTACCTGCAATTAAGTCAAAAAAACACCGTTGAAAACTTTTATTTCCTGTGATATTTGTTTCAGACCTTTCTTCGACATATTGGAAACATGTTGATTCTTCTAAGTTTGACAATCGTTTTATTAATTATTAAAAGAATAAATTTTTCTTCAAATTATGATTTATATTGAAGGACAAAATCGTTTAAAATAAGATTACCTTCTGTAGCTGAAATATGTTCGCCATCAATTTTTTGAATTTTTTTGTGGAAAATAGATGCTTGATCATGTACAAAGTACATTAATTTCTCCTATAATTCATACTGTACCAGCAGATGTCGCATAACAGTTTGACCAGGCATCTCTGAATACAGAGATTAACAGATTAGCTTTAAAGTATTGAAAAGGAGGACAAGAGGAGGACAATTTTCAAGAAGGACAGAACCTATAAAAGGAGGACGATTGGTCACCTTAATAAGATTAATTTACAAAATTTAACTACCTGAAATAAAAATAAGAATATGTCATTACAAAATTTACTGTCCCTTATGTTGTTATCCGCTGTTTTTTTAAAGCAATTTCATATAATAACTAAGATAAAGTGCTCTATTTCTTGTAAAAATTAAAATATCTCTTATCCTGAAGGCCATTTCAAAAATAAATAACATAGCAACACATCAAAATTGAAAAAATGAAAATTTGTTTATAAACCTTTGGTACAAAACGGGCCGTGTTTATGTTATTTTTTGTAAATTTTTACCCATTTTTTCCCATTTTAGTAATAATAATTTCTTTTTCTCTTCTTAATTTTAGCATATTTTTCTTAAAATGTACTAAACAAATCTAAAAATCAAAAAAAAAATCTCATATCTTTATTTTTTTTAAAAAAAAGTTGTCGCACGTAGACGAATACCATAAATGCAACCTTATTTGGCTGCACTATATCCCACTATAAATATAATTTATCTCTATAGCTTAATCTAAAATCATTGACGTCCAATTAAGGTTATGACAGTGAGAAAGTGGGGTTTTTTTTGTAAATTTTTACCCATTTTTTCCCCATTTTGGTAATAATAATTTCCTTTTTACTTCTTAATTTTAGCATATTTTTTTTAAAAATGAACTAAACAAATATAGAAACAACAACAAAATCCCTATATCTCCATTTTTTTTTAAAAAGAAGTTTTCGCAAATAGTCGGACAGCTTTTAAATTTTACGCTACAAATTCTCTCTATTTTTCATGCTAAATTCACAGGATTACTCACACACCTATTAACATTTTCATGTCATTCAGAACATTAGTAGCACCCCCCCCCAAACAAATATAAAAGAAAATTAAATGTGACCGCTGATAATTTCAATAGATCTAGACTTCCACATTTTGTGTAAAAAAAAAAATACGTGCACATGTACTAGTTACTAAATATTATGCATGTATCGGTGACACTTGGATCCCAAATTAACATTATTAATATATATGTGAGTAAATTATATAAAAATTACATAAAATGATTTTAATAACAAATATAGTTAAACATGAATCTAAAAAGTTTGAAGACTACTGGTTTATAAAAATATGAAATCTTATTACATTACTAGTTTTGTAATTAAATTAAAATTCATTTTTTCCCTTTATTCATTTTTTCTCGTTATTTCCCTTTTGTATCTTATATTTTTCCATGCTGTTAAAGAATTTTATTTCATATGTTAAAGGGATACTCTAGGTATTTAAATAGATTGTTAAAATTTTTAAAGTTCTACTGTGATGAACAGATTTAAGTGTTGTATGCACTAAATAATATAACGTTTGGATGTTTTTCTTCATGAAAAAGTGTTTTGTTGTTATTTCCACTCTTACAAGATTAATTCAAAACAAGCTTTTATTTCTTATAGAGAAAATGAAACCTTTTTTTAAAAAAATCTCTACTTCGCTATTTTAAGGTAATGGGCATTGCTTTAAAATTTTCTCTAGTATTTTTTCTGTCAATTCCAGAGATAGTATTTTAACAAATATAGTTTTAAAGGCTTTCGAGTGATTTGGAATTTAAAGCAGCGTTTCTCAAACTGCGGGGAGCACCCCTTAGGGAGGCGGGAGAACCTTACGGGGGGGGGCATATCGAAAAGCTGAAAATAAAAGATTATTTAAAAAAGTTTTACTGAAAAGAAACAGATCAAAATATATTCTGACACATTTATATTGATATAATATACTTATAAATGTATGAGATTGCACAATGTATTTGATAATTAATTTATCAATACTAAATTATTAACAGGTTTAATAGTTACTAGTGACTTCTATGGGCTCTCCATATACAAAATTATGTACAAAATTTAATACTATCTTGTTAATTTGTGCGGTTTATAATTAGAGTCGTATTGTAGCCTTACCCGCCATAGTACATTTTATTATTACATTCTATTTATTGTTATTGTGCGGAGAGGGGCGCGATTAAAATTATGTTTGAAAATTGAGTCGCAAGCACTGAAAGTTTGAGAAGCACTGATCTAGAGATAAACACATCACCCTGATATAAAATTACGAGGTTCCTTTGCAATAGCCCTCGTACGATGTTATTATAACTCTTGCTCATCTCGTTATATAATAATTATCCTTTCAAGCAATTCTTATTATAATCAGTTGATAATCACCTCTATGATGATTTATAGATATCAATAGAAGGTAAATGCATTGTAAATCCAAAAAATATCTTTGTAATATTTAATGTTTCCGACTGGTTGCGACAACTTTTTTTTAAAAAAAGGAGATATTTGTTATTTTGAGATTTTTTGAGATTTTTTTAAGAAATTTTAAGAAAAAGGTGCTAAAATTATGAAGAGAAAAAGAAATTATTACTAAAATGGGAAAAAATAGGTAAAAATTGACAAAACAATAGCATAAACGCGGCCCATTCTGCACCAAAGGTTTAAGAACAAATTAACAATTTTTTCAATCCAATGTGTTGCTACATTATTCAATTTTGAAATGACCTTCAGGATAAGAGATATTTTCTTTTTTACGAAAACTAGAGCACTTTATCTCGGTTACTATAAGAAAATGCTTAAAAAGACAGTGATTATATTCACATAAGGGACTGTAAATTTTGTAATAAAACAGTGATTGATAAATCTAAAGGTTTAAACAATTCTACTATTATACAGAACTTATTGAAAAAAATTCAGTTAATTATATTAAAAACTTTTTTAGCAATCTCTGGCCCCGTTTGAGTATTTTCAAAAAACACATCTCGAGTAAAACGCGTTTTAATGTATGACATCTTGTTTAAAGTAATGGTATCTGCTTTTACTAAAACACTTGTAGTTTTTGTTCTAATAAACGGAAAATGATAAACTTGGTATTTTTATAAAGCTAATAAAATGGCCCATAAAATAAAATCATAAAAAAAATTGTCAATTTTTGGCAAAATTCACAGTTTTAGGGTAGTCGAATACCTTAAGTGGTTATTCTTGGAGAAAATACTATATTACACAAAAATGAATATTTTTAAGCCGTAATTCAATGCGATGATTAGAAGATAATTTCTTTCCTTGAGCTGGAGGCGGACCGAAGTGTTGAGGGTCCAAGAAATTTTGGTGCCTAACCTGCAGCAGAGCACATATACAATTTTCTTCAAACAGCTACATATGTCTGGAAATGGCATTCAGAAATTTAAAACAGGTGTGTGTGTGTGTGTGTGTGTGTGTGCATTTATTGCTAGAGTTATCTTCCAGGTATATAATCGAAGTTTAAAATTTTTGAAATTATTTCGAGTACGCCCACTTTATGTAGTTGGTGGATACCAGAGAAAAACTGCATTAGAATAATTTCAACAACGTATAATTAATGTTAATTATAAATAAGTTAATTTTAATGATATAATGCTAAGCAATATTAATGTTAGATTATTATTTTTATTTTTTTCACGTTGCTTCAGAGCATAAGAAAGAGTTATGAACTGTCTGAACACTTTAAATAGTTATAGTAAACGAATTTATTAAGCAGAAATATTGAAAAATTTCAGAATATTCAAACACAATATTATTTTATAATCAATTTACTTCGTCTTAAAAATATTTTTTTTAACAAAAAAGTAATTTTAATCGGAAAGTTTAATAAATCTCAAAGTGTGTCTTATGATATCTGTGTTCAAGATTAAAAACAAAATTACCTGCATTATTTAATCATAATATATTGATTTAATAAGGTTTTTGTATTAATTATTTTATTAAGTTTTAGATTTATTGCAATATATGTAGTACTTTGAAACTAGTGGAATAGTGAATGTTAAGAATAGTTGACTCCTTTCGCCGTCCAGAGATGGCGCCACGAACTGAACTTCGTTTTCTGGAAGCTGGTGTGATTTCGGCGGGAAAATGACATTCGATTCGGATTATTCGGTTGTAATGGTCGCCGTTCTTGTGATTATGTGTTGTGAAATGTTTTTCTTTTATCGTACATGTAAAGGCATGAGTGTGAAGCAAATATATACATGAAAAGTCGACTTGTGAAATCATTGGTGTTATTCATTAATAATCTTCATTTATATATCTTTCATTCAGCTTTATAAGAAATACTTCCACAGTGTTTATACGCCCAGCATGGAAAATGGCGGTAAGTCAAAATACATTCATTATACAACTCATAATTGCACTCTACATGAAATTCAAAATCTAAAGTCTCATTCCCATTCATAACAGTGAAAAACGTTCAATTTAGAAGGAAATTTCACTTCGATGTAGTTTTCCAAAATTATATGCATACATATACTTAATTTTGCAAATAAATGAAGCAATCCTAAAAATGACTTGATTTCTCGAAGTTTCATGTACAAACTCCTTTATACCCAATATGCATACAGGGACGTCTTAAGGCATTGGCCAACTGGGTCCGGGCCCAGGGCCTCGGCCTCATTGGGGGCCTCGTCTCGTTCTTGACTCAGTCTTAATAACATCTGGATTTTAATAATTTTAACGGTCAAATGTTATTTCCAGTTACATTCATCGAAAACTGGGGATTTCGGACTATATGGCAACTGTGGCAAGACTGTATTATTATGTGATGACTGTTGTCCATGTATAAACCTAGGCCTGTCCCCATACACCATCATTATTCATTAAGTGAAAAAGCGGCAGTCAGTCGAATCGATTCGTGCAATTGTACATCATCTACATTTGTTTGCTTCAGGTTACTGTTTGCACGAGTATTTGGCAACGTATACTATGCACTACCTACTTTAAGGGTCATAGGTGGGGCTTACATTTATGTAGGGGCCCAGTGCATACTTTTACGTAGGTGCCTAGGGCCTCAACAAGTCTTAAGACGTACCTGTATGCACATAACAGTTTCCAAGGCCAATGATTGCACAATTAGCATTGTATAAAATAAGCAACAATTTTTGACCATCAGTGTGTAAATGCTTAAATAAAATAAAAATGTCACTTTCTTCATGTTTCTCTTTGTATTTTGCTGTTGTTTTGAAAAAGAGTGTATAAATGATTTTTATTTGCTTGGATTTTTATCAATTTGTCGTGTTTCCTCTCTTTACAGGATGACATTATTTCGAATGCTAATCGTTATATATGTAACAAGTAGAATCTCATCCAGTGGATCAGTAATGACTCATATCAATGCATCAGAGTCGGGTCTTCATGACAGCAGTCAATTAAGAGATCCTTTTACAAGTATCCGAAAACCAGATACTGAAAGAATTTTTCAGACAATTTCAAACCAACCTATTTCGTTTTCAAAATATTCGAATGAAGCAAAAGAACAGAGGCCAATACCCACACCTCTCGAAGATGTATATGATGTACACTCAGAATCAACAAAGAATGGATATTTATCCCCTAACGTAAAAAATACGAAAACGGATGTAAACAACAAACACCGTAGAGATGCTTTATCTCAAACCACAAAAAGTTATGAAAATATAGGGAAGAAGGTCCCAAATTCAGACAACATATCCAAATCATTACTTTCTAGATTTTTATACAATAAAAATGGAGTAATATTTTTTAAGAATGTGTATATACCAGAATCAAACAGTAATTTGAGTGAATCAAACAATTCAAAGAATAAATACTATGATATTAATTTTTTTACATTTCAAGCGCCTAAGAATATTACGAATGCGAATGACATCACGATTACTCCTATGAATAGAAACAAAACATCGAGAGAGATTAGAATACAGAGTAACTGTAGCTTAAATCCTCTTGAGCATTCTAACTTTTCTTCATCATGTATTAATAATCTAACGGAAAATTTTAATTGTCAGGTTTCTGAAAACGAGAAGTGGTTTTTGTCTGTATCGTGCAGCAATATTTCTTTGTATAATGCTTCAGCATACATACCAATTGAAACAGGAAAGTTGAATATATTTAAAAGCCCACAGAAAAATTTAATCAAACCCCTTTTTCCTCATTTAACAAATTTAACATACCTCAGACTTCACAATAATCGCCATAGGTATATAATAAAAGCTTTCACGGGACTTCAAAATTTAAAATACTTGGATCTAAGTAATAATAACATTATGGTTCTTGCTAGTTATGTATTTATAGGAACGCCAAATCTTAAAACATTAAATCTTTCAATGAATTTCATAATTAGAATACAAACTATAGCAATAGCATTAAGTCCCTTAAAATATTTCACAATTTTAGACTTGGACCACAACTTGATAATTGGAGCAATAGACGAACCAGGACTTCAACCCTTAAGAAACACTACTCTAAAAACACTAAGTTTATATAACACGACCATTCAATACATTTCCAAAGGCGCATTTCAACACTTACCCTTCCTGAAAGTATTAGAATTATCTGTTAATTACATGAACGAAGAAGCTTTAACTAATGTTACTAGTAGTATTAAATCTACATCGATGACAATTTTTGCAGCATTAGCTCTAAATCGTCTTGTTAGCTTTCCATACAACTCTATAGCATTTTTACAAAATATTTCCATCTATCGTCTTGATCTTAGCAACAATTACTTCCCCCAAATAGAAAAATTACCATATCTTCCTTTGCTTAAGTCTCTTTGGCTATCTCATTGCTCAATTAGTCTTATTGTAGATGGAGCTTTTAGTGAGCTTTCAAATTTAGAAGAATTGGTACTTAAAAACAATGAGATTTTGTTTCTGCCATTGAATACATCATTACACAATTTAAAAACACTTGTTTTAAATGATCAGTTACTTAAAAAAAGTTTTCTATTACAGGATTTTCAATTTAAAAACAATGGTAACTTAGAAGAATTAATGTTATCAAACGTTTTGCTTAAGACGAAGCTTTCTCGTAATGTTTTGCATGGTTTGAATCGTTTGACCATTTTAGATTTAACATTGACAGAACTAACAGAAATAGAAGATTATGCATTTGAAACATTATTCTCATTAAAAATACTTGTTCTAAGAGGAAATATCATGACTTACTTAACGAACTATACATTTTATGGACTTGGGAATTTAACACAGCTTTACCTTTATTCGAATTTGTTATATCTATTGGAACCTGTTTATCCCTTTCAATACACACCAATGCTACAAATACTTACATTGCAAAATAATAAAATATCGAATTTTCCAGAAAAATTCTTTGATGATGCTTATAACTTGAAAATTTTAGCAATATCAAACAATGAGATTTTGCCTTGGGTTTCAAAAATTCTACATAGAAATGCCTCGTTAGAAATATTAGACTTATCAAAAAATCAGATTAACTATGTAACTTCAGCTATGATTTCGGATTTTAAACAAATCAAAGTACATCTGGATTTGAGCCAAAATCCATTCAATTGTTCAGCATGTGGGATGTGGGAATTTCAGCAATTCCTCAACTCTTCGGATCGGACTATTTATGACGAAGGAACAGAAAATGATGTTAGGCCCGTTTGTGTAGAGCCTAAAATAATGAGAGGTCAGTCAATTTTAGATGCTGAAATATCAATGATGCAGTGTGTGAAAGATGATGCTGAAATTCTGAATCTCATTTCCATCGTTTTAATAATTATTATACTGTTATTCATTTCAATCTTAATTTATATTTGCTATTTCTTTAGATGGTATGTCAGATATTGGGTTTTCCATTTTAGGGCAAAATTTAAAGAAAAAGTCAGTCAGGATGCTGAAAATGGGCTGAATTACAGGTTTGATGCTTTTGTATCCTATAATTCACGTGACAACCCCTGGATTGTTAAACATCTCATTCCTGCACTAGAAAATGAGGATACCAAATATAAACTTTGTGTTCATGAGCGTGATTTTCAGATTGGAAGATTAATAACTGAGAACATTTTAGAAGCAATTGAAAATAGCCGAAATGTGATATTAATTCTAACTGAAGATTTCATTAAAAGTGAATGGTGCATGTTTGAACTACACATGGCTCAACACAGACTCTTTGATGATACTAGAGATTGTCTTATATTGGTGAAGTTTCACGATATAGATAAAAAAATATACACAAAGAACTTGATGTATTTAGAAAAAACCAGGATTTGCTTGACTTGGACAGAAAATAAAGCAGGTCAAAACTTATTTTGGGAAAAAATGAAAAAGGTTTTGGGAGCTCCAATAAATGCTGTTCCTGACAAAGAGACCGATGTTTAATTATTGTTACAAAAAAAAGGCTATTTATAACATTTGCATATCAGCAAAATGTCTAAAATACATTGTGAAAAAAATAAAACATTTGATAATTATTTATACTGATTTGAAGAAAAAATTTCAAGTCGTTATGCGTTCATTTTTGCAAGACTATTTAAGAATACAATACGTTATCTAATTCAAATAGTATTTAATTAAATTATATTTCTGTATAATCTGTTATACCAGCAAAACATCGCATGAATTTCAGATAAAATTTGTAATAATAGTAGATGACTTTTTAAGTAATCACGTGTCTGAATCCATTAAAACATGATTGTTCTTAAGAACTGCAAAAACTCAAAAATAGACTTGTCAACAACCACACACAAGAAAAGGAATATGATTTGGTTAAACAGGTAAGTACAAATCTTATACGATGTATTCTGCATCTTATAATACTAATATTATTTGTATAAACCTAATTTTTCCCTATTAGAGTAATATGAAAGTTAAATAAAAAAATATCTCTTTTATTTTTGATTAAGATAAATTTTTTTTTATGTACGGTAGAGCGTCATTTTTATCCGAATCAATTGGGACCGGACACCGTTCACATACGCCATTGTCCGGATAACCGAAAACCGAATGCGATCTATGCAGTATATGAAACCGGACACTATACGAATATTAAAAATCATCACATGCGGGAAACGTGCTTGAAGAAAAAGCAAAATAGGTGCAAAATGTCGCAATTTTACCTTTATTGTGGAAAATAATCACTTATTTTTCGCTGTATCATTGTACAACTTCGTTTTTTCGCTGCAAGGTCTGTGGTTATCTTCAGCAGCAGTAGTTGAGTAGGACAGCACTCTGATTGTTGTTAGTACCACTCCATAGCTGTCTCTAACGCAGAAGTGCGTCGGCATTTGAAGGACCCTTGCTACTTTCGTTGTTGTCCTCGTCTTTATCCGTTTCATCGTCGACAGGGTTGGTTTCTTCTTGCACGAAAATCACAATCTCGTCATCCTTTAACATTTGAAATCCACATTCTTCTGCATCACATATGTCATCCGGGTTCTTCATCGCATTCTTGAAATCATGGGATCGTATCCTTGAAACGTCGTCTCTTTTGGCCTCACGCGAAACAACTGTTGAGCATTGCACTGTTCGAAAACGTATTCATATACAGTACATGTACTTGACAAAAAAAATTGGTCCGGATATTTGACGCTTTGGATAGTAAACGTTAGGATAAACGATGCTCTACTGTATTTAAGAAACATTTGCTTTTAAAAGCTTAAATTTGAATTTGAATTTAAAAAAGTATTTCTGTTGAGCTTTAAACATATTTTTGAACTTTATTATATGATATTGTAAAATTTGACTAATATTTTATCTCCTTACCTTCACATTTTAACAATTTCCCTTCGAAGATTAACAAGACATGCTTGTTATTAAACTTGCTTACTTTTATTTCAAACTTGTTAGGAAAAGAAGTAGTAAATTAAGTAAATGTTAATTCTTAATATATTTGAGCTCAGCTGAGAAAACTAATTAAGTACCTATTTTGTGACATTTACAATTTTTTAAGTGAAGAGTTTATTGTTCTTTTGAATCAAAAGAGTTTCCCACTTCTAGCTATTTTAAAGCATTTTTTAGTATGGGTATTTTCAATGTATTAAGATTTAAAATTTTTGTTTTAAGGATTGGTTGATTTAAGATATTGAAATTAAATGAACATCGTAATATAAAAGCCCAAAAGTTCCCGAAAAATTATAAAAGAATTTCGTTTCCTTTCCAAATAATTTTAGTATAAGATTTCTTTTTGACTTGGGAACAAAGTTTTATAATTTTTCAAAAGTTTATTAATATATTTAAAGATTTCATAATCACTACAAAAAACATTTTTTTCAAAAGGGCAAAAGCTGATGAAATGTTAATACCAAAACTTAATTGTCAAAAGAAGAAAAAAAAAATCTTGAAAATTGTTGCTGTGAGCAAAATTTGTTCTCAAGTGATAATATAATTAGATAATTTGGACGTCATATTAATTTTTATATAAAAGAGTTGATATAATTCAAAACTTTATAAATACAATTTTTTTTTACCATTCGCGTATGACGATTTCTATGTAGCAACTTATATACGTAAAACTGCATTCTAATATATTGTTCAGCAAAAAAAAAAAATCATCTCGAAATTTTGTACTTAATTTCTTTGTATCAAATATGCAAAAATAAATAAATAAAAAAATAAAAATTTCAAGGACAAAAATGTTAACTTTGGTCATAGTGCGTGTTTTCTAACGTTATATAAAACCGGTAACCATAGCGGGTGATTTAATTTTTGTCATTGTACGTGCTTCAATTTCCTAGAGTGGTAATTTTCAACCACTGTGCCGCGACACTTTAATGCCGGGGTGGGCATTGCGTCTATCGCGATCGACCAGTGGACCCCCAAGAAATGTTGCGGTGAACGCCTGAAAATTTTATCAGTTACTAATTATATACGGAAAATTCAAGATAGGCTGACAGTACGCAGACTAAATTTTCTACTGACTATAACAACGAAAACTAACTTTAGATCAAAATGTTTTATTTCTTAATGTATTTTGAGTTGTTTCATAATAAATGCATTATTTGATATAATTGTATTTGGGGCTATTATTATTAGGTTTGTATCTTGCGTTTTGCTTTAAACGCGGTTTTAAAAGTGTTGTTTTCATTTCAGTTCTGTAGGTAATAATATGTAAGTACATACTCTGTACTTATTATATTATAATAATTTCCTTACCTCACCACACCTACGACATTGGGCAGTGGCACACGAAAATTTTTAAAGAAGGGTGGGGGTCGGGGTTGAAGGTCTACATATCACAATAAGCAGCCAAACATAGTTTTTTTTATTTTTTTTTTATCGATTGTCGGGAATAAAAAACACCAAAAAATAAATTACTGAATAAATTATTAAAATTAATAAATAAAAAAATTACTAATGTCAAGTACTTAATTACATTTTACGTACTATATACATAGAACTATAATGAATCGGAAAACAAATGAAGGGTTATGGACCCCTCCCAGCCTTTGTGTGCACCACTGACACTGGGTGAACCGCAACTCCTTGAAAAAATTAGAAGTAGCCCGTACCCTGAAAAAATCTGCCCACCCCTGCTTTAGTGTGACGTCAAATTCATGAAGTTTGCTGCCAAATGTTTGTTAAATTATCAATTATACTCTGAGAAAAAAATAAAATCCAGAATGGAATCATTCGGTTGTTTTATAGAAATAAACTAAGGGTATTCGTGGTATATTTAACATCCTTTTGTGGATAGATGGATATAAAAAAATTGATTGAGTTCGTAATTCATTTGTGATAATGGATGCATCTATATATGAATTAACTTTGAATGAAGAGGAAAAACTAATTTCACTCTGTAATAATCGAGATTTAATTTCAAAGCATTCGGAAAAGTCAACGAATTCATTTTGGATTAAAATTAGAGGCGATTATCTCATAATAGTCAAAAAGCTTTAAATATGTTGTCACAATTTTCTACATCTTACCAACGGGAATTTTTTAGCATTAAGAAATATAAAAATGGAAAAAAGATCAAAATTACTGTTAAATATAAATGACGAAATGAGAGTGTATTATCATTTTTGCGATCCAGTATAAACGAAATTATCAAAAATCTTCAAGCTCAAATTTCGCATTAAATGCATTCTTATAATTAGTTTGTCATTAATTACTCAATAAACATTTTGTTGTCTTTGTCATGCATATTATTTTTATTTAACATTGAAAGTTTTTGTCATAAATTATTTTACATAATGTATTACAGATAAGTAAAATTCTTTTAAACATATTTTATTGTTAGTGTGTCGGCGAATTTTGAAATTGTTAAAAATGTACTGCAAGGAAAAAAAGGTTGAGAAAGAATCACTGCCCAATAGAAACAACCAAAATTCCGTTTTATGACGCTATTAAGGACCTTCTAGCAATTGGACAACTTCGAACTTTATCGTATAGTCAAGATAGGAGAAACTTGATAACTTGATGTGAGAGAGTATGGGATCCAGCATTTATAATCAAATTTATTTTAATTATCCAGCAATGGATGTGTCAATATCTGTGCCGGCAGTAATTATTCTATAATTAAGTCAAAGGACCAAAGGATGAGGCAGACCTTATTATTAGGGGCCGTAGCAATTATATTTTGTTTTAATTTAGTTTATTTTTTGGAGTATTGTTTTCTAGCGAAATGAAAGCTGTTATTTTATGTAAGTTTCATCATTATTTTACAGATCAATCATAGCGGCCTGAAGCAGTCCACACAATCAGTGGCTGTGCAAAGATGCTAGAAGCAGCGGTTGCTACAAGGAACTAATCCGTGGAATGTAGGTTCTGGAGGACAAGATCGGATAATCGGATGATAGGCCCGAACTGCTCTAACGACATCGTTCTCAGCTTTTCAATGTGCTACAGGCCTCTTCCATATCATTTGTAGACTCTCATCTCACGGAGCTTGACTGGGATGGAGTTACGCATATAGCGGCCTATCACTTCAATCTTGTTGACAGTGGAGAAAATGTATTACAGATAGTAAGGGTGCATTGATGTCTGAGGAGTTCACGCTGTAGACCAGTGGTCTTCAAACTTTTTCAACTCCCTGAACCCCTAGAACTTGAAGGTGCTTTTGTGGAACCCCTAGAGCTTGAAGGTGCTATCGTGGAACCCTTAGAACTTGAAGGTGCTTTCGTGGAACCCCTAGAACATGAAAGTGCTTTCGTGGAACCCCTAGAACTTGAAAGTGCTTTCGTGGAACCCCTAGAACTTGAAGGTGCTTTCGTGGAACCCCTAGAACTTGAAGGTGCTTTCGTGGAACCCATAGAACTAGAAAGTGTTTTCGTAGAACCCCATTCCGTATGCATACTTAAAAGATTATATCTCAAAATAATATTTAAAGTGGATCAACATGCTATAGGCATTTTATGTAAAGGCAATTATAAAAAAAGTATTGCATTTATTGTTAATAAATTCTAATCTAGTTTTTTCTAAGTATATTTTACTCATTAATAATATTAATTTGTGATTCAGGTGTCACTTACCCATGCGTTATATTTATAACTAGGATATGTACTAGTATTTTTACGCAAACTGTCGAAGTCTGGTCTATATTGAGATAAAATGCAATCGCATTACATATTCTGAGTTTAATTTGTTTTAATACTTTGTTTTTGTAGCCACTTACGTTGAGAAATATATTTAACTTAAACACAATGTTCTGAATGGCATTAAAATGTTAATAGCTGTGTGAGAAATCCCATGTATTTTGCATGAGAGAGAGAATTTGCAACCTAAAATTTAAAAACTGTTCTTGCTTAAATTTAGATTTCAACATCAACTCTGTTGATATGATGTTCCCTTTCCGTCACTATAAATGTTGTTTTCCACAAATGTAAATAAGTGTATTTTCCATTAGAAAACTATTTGGTTTTGCAAGACATTGTGCTAACTAACGAGTATATAATTATCTCGTGGGACCCAAGATAGTAAACAATAGAATATTTACAATCTAGTAGGAAGTATATATATAGTGATAAAACGCTATTATATATAAATAAAATTTTCTGTTTTAATGAATGGGGATGTGGATGAATTTTAGATACTTGTAACTATACAAACTTCATAGAGAACCGGAATCCCTTTTGCATACATATTTATTTTTTCTCGATTTTTTTATTGTGATTCGTGGAACCCCTGGGTATGCCTTTGGAACACTGTTCGAAGACCACTGCTGTAGATTAACGTATTCAAGTATGCTATTTAGGCAAGAATGATTAATTTTTATATAGTTTATTTTCTGTACCATTTTCCCCAGAAAATAATGCAAACATCATCTACAAATAAACAATTAACTCTGTTTCTTTAACCATTGGCTATTATAAATTATATAAAAATGACCATGTTCCTTATAAAATGTTGACTTATATTAGTGTTAGTAAAACTAAGCAAATTTAGCTTCGACATTAGTTAGCTACAACGCTAGCAACTAGATCATATGAAGAGAAAAATTAGCAAGAAATATGTTACATTATTTCATAATGGCTTTAAAAATTACGTGTTTGTATCTAAAAATATGAAAAAATGATATTTGATCAATGTTTCGTTAATCTCAATTATATAACATTCTTCAGGATTTTTAGTCTATGTCTTCCAACTGCAGGTTAGTCCCTCGAAATAGTTCTATATCCACACTCTCTCACTGGCATATTCTTAATTGGATGTTAATGATTTTAGATTAAGCTATAGTGATAAATTATATTTATAGTGGGGTATAGTGCAACCACAAATGTTGCATTTATATTTCTCTCATTTCACTCACTTAGGACATTTAAATGAATCCAAAAAAGAAAGGAATATAAATGC
Source organism: Trichonephila clavata (assembly GCA_019973975.1). Classification (NCBI taxonomy): domain Eukaryota; kingdom Metazoa; phylum Arthropoda; class Arachnida; order Araneae; family Nephilidae; genus Trichonephila; species Trichonephila clavata. The sequence goes on from BMAO01022742.1 coordinate 31,127, forward strand.
CGTTAATGGGTAATAAGTGAATTCATTGAGTTATACCATCATTACTATATTTCAATACACAATAAAACGTACCTCTTACTGAATCATATGCAAAATAAACAAAATCGTGTTGCAAATAGAAATATGTTGTATCGCAGATAGAAATATGTATCAAATGAAAAATCGGTGGTCGCTCAATTGATGTCATCAGATATTTTCCAACACTAGATTGCCCAAGGAAGTCATTTTGACTGCTTTTTAATTTAAATTAAAAAAACAATGATGTATATAATGACACCATTTATTAGAATTTTTTTGAATACATTTTTTTCTAAGTGAAGTAAAAAATTTTTATTGCTATATTTACTAATAACTTATTATATACGACTGCAAATTCTAAAAAAAACATTAAAAATTAATTTTAAGCAAACTTTTTTACACATTAGTTATTCTTTCACAATGCAGTCATTTTGACTGTTTTGGGGCAATATAGATAATACTAAATTTCAGTCTTTCTAGTGTTAAAGCTGTTTTTTCCTGAAGTAAAAGAGAGCTTAAACTAAACATGAAACACATTTACCTGCAGAAAAATTTCTCAATTTTCTTAAAAATTTGCAATGTTATAATCCATGCATCTGTTTATAATACTGTATAGGTCTTAAAGATTAAAAATATCACTTAAATAATGTTTCTAACATGTCAAGATTAAGCTCAGTTAGCATTACGATACAGGAGATGAAATACGGAGCACATTTTGTATCGGAAAAAGTATATCAACTTTGATTAAATTAGTAGTGTGATAAAATATGCTGCTCTCTAAAGGACAGTGAAGTCAAAATATAATAATAATTTTCCAATTTTATGTCCTATTCCTTGACATTTCAGAAAGACAGCCTTAAGATACACTGGACTTACTTTATACTCATTTAACACTATTCGTAAGAAAAATAACAAACATATGTAAAAAGTCTCACAATAGGCAATCTTATTTTTACTATTTACATCTATGATATTCTAATTTAAGCTAAATTTTAGTGTAAGAAAAACGTCATTTCTTCTACAAATGTTTTCTTTTTCAGAAAAGCATTTTCATTTATGAGGTTAAAAAACTCGGAATTTACATAAGTTTTGTCACATTCTCCTCACATTAAATGTTTTCACTGATTTTTTCTGCTACATATAATTTGTATATTCTTTAATGTCTTGCTTTTAAAATAAAACAAATTGAATTATAGCAGTAGTTTTAATATAATTTTTTTGGCTTAGAAAACTGTATTAATAACGCAAATGATAATTCGTGTTCCTATTAAAAGACTATTAATCTCTAATGCATTTATTAATAGAAAAATGTATTTTACAGGATGATTTTTTTTCTGTGTATAACTTTAATACTTACTCTCAAGTAGGTTCAAAGATATATATTTATGAAGTAAAGAATGACTTTTTTCTATAACTATATAGTAATACGACTTTATTTTACTAATTATAAATAAATATTTATTTTCTTACTTCAGGATATTACTTGTATTTCTTTCTGAAAAAAATATTTATACTGAGAATGTACACTTTGAAAATGGGAAATTGTAAATTAGAAACCTTTTCCTCAACCTTGATGTTTTCTGTATTATAATAAGCAATGCAGACATTGGATAAATGTTAATATATGTGATATGGATTTCATCTGGGCTTTTTCCTCTATAAATCTTTAACTTATGTAATAAAAAGTTTGAAATAATGCAGAGGAAGAAAAATTTTGTATATGTCGGAATTCCATATACAATGTAAAAACGTTTTGTAGAATGAAATGAACACTGAAGTAAAATCTCTCATAAAAATATAAATCATATATTAAGCGGATAATACTGTTTAAATTTAAATTTTAAGCTCCTATTTGCATGCGTTATAATTAATACTTGTCTATGATTCTAAGTTAGCTCAATAACTTTTAGTTTATTATGGTCAAGTGCAAATGGTCATGGTCATATACTTGTTTCTGTAGAGTCCTTGATTCATGACTTGATAACACTAAAGACATATCATGTAGACAGGATGATACATGTTAAATCTGTCGAGGCTCAAAGCTGTCACGTTGGTTTGTTGTAAAAGTTTATAAAAGGGGATGACAGCTCAGGTACATCCTCGTCACTTCAGGTATTCAAAGTTATCAAGCCCTTTGCCAGTAATCTTCGTGTTGTTTTGAAGTGCCTTATCAATAAACATCAATCTAGTTTGCCTTTTTTTTTTGTACAATCGATAGTTGAGAGAAATATTTAGTAAGTTTACACTGTGCAAGTACATATTTTGAAAGTTTTTAAAATTACTTTGTATCATACTTTTTCTTTGTCTTCATTTTTAAAATTTCTGAATTTATTTCTGAAGAGAAAAATTGAAATAAAGCAAAATTCAAATCGATGAAACTCATAATTGCTTCTAAAAATATATTAAAAGCAATGAATACATTTTGATTAGTATTAAAAAAATATCTTGGTTTTTTTTACGTTAGAATACTAGATTAGCCCCTAGAGATAGAGGATTTGAATTTTGATTGAATTACAGCTCCCTCACTGGAATTATCAAACCTTTTATGCACAAAATCTAACCAGATTTCAAAGTCCGCAAGTGTGAAAATTTGGAGATCAAGTACCAGGTGTTATTCTCGATACTTAACCATACTTCAATTTATAAAGCCTTTCTATAATTCCTTATAAGATAACTCTAATTCGATGGTAATAAAATAAAAGTTTGTAACTAAGCTTTTATTATTAAAATTTTGTTAACGACTTTATATTGCTATAGGCCAAAAGGTTGGTTGTGAAAAACTGATTTTTAAGGTAAAGGACAAATCCGATACATAAAGTAGAAAGTTTGAGTGTATTTATTTGTGTAACTGTTCGTGATGCCTTCACCAATTCTGTACTTAATTTTTTTAAAAAAATATTCTATAAGAATGGAAGTTTTCTTTTAAAATTATGTTGGAATAAAACTCACTCACACCTTCTTATCTGTCTTCCAGTATTTTAATATAATTTACACATAATTAGAGATTCAAGAAATGATTGGTAAGAAGGTGAAATTATTTAAAATTTTAAGATCATTATGAAACTTATACTTTTTCCTTCAAGATCTTCAAGCTATTTCTTTTTTAATTTATGATTCTTCTTTGCATGTTTTGATATTACAGTTACAGTCAATTGAAAATACTTTGCATTTATTTTAGTTTTCATTAATCTTTCTTTCAATTCCCTACAAATTCTTTTCAGAACATTGTGTCTACAAAAGAGCTGAACTTACAAAATTTTAATTTTTATTTTAAATAAATGTGGCATTATTTAAAAGAAAACGAGAAAAATATTTTTATGTAACTTCTGATAATTATAAGGCCTTTACTTTCCTCGCAATACTTAATATTTTATATAGTTAAAAACATTTCTAAATTTCAGGTATGTGTAATACTGTATCTTAAATTATTTTTATGTTATTTAAAAAATATAAGCATGTAAAAAATGATAATTTACTCTTTCTTCCCTGAATGAGATGAAATTCATTGCTCAGAATGTATTATATTCCTTTTCATACCAATAACAGCATAATTATGATTTTCTTAATATCATTATCCGATAACCTTTGGCTTTAAAAACTTTTCTTTCATTTAATTTTGTATTTTTACTGTTAATGCAATTATTTCTGCATACCAAACTTAACTACATCCAAATTGCAAGAATGAATTACTTTTTGATTGTATAATTTAAAAAAGTATTCTTTAAATAGAATTTTAAGCTAATATTTTAATTTATTTTTAACATTTGTTAATAACTCTTTAATTCATCTTAAAATTCTTTATAAATAAAAAAAAATATCTTTCCTTCAAATAGATTGAAAAAAAGTCTCTAGAATTTCAGTTTTCAAAACATTTCATTTTATTGTAATACAAATTTATATACAGTAAACAGAGAGATACAATTTCACAAGGGAATAATTAAAATATATACATTGTTTAAAGAGTATTCGATTTGCAAATTCTATTTCATATTTTATGCAAATCACAAATGAGATCTATATATTATTTTTCAGAAATGCCATTATACATAAACAATCAATATTCATAGTCACTCATGGATTGTTTTTTATACAAATTCTTCACCTTTCCAAACTTTGTTTAAGTTCATAATCTTCAGGTAATCTGTACGAAAATTGAGTTTGAAAAATTTGGTGACAGCTGAACAAGTTTTACTGAATTGGCTTTTTGTAACGAAAACTCAATGAATGACAAATAAAAAACTTTTTTTCCTCGGAGGTTATTACATTTTTATAAAAAATAAGATTATGAATTAGAAAAATATTTGATGAAGCACAATTATCTATTTCGATACAAATTGGTTTTAATATTTGAGTTTTAGGAGAATTCATCAGAAATTGTCAAACTTTGGTTCAAATTATTATTTTTAACTTTAGAAAATAAGCAATTATAAGCTTCCCAAATGCAGTTTAAATTTGTTCTGACAAATTTTTCACAATATTTTTGTTTCTCTTTATTTCTTTCTACTTAATTTTGCTTTGTCTCTGAAACGTAAGGGCTTACTTAAGAGCAGGAGTACCCAACCTTTTTGGGAAGAGTGCCACTATATGATAAAAAAAAAAAATATGCGTGTGCCACTTCCACAAATTTTCCTACAAACGAAAAAAAATATAAAAAGAGGAGGGGGGGGAATGTTATTTATAAGCTTATTATGGGATTTTTACTCAAATAGCCTATTTTGAATGCAAGTCTAATTAGGGAAAATTTAAAAATAATATAATAAAAAGACAGAATTACAAAGTTAGATTTTATTGTTACTTAACTTTAGGTCAATAATTTAAATTAGATATAAACTAAAAATGAGTAACTTCAAAAATTTTAATTCTAAATAATTATTAAACAGTCACAGTCAGTACCTACATGTTGTGGCTTCTGAATTCATAGTTTTTTTTAAACCAAATTATTTATATTAGGATTAGCTCTGGACGATTTCAACAAAATTAAGTTGTTTTAGGTGCATATCAGCTAGTTTTGAGCGATATTTTGATTTTATGTTCATATATATATGTAATAGAAAACATTTATTCACAAATATATATTGATCAAAATTTTGAGGGGTTTTTTTTTGTCTGTTACAACCATACTTCAATAAAATTGGGGAAAAAAATTTTTGTTCATTATTACCTTTTAAAATTTGTTAATTTTTCAGAAAGTCTACGTGTGCTACTGTTGCAACTCCGCCGTCGGTTGGCCCCCTGCTTTAGAGTATTTATGATCAATAAAAAGAGAGATGCTGATTGACTCTGCTTAGAAAAGGCGAATATATCTTTAATTTTATGAGTTATAAACCTTTAAAAATGAAAGGCTCTCAAAAATGGTAACCACAATTTGTACTTGGTTACTTGCTACTGGATGAATCGCTGATATCAACCTATTAGAAATAAATTTGCATATTGGATGACAATATACATTTACATTTACCTTAAAACAATTTTTTTAAAAATCTGAATCTTACATATAATAATATGCATTAAAAGACATGAGATTCATATAGATCCAATTACTAACAAATTAATAATAGTTTTGATTTTTATTGCAGTATATAAAATAATATCTCCGAAGCACACTTTTTACACATTTTGGAAGATTCAGCTTGGAAAGTTTCTAATTTATTCTTTCCTTTTCTCAATGTGAAATCTGCAAACGTAGCTTTGAAATTTTATTTAAAGTTTGTCACTTCACTTATCATCTATTATTTTAATTTACAATTAATAATTCCTTAATTTACAATTAATAATCCTATTGTAAATTTCTTCAATGGATAAAAACACTCGATCGTTGAATATGTACTAAAGTTCTTCGAAATTATACATTCTCACTAGCAGAGAGTTATTATTTCAAGAGATAAGATAATCAGTTTGAAGATGCATTTATCTCAGAAACATTATTCTCACGATCGAATCAAATCCACTAAGGTAAATGGCAAATCTATGTTATTTGGTTAATCATACACAATTCCTTATAAACAATTTACAGCACACTATTTTTACCTAGATATGCTTGACTTATAGAAGTATCATATATCACAAGATATTTTTTTTAAAAAAAATTTAGCTTATTTCGTAAAAATTATCATAATGTAAAATCATATTCACAAATTTTCAACGATTGGTTGATGATTCCGTTTAATTTCTTCAAGGTAATTATTCAGAGTTTTTTTTCGTATGAAAAATTTACGAGTATATTTCCATCGATCTTGTCTGGTATGGTAAAGATAATATCTCTTGCAGATGGAGCTATTTGACTCCAATCAAAACGGAATATTTTAATAATCCTTGGAGTAGGCGAGACTGAAGAATCTTTTTTTATGAGTGTGAGAATAATGTGTTGTTCATTTTATTTATTCATGATTGAGGAGTGTATTGGTCACTTCAGAGATGGACAACAGAGGATTACCGATGAGCCTCTGAGAGACAGGTCGCCCAACTTCGTTCTTCACCAGGGCTATCTGTAAAACAAGAACAAATTAATGCAAGGAAAAGGATCAATATACGAGTTGCCAGATGTTTTGAAAGAAGCATTTCGTAACATATTAAAATGATATAGTTTTCATTGCGATATACTGATTAGTGAAGCTGGGATATGCAGATGTGTCTGGAATCTGGTCGTTGATATAATATTCACATTTTAATGGGGAATAATCTTATTATTTTATTGAGACCTTTCCATAAATAGGCCCAGTGGTCGAGTGGTAGCGAATTGCGCTTTCACACCACAGGTCCGGATTCTATTCCCTGGCGGGACGAGGTCGACTCTGCCTTTCATCGATAAATGAATACCAAGCTTGCTTGGGGACTTGAACACTGGGGGTCTGGCTCCAGACTGACCACCTTATCGGGACATCTGCTCATGCACCTCAGCGCCCAGTGGTCACGTATACTGGGATGGGTACAGTAGACCCTTGCCCTCACATGAGCTGTTTCGCCACTGAGTTTGAGTTTCTATAAATATTTGTGTTTATAGGAATTTTCTAACATGCATTTATTTGAATATCTGAATAAAAATTAACCCTAATTATTCTTGCTATGTTTCCAAAAAAGTAAAAGTATCTCTTCTTATAAATACAGGGTAAGTTTTGACAGAAATTGAGATAAGAAACAAGTTCTAACATTCATTGCAATTCTAAATGCTTCACCAGTCTTAATTTGTAGCCATGTAACACAAAAGAGTCCGATCTTTGGAAAGGAAAAGGGTTCGAAATAGTTATCTGGTAAATTATCTGATATAATTTAGAAATGTAATATTTCTTGTTATCCTCCTATTCTATTTTCCCTCATCTATTGTATATTTTGTTTTTGGAATCAAGGATTAATGGTTATTTTTTTTTATCGGTTTCCTTTTTTGTTATATTTTTTCCTTAAACGCCTTTTTTTTCTTTCTTACGTAGCACTAAACGCAATGAAAATAAAAACAAAAGTAAATGTATTATTTTTTTCATGCTTTTTAAAAGTCCGGAATTACATTAAATATATCTCTAGAGATGCCGCTAATGAGATGTATTTAAATTTGGGGTGATTTTTTTACTGGTTAAAATTTGAAAAGGGCAATTTAAGTAATTTAAACTAACAACTAATTTTAAAAAAATTAATGAAATGCAAATCTAAAAGTCAGCTTTTCAACAACATTTAGGGAACCAAATTATTATAAATGGAATATTTTATTGATTTAGAATCATGCTTTGATTTGTTTTACATTCATATTGTCATCAAAAAATAATATACTTACTCTATTATTCAATCACATTTATCAAGTGCATGGTTGGTTTCATTTTCATTAATTTCTATATTTTAATTGCATACATATTATTTAACGAGAAAAATAATCAAATTATTTAGTTTTAACTTTATATTATAGATTTAAAGTGAAATAATATTGAAAATAGAATTTTATTGAAAAACGAAAATAATATTTTTAGAATTTAAGAATAACATTTATACTACAATATTACAAAAAATGTACTGAGAAGAGTCGTAAAAAAACATACATTTTTAGTAACCTTTTGCAATTCACATCACAGCTGAATAAAATATATATCGTATTTAATAGTTTAAAGGGAACTAAATCCTTATGTTAACAGGTTAATTTATTTATTATAAAATAACTAATTAATATATGTATTATGTTAACTTGAAATAATTTTATCATCCGAGGTTCCATTTTTTTTCTCGTGATTGATTTTTCACATCAGTGAGTTATCTTAAATATCAAATTTCTTACGATTATGCAAAATATTCCAAGTAAAAGAGTTTATTAAAATAAATCTTTAAATGCGTTGAGTGTATGTCTGAATCTTTTTTAAATAAAACTTTTTCTCTTCTCTACAGTTATTAAAATGGTTTGCTTCATCGGTAAATATTTATTTTCTAGCCTTATAAATAAATGTAGATTGTTAAATACTGTAATCTCTCTCTCTCTTTACGGCAATTTTAGATATTTGGATTCTTAACACAACTATCCCCAATAATTTAAAAATAATTGAGGCCAAAAGGCTGATAAATTACAATACTTTATTAAGTGGCCATATAACAGCGCGTAATTGTTAGCAATTGATACACTTATTGCATAGTGCTAAGAAACAAAAGAAATTTCGAATTTTTTTAAAAAAAATTTTGAGTGTTCGAGCTTAATAAATATACTTTAAATACCTTTAGTTATATTTAGAGAAAAATAAAATAATAAATATTTGTATACTTTTTTTATAATATATAATAAATACTCATTTCAAATAATCAATACTTTGTCTAAGTTGTCTTTAATAAGTTGACAATAAGTTCCCTTATTTTCTAAAAAATAGAAGCTAATCTGTGTAGTTTATCACTATAGCAGTTTTTTCTACCGTTCAGTAAATTAAACAGCAAAATTATCCTATTTTTACGATGCAAATTAAAATTTTTATTGCCACACCAGCAAAAATGAGCCATAAATGAGGCAACTGTAAATATTGCCATATTCTATCACGTATAATATGGTAATATATATATATTTAAAGTAGCCATATTCTGTTATTTATATTTAATAGTTATTGGCAAAATTTCAACTTCATTGTGTAATGCATAATTGTTATTTTTATCCTAGAATTTTTACCATTTTCAGTTAAATAAATATCATTTAAAATGATTAAGAAATGATGATTTTTAAACCTGCTCTATATATTCTCCTAATCAGTTATAAAAAAATATGCTTTTCAATTTTATCATTTCTAAGAAATGAGTTAATATTTCAAAGTAAAATTTTGGTCTGAATTATGCCTTAAAGAAATATTTAAAAAATGACTCGAGGAATAATTTTAAAAATGCTCTGAATAAAATATCTTTAGAAAAATATACTGCGTAATTACATTATTATTGTAAAGTTGAGCAAATATATTTTTTAAAGTATTAAACCTATTATTTCTGAATTTTAGAAATAATGAATATTAATAAAATAATAATATTTTTGAATAAAACTATTAAGATTTATATCCTAGTAGAGAAGAAGATTTGAGTTTTTTGAAATCTGAATTTTTGTTTTTGAGTGGCAAATATTTGTTCTTCAATTTTCACTTATGCCAAATACTCAAAATTGAAGATATAAAAATTTTAAGAAATCGTTAAATTTTATTCTTTGTTTCGGTTTACACGAAACAGTTTACTGATTTTTAAATACTGAATTTGTAAATTATACTTTTTGTAACAATTTTTATTAGTTGAGTTTTGTTCTATGAAATCTCTGTATTTTGCTAACGGGATTCTGAATTAAGTCATCATTTTTAACCAACACGGTACAAACTTAACTAAATTACACAATAATTAATAATTTGGAGTTCATATTCCAAAAATTCATATTTTTTTTATCATTTCTTGCATTTTCTGTAGTATTTTCATTCCCTAAGCAATTTTCTTAGTTTTGAAATAATTTTTGGAGCTTTCAAAAACCATTCTTTACTACACAAATTTCAAGACTTATTCAAGACTTTTCAAGACTATTTCAAGACTTTCAAGATATATTTCTCATATTATTTGCACTCGAATTTTCTGCATTCAGTTTTTTCCTTGTTATTGATCTGCATTTTAAAATGTTTCAGTATAATATAAAAAAAATGTTGAAAAAAGATTACATTATTAAGCTTTTTGTTGGAAATTTGTAGGTTATTTACATTTTAAGACTTTAGGGAATATTATGAGCCGTTTTTTTTAAAAAAAATTCATAGTTGTTATCGACAAAATTTATCAATTTATCGTTATTAAATTTAGTAGATATGTAATAGAAAAACAAAAGTTTAATTTTTTTCCTTTTTACGCACCAGTATATTTAGAATATATATGGTAAAGGAAAAAGAATCCAGACAATATAAAGCGAGATACTTTTATAACGATGATTTACGTACAATTAAAAATATTAAGATTAAAGCTTTGCAATATATATAAAACTTTTTCTCAGTACAATATTCTTTTTAAATCCTTTATACTAAACCAAAAAATCTAATTTTAAATACTTACGTAACTGAAATTAAATAAATTATTAAAATCAAGAATTTTCAATCAAGATATCACAATCTCAAAAATATTTTAATTCAGCATAATTACGATGAACGTGGTATACAAAATTCATATATTATATGTCTAACGATTTCCTGGTTATAATATCTTTTAAAAATTTCTTTTAAGGAAATTTCGTGTTGAAATAAATTTTAACTTTAGAGAAGTTAACCACAATTTAATTTTTATAAACTTACGTTATAGAGAACACACACACACAACACGCATAAGAAATTCCGGGAAATTTACTGTTTGAAAATATTTTTTCAGTCAGTTCTGTAGCGGCATTTGATCGTCCATTTTTTAAAAGAATCATATAAGTACATATAATCATATAAATCATATAAGTACATATAATCATATAAATCATATAAGTATACATATAATCATATAAGTCATATAAGTACATGAAAAAATTTATGACTTTTATTCTCTTTTTTTTATCTTGTATATCAATAATTCTGGAATCAAAATAGTCAGGAATAATGACCTAAACATGCATGCATCATTTTCATGAGTACATTTCATTATAATTAACATCAAATACATAAGACACATACAAAGTTGAAAATATGGGGAAACCATGTCTCATAAAACACAAGGATGGGATTGGATTTTGAAACAACATCATTAACAACATTCACATTCTGGATACTATATACAATTAACGCCACAACCATGCAACTCATGCAGGAATAAACAGGTGAGTATTAACTATTAGTAATATTAAGGAGGGAGGAAAAATAAAAAAATAAACAAACATATTGAGGAATATTAGTATTGGTTATGAAAGGGATTAGGAGGAAATATTGTTTTCAAAAAGTGACTTACTGACATGAGGTCTCCATGTAGCCAGGCTGCCTGCATGCCATTCCTGCAACAAGGTACATGGTTTTAGCGACCCCATCACTTCTGCTCATTAAGTTATTCCAAACATTAACAGAAGCTTCAATAATTAACCCCTTAACTGCCACTGGCGTATGTATTTGTCTTGTTCAACCGATGCGTTGAGTTCCCCTGACGTACATATCCGTCCTTCCAACGTACGATTCTTTCCTTTGCGCAGCTATCAGTAAAACTATTACGATGGCTTTAGAATGCAGTGAAATGACCTTGACAATGTTTGCAAAAAATTCAATTATTTCAGAGAACAATTTGTTTATTAGTGCTTTTTCTTTCCCCTCCAATGCACCGCATATGCGCGACTATGAAAAAAGCGATGAAACTGGGGAACGAATCCTGTTACTTTTAATAGGCAGTTAAGGGGTTAATTGAGAGAGATATTCCATTTAGTTCATAGTTGATTAAAATTAATATCTAAGCAAAAAAATATTTTGTTGTGTGGATCAGAAGCTTTTCAGGGGTCTTAAATTGTAATTTCAGAAATTCAACTGAATTTTTATTTTCTGACCGATATTTTACTAGTATAACAGTACACTATAAAATTTTAAAAATGTATAAGTTTGTTGTTTTAAAATGTTTTCACACACGTTATATTTTTTTCAATACAATTGAAAAATATGAAAATGTTCGTAGGAAATGTAACAAAATTTGGAATCAGAACTGTAATAAGATGCTGCCTACATTTTATTAAAATTATTATATTCTCCTTAAAAATAATGCTTTTCATACAATTAATTGACTCCAAAATCAGCCGTAAAATTTTCATAAATGAATTTATTGATGTCAGAACTCGGAAAACTTTAAAGTAAGTCATGATGCATTTATTTTTCTTAAAAAAAATATTTCAGCTTACATAATGCATTTGATATTTTGTCTAGTTTAATTGGTAACTTTCTGACAACAAATAAAAGAAGTTTAAGTTTCAAATCCAGGTTCCCTCAGAAAAAGGTTTTTGATTCCTTAAGAACTTTTAAATATTCAAATAACTGGTAATATATTTGAGTAGTATGCAAAATATGTATTCTGTAAGAAATATTTCATTGATTTGAATGTTTGCTTAGCAAGTCACAATGAAGGTCGAGCATTGGATATTTATAACAACAAATGACAAAGTTTAAAGAAAATATTTTGTTAGTTAAGCATTTATATGCAATCAAGGAATGTCAAAAACTTTGAAAAAGTTGTGTACATGTGGAAAAGCCTTTGGAGATATATTTTCTCTCTTTAAAACATATATTTAAAAAGGTAAATTTAACACACATGAATTTAACACATGTAAACTTGTTCTTATTTAATTTGCAAGAAAATCATTTCGTGAAATTTTCCTTATGTAGAACCTGTTCTCAATGCTGAAACCTGACCTGTGTTCCTCTAATATAGACGAACTAGGATATAAAGCCGCCAAAACTAATAGTGCTTTCTAATTGGTGCAATTTATACATGCTTTCACCCCCGATGCGAAGCAAACATTATGAAACGCAAGCATTAAAGTTGCAGTATGCATTTCCTTTCAGGTGATATACACAAATTTCTTTAAGTAGGTAAAGGAAGTGATTTTGAAAAAATAGTTCGGTAATTCTTTAACTCCTTAACTGGTTTGCCTATACATTGTACGGCAGGGGTGTCGAACTCACGGCCCATCCTGTATATTGGTGCACAATAATACATAATAAAATGTCAAAATTTCTCCCAAAACAGGAAAAATAGTAGCAGAGAAAAGATGTCAAGTACCAGGACGCAAATATTAAATTTTTCTTATTCTTTTATATACGTTTACTGTAATACATTACTTAAAATAAACCTAGGTTTCTATGAATGCTGATTTTCTTTGCGTCCAGCCTTAAGTTAAACCTTGTTTATTTGGCCCAAGTCAGCCTTTGAGTTCGACACACCTGCTGTACGGGCTACCAAAAGCTGGCCACAACCGGTTTGCCCAACACTGTATGGGCTCTGATATTTTAAATTGAAAATTAAAATAAAATTCTTCCATTCTTATACTTAAAAAAATGTGCCTGTTTTGGAACACTTTGGGCAAAATAATTGACTGCTTAAGGATTTAAGAGAAAGCCTCCATAGCCAAGAAGAAAGTAAAAAAAATGTCCGAATAACAATTCCGCAAACATAGGAGACTATTTTCAAGATTTTCAATCAGGATTATAAATAAATAATGTTTTAGTACAGCTAGGTGCTAGTGGCTGGCTTATGAAAAAAACATACTTAGACAAGCTTATGTAACCTATCTTTGTTTCTTTTTTATTTTTTAAGCGTGAAACTAATCATATTAATTAAAACTTTGAATATAAACTTGTCACAAAGTAAAGTTTCCATTGAGATGGCCTAGCCCGAGATATCTGAAACCTTAACTTGAAATAGAAATGAATTTAATTTCTATGTAAAATTACGTATAACTTGAAATCTTTGTATATCGTAGTTCGAGGGGCAACTCTCTTAGTCTTAACCTCCTCACTTGTTTCAATCGTTACCAGGAAGATAGAGTTATCGTACAAACATTTGATAAAAATCATATAATTTGTTTAACGTGTCTCAATTTACTTTTCCGTGTTACTAACGATGCGTATATATAAAAGATGCCGCCATAAAAAAAGTTTACCATCCCTACATTTTTAGAATACGCAAGAACTAATCATTTATCACGAGGGACAAGTAAATATGTGATTTCAAATTGTCCTTTTAGATCTTAGCTCTAAATATAGCAACATTAACAATATTATTTTCTGCAAATATTAAGTAATATTTATACAAATTAATGAATAAATTTGCAAATCAATTGCATTATTGTGATGTTTCAGTAAACCAAACAAAAAAGCACTTCACAAGAACAAACAATTCAAAATACCTTTATATATTATTTGTTCCGAAATTCAGTTAGTGACTCCAAAGTTGTATTAATTCAAATCCGTCTATACTAGCGCAGTCGACGAAATATTATTGACAATACACTAAGTTTCATTTATTAAACATACTGTTCGAAATTCGAATATCTTATTCTTTTTATATAAATTTAACATAGAATAATTGGTGTCATAAATATAATTTATCTTTATAAATAATCTCTGTTTTCATTTTAAAAGTGTTTTAAATTAATTTTCATTCCGATGTCAAAAACCACATTTTCAATGTCTCATTAAAATATCAATATTTACAATACACCTTGTATTCCTATCTCAATTTTGCATCATTTGAGCTCAGGTGTCTCCCACTGTGGGGAAAACATGGCGTCAAAACTACTAGTGGTGATTGGTATATCACCAATATGGTGCCGCAATAAAATGAGATAGCAGCTCCCGGAGAACGTACTAGGTCTGCAGTGGTAAAAATACCAATCCGCAGCTCCATTGGGAAAAAATATATACCTTGCTATAATTGTGAACCAGTGAAAATATATACATAAATTTTTAAAGTTGGTTTTCCGACTTTCTATGAAAGCACAAGGTATTAAAAAAGGTTTTTTTCTTATTCAATCCCCAATGAAGCACCAAATTTGCATTTACTCAAGTAAAAACAATTAAGCATTGAATTTGTGAGTACCTTTTCCTCAAAATTGTTATGATGAAGATTTTATACTGTGGCTTTTTAATTAGGTAGCAAAAAATATTATTTGGAATTACAAAAGCATAATTTGTTGGAAATAGAACTCTTTCTTAAACTTAAAACAATATATAATATGAACGCTTATATTAACTTATAGAGAGAGAACTGGCTTTTATAGTTTTCTGTTTAAAGTTATTAAATAAAATAATAAATGTTTTTCAGTTAACTGCAACATTTATTGGGGTATAATAGCATTAAAAATATATTTGAACTTCAATAAAAATCTGATAAAATGACTAGACCTAAGTAATAAATGTAATAGAAACAATTTATATTATATCGCTTTAAATCAAATGACTGAAGAGATGATGGTAACTTTGTTTAGATTAATAGCAACATAATTACATTGTACTTATTAGCTCATTGGTTATTTTTCCTTGCAGTTCTTGAAGGGATAATGCACTATTGCAGTTAAATTTCTTAAAATGAGCATCAAATATAGTTTAATTTGTAAAGGTAGGAAATGAAATAACACCCGAACAAGTCTCAGCTTAAAATTTGATCTCGTGTCATCAACAATATTCCATACATTACATCACAGAATGGAACATATAAATCAGATTTATTGAATTTTTTTTAATCAGAAGCTTCTCTGTTTGTGTTCTATCTTTACTGTAAATTTATCTCTTTAATCTGGGTTGATTTATTAAAAGAATAGGTTGAAAAATTTCAACGCACGTCAATAAAACAATATATATTTTCCTCTTGTGTATTTGAAATATAATATAAAAGTGATTACGAGTTCTGTTGTGACTTTTCGTAATTATAATTTTTATAAAATTCGAAGGTTCTTATTACATAATTAGTATATCTCGAATTCGAACCACGATTATATGACGAGGTCAATACATGATTAGTAATACATGAGCGTCCATACATAAAAACATATTTTGTTAATGCGCTTGATGACAATTTTTGGCAATCGTTAAATAATTCTTTAATCGATTTCAGATATAGTAAATTGCCAGTTGATTCGATCTAAGACAATGAAAAATATGACCTAGTTTCATTAAAGAGTCCTCTTGGAGGAGATCATATCATTTCACTGAACTTCTACGCTTTTCGGAGTCAATCATCGAATATTGCCATTGACTGAAGACCAATACTCTCTTTCATAAAAAGAATAATATCCTCAAGCAAATGTAAATATGAGAGTCAATGCTAACTAAAAATATTATGGAATTTATACATGTTTAATTAGTCACTTGAGTTAAAAAAGAATGATACTACCAACATTTTTATTCTTCATTTTTCATTAAACGATTCAACGACATATTCCAAAGGTTAAATTTCTGCTATGCCATTGAGTTGAGTTGTAACAGCTCTTTCAAAGATCAACCTCAAAGTATGCTAATTTTCTTTGTTCTTAATGTTGTTAAAAATTAACATCTCTTTTTCCCTTAAAACTTATTTGATAAATTACTTAGTAAATTTCTGCTCTTTATTATGTATTTAAAAATTCATTAAATCGGTGTTGTGATATTTAACCGATAATGTCATTATTTAGAAGTTGCAAAGTTTGTTTGAACCCAGATTCGAACAAATAACCCTTTAAATTGCAGTCAGACACGAAACAATTATGAAAATTTCGTATTTTACACGATATTTTTGTGTTACTCAAATTCAAATTTATTCTTTCGTGGAATTCAAAATAAAATTTTCGTTATCAATAATCTCAGTAAGGTTTTACAATATTACACAAGTAAAAAAAACAACTAAGTTTTAAAATGTCTTGATTGTCTGCCTGGAATTAAACTGAAGATAGTTCTTAATGCATTCAAACACAAAATTATTAAATTAAACCTCTGTTTTTTTAATGAATATTGTTTTCTAAATTTAGAAGGATAGTGCTTTAATCAAAAAAAAAATTATCCATGCGGGGCAAAAATCAAGACATTCACATTTTGCAATTTTTTCAGTGGTTTTCTCTTGAAATTCTATATTTGTATTATAATACTGAATTAAGTTTTGAATTTGAATTTTATTGATTTAACTCAAATTTGTGTCATTTTTTTGAAAGATGAGAAATTTTTCCTTATATTCTCTCTCTTCAAGCAATTTTATAATTATTATAGATGAACAAAAATTTTTTCTAGATGCAAATGTTTGAACACACAGAACAGAAAAAAAGAAAAATTGTAAAACATTCATAGCTAAAATAAAATTAAAAACAAAACATTAAATCTCAAATAGATAGGTCACATTTTTTTTGGACATAAATCTACACAAATTATTTTTAATCAAATTAAAGCTCACGTAGACTTACTGAACAGAAGAAAAAATATTTTTTATTTAAAAAAAAATCGCATGCATTAAGTACTATTTATTTTAAAGTTTGACTAAAACAGGTAGAAATACAAAATTAACTTAGAGAGAGAACAGCATCCCATCGTAAACTTCCATAATTAACATAACCACAATTCATTGTTCTTATTCAACAGTGATCTGAAAAGTAATCTATCAATGATTATTTAGTAGCTTAGACAAATTACTAAATAAATAAAGATTTCAAAAATATATTGAACTTACTTCGTGTACAATATCTGGATGATAAGTGGCACTGCTATAACTGACTGCTGGTGCTACTTTCCCGCTAGCAGGACTTGTGCTGTTGTGAGGTGATGCTGATTTAGGAGTAGTTGCATTTCCACTCCACTTGCAAGCGGTTCCACTTGTGGCACCTACTAAATCAGCAGTTTTAACACTTGGGTCTAAGTGACTCCCATATTTGCAGAGTTTGGTGTCAAATATTGAACCTGTCATGGGATGACTAGAAGACTGTCTTGTGAGTGAATTGCCCCACATAAGAACGCTTTGCCTAGTATCATTGCTGAAAGCTGATACATAGTCAGAGGAAGTCTTATTATCTTTGGACGATACAAGATGAGGTGAATCCCTGAGGTGTGGCTGGAGTGGAGAACTCTTTGGTTTAATGACATTAATACAATCAGATGAAACAGAAGGTAGCGAAAAACTTAAACTGTGGCATCCCAAATCCCCTATTTTGGGATCCCTGTCTAAACTGGATAATAATGGTTGTATACCTGCACTTGTGGCACTCATAAGGCAACCTCGTAAGGTAGCACTAGAATCTGTGCCAGCCACTGCATATGTCTCGCAACATGAGGGCTTATTGCTTGAGACTCCCCCAACTTGCTGAACAAGTCTTTGCTGGCTATGTGCATCGCCGTTGAATTTCGGTGTACTGTCTAATTGACATGGATAATATTTTTCTTCTTTTGGAAACTGGGTTCCATCTTGGTATGTGGGAAAACATGTCCTGGCAGTCGCAGATGCCATGTCCAGGAATCCATTACTAGCGTACTGTGTGTGGTGGCTATAGTCCGGGTAGTATCCCCCAAGATGTCGATAATGCAGAAAATTCTCAGCTGACAAAAATCTGCTGTTATCTATTGCTGCAGTAAATATATTTTGGGGAACAGCCGTAGCCGCCGCCACGTAAGGGGAAAGACCGTTCATATTGTCTGTTGGAGTGTATGTATACATGTTGTTGTACGTAGCTTCTTCAATGTAGGGATCAGTTCCAGGGACTTTTCGTTTGCGACAGGAAGCAGACAAGAGATCGCGTATTTGTGATTTATAACGACGATTGCGTTGACATCTCATAATAAAATCGCTATCCGTTAGCATCCCACTTCGATCATTCATCGATGCCAATCCACTGTCGAGGTACGTCACTTTGAAGTCCATTGTTCGTTTTCCTAACAAATCTCTTCCTTCTTCTTCCCTAAAATATAATAGTTATTTTACATTTAAATTTAATATTTTGTGGTTTGCTTCAATATTTGCTTGGAAAATGTGTATGAAAAAAGCAATAGTTGACTGGGTTTTTCTTTTCCGTTTTTGGCATGTTGCAAGCGATCAATTTAATTTATGCGAAAAATAAATTGTAAATTACCATAAAATAATAATTAAAGCACATAAAAATAACTGTGTTAGGATTCTCATGCCAAGGAAAAGAGATGCATTCGCAATACATAAAAAGTCTGAGTTGAGTTTTAAAGTTTTAAGTTTAAGAATTTCTCCAAAATTTTAAGAAATCCGCTCAAAGGAAAATTTTTATAGAGTACAATTATTTTGAGCGAACAAGATCAGTTCTAAAGATTTTAAATGATACTCCGTTTCATTCTTATAAATTTTTTGCATTTAAAAATAAAAGTTTTAATTTAAGAATAGCAATAATAAACTACTTTGATGCTGTTTAATTATCAAGTGAAACTAACTTGCGAAATTCTGTAGAACTTTAATGATCAACATATCAAGGATTCCTTTTTTAAAATGTAGTACACCATAAGGCCTTAGAAATCTGTTAAGAATTTTATTCTAGAATTTTTAAAAATGATTTAAAAGCTATTAAAATGATTTCTTATTGATATTTTTGTCTTTTTTATGAAAGAATCATTTGTGTCCTTACAATACTTACATTAAGGGTCTGTGTGTGCAGAGAATGAAATCTGGTTTACTATTCTTGTAAACCAGTCTTGCACTTGTTTGTAGCCACTGAAACTTGCCATCTTTTCCAATCAATCTGTACGCTATGAGCCCTGAAGCACCAGTTTTCAAAACTGTAAATATAAATGTAATATTTCATTGCATTTATGAACATGGAATTTATATATTTTTTGCAATAAGAATAACTTAAATTTGAAATTCAGCTGTTGAGTCTATTATCAACATAGCATTCAACAATAAATATTTTCGTTCATCGTGTTAAAAGAATCGACTATTAAAAGTGTTATTTAAAAAAGAAATACTTACGTTCTTGATGTGCGCTTGCGACATAAGCAAGGTCATCATAATGGACTAGGTCGTAACCTCCTTTATTTGCCAACTCTGAATCTGAATAACCCAAAAGTTGCTTCCCCCTAAAAAGAAAATGAAAAGGCATCCATTTGAAAAACAATGCTTATCAACTATTTTGATTACGATAAGAAATTATGTAAGAATGTAGACTATTTATTTTAAAGCTTATTAATCTTCAAACACAAATTCTTATAAGATTAATTAATACATGTAACGCAGAAGTTAATATTATTTATAGTATCGCGTCAGTAACTATGAAAAACTTAAATACAAAAGGCTGGATCTTCTACAATACCTTTTATACCAATTAAAGAAGGAATATTTAAGAGAACAGAGTGATAATATATCGGAATACTGTTTATTTTAAAGAAATGACATACCTAATGAGCATAAAGGGTTGTTCTAAGAGTATACTAAAGTTTTTTCAAAGATTTGGGATAGTACCTCAAATAAAAAAAAGTGACGAAAAACATAAGAGCATTGCATGCATACATTTCAGGTTCCTTCGTAAAAACGTGGGTGTGCGTTATACAGCGACTATACCAAAAACAAAATTAAAAATACAGCTTAAAAGTATGGGGATTTTGCGGTGCTTCATTTTTTTCGATACCTACAGTACAACTCAATCCAAGCAATATTCCCACTTCAACTCATATTTAACCCTGCCAGAACTGGGTAATTTTTCCAGTTAAGCCTAACTCCATTAAAAAATTTATATAAAATCATAACTGTTATAAAATATGCCGGAATTTATAGTTAATAATAATTTCAAATTCCATGCATTCCAAATTCAGATCACATCGGTGCCATCACGGGCTTTAGAACGGGGAAAACGCAATCTCACAAATGATACCGTGGGGCCTGAAGGGATCATATATATTTGTTCATGTTCCTGAACGGGTTAAACTAAATAAATAATCATGCATATTCTCACCTCGAATCCATGGAGACTAGAGACAGATCAAGTTTGTGTTTACTCTTGAACATGGAATCTTTCTGTGGCATCTCGAGCAATGAAGGGGGACCAAAAGGAGTACATACCGCAAAAAGCGCCAATGGTGGCTCCTCAGTCTTTCGATTCTGTCCATGCAATATTTTTATTCGACCTCTTATATCTAAACGCTTGAATAAAGTACACATGAAGTTTGTTATTTCAAAGTTATAAGAAATAATATCACATGCAATTAACTAGTTTCTGTTTATATTAAAGGAAACTTGTTTAGACCTATAATTCTCCATACAACAAGTGAAAAATAATTTTTTACATGTGCATTTAAAAGAGTTACTCAAAAAAAGCAACTAGTTTTTATAACTTATTTAAAAGTCAGTGAAAACTACAAATTATTCCATTTTCATACAAAGATAGGATTTTTGCTGAGCTAATATTAAAACATTTAAGGTAACTTCGCATAACACAGAAATCGTTATCAGTTCGGCTTTTATTCAGTCACTGTTGATATGAAGCAGGTAAATAAAAGACATTTTATTCTTACCAAGAAACCAGAAGTGTTATCCAGTAGACAGCGAAATCGTACGGTAAAATTCCTTTCCAATAGATGACAATTTTCTAAGAATGAAGAAAGAAATATGGATTAAGAATGAATGAGATGAAAGAATTTATGCAAAATGTTCATTTATAAGTTCAAAAAGAAATATAAGGGAAAAAGTAAAGTTTATCACCTCGAGATATTTTAGAAACTCTTCAAAAAGTAAATACGCTCTTTTCAAATATAATGGATAAAAAAAATACATCTTCCTTTTTTTATGCAGCTGATTTATTCGAAAAATATTTAGGATGGATGAAAATTATATGAAAGGATTAGGAGGAAATTCATCACATTTAACCGTCAGTTTAATTTTGGTGGACATTTAGAAAGTCTGGCACATAAACTTTTGAAAAATTATCGACTTTCATTTTTTTATTTTTCTAAAAGTTCAGTTTAAAATGATATATAATATGAGGAAATACGATAATTAGAAGTATTATTTTTATTTTTTAAATGAACCTACTCTTTGACGCGCATCAAATGAGTTCTGCTAGGATCACCTGTGTTTCTCCTTGCATAAGTTTCTGATGCCCCCCCCCCTTAAACGTAGTGCAATTCTGATAAAAAATTTTAGAATGCTTTTTTTTAATTGTAATTTATATATAATTGATGTGATAAGTTTTTCGTGCGGGTACAGCGATTTTGATTCCTCTGACCATAATCGAAAGTCAAGAAGTGCCGACAAATAATTAATTATTTCACTTTTAGCATTTTTAATTCAAAGTTCTCATGCTTTCATTAAGAAATATCAAGCTTTTTTAATTATATTTTACTTATTAATTGAAACGTTTGCAAATTTAATATTAATGTTAAGTATATACAAATGCATTCTTGTAAATGTATATAATTATTAAGAGTATAAATAATAAACGCTATCATGTTAAGCATGTAAATGTTAAATACACATATCTTAAAACAAATATCATTGATTTTTTATCATTTGTTGACATCCTTTTTCGAATTAAATGAAACTGTTTACTTCTTACGTGATTTTTGGAAAAAGTGAAATGTATCCTCTTTTTACAGTATAAATTGTATCTTTTTTGCGCGGTTTCTATTGCATGGTTCTTTTTCTATGCGGTTTTTTGTAGAACAGATTTACCATGAAAATAAATAAATAAAAAAGAATGAAAGTGTATTTTTAAGAAAACATTTTGTAGAAAAGAACCATTACTATGCTATAAAATAATCTATGATATATATATATATATATATATATTATGCGAACTGTTCATGAATACTATTCTTGAACATTTTTTAAAATCTTTTACCAAAACTTGTATTATATATAATCATTAATTCCCGATTTTTAAAAATTTATAAAAAATAATAACTCACCTGCAGCTAAGGTCTGCTGTAGGTTGAGATCTGTCCTTTCTGGAGGTAAATGAGAATTCCACATCAAATGACGCTGGAGTTCTTCCCTGTCCTCAGAATGTACGAGTTCATAGACACTTTGATGACAAATGTCACTCTATAAAATTAGATGGAAATGCTTAAGAATATATTTATTGAATAAGAAACACGAGAGGATCTCACCACCTAAAATTGCTGTTTATTGCAGATAAAAATTCTCTTTTTTATGTTTATATAAAGACTTCACTTCCAATCTTTTTACGAACGAACTCTCGATTGAAGAAAGCATAGTTAATTTCATATCAACCTTTTTACTGTCCTGCCTGAGATTATTTCAGGCACTCGAATAGTGCTCTAAAATATCATACATGATTTTTTTAATAAAAAAATTGATAATTTATGTACCCACATCATGAAAATAACTTGACACTTAAAGGGTTAAATTTATCAAAAAGGATAAATTATAGTTGTAATAATTCTACATAAAACGTTTAAAAATTTTAATTAATTACTAATCTATAAAAAGCCGAAATTACGTGTCATTTTCTGAAATCGCTGAAACTGATTTAAAAAGTAGGTACTATTTTTGTTAAAATTTGTAAACCTGCGTGTTTATTACTTGAACATACTTTTATGTTTATTTCTTATTCTGTGCATCATTTTTTGACTTATGATTTCAATTTGTTTTTAGAACTGATGCTTTAACACTGTAAAAATTTTTCTCTCTAAGTTATAAGCTGGAAAAAAAAATTACGGCAATTTGTGAAAGTAAACTTATCGATTAATATAAAAATTTTATTACATGTAGTGTTTTAAATAAGGTTAATGAACTATTTTAAAATGCATAAAATGCCCATGGGTTTAATATATTTTAGAGGGGGAAAAGATATAAAGATTTCAAGGGAAAATAGACATGAGTTTCATTATTTTCAATAAAAGTGCTGAAGTACCAAAATTGGCTCAATACCTGTTATATTATGAAAAGCATAACTTTATTAAAACCGACCAAAAATCATTCATGAAAAAGAGATCTATTTATTTTTTTAAGAAAGAGAAACTGCTTAGTCGAAAAATAATTATTTATTTAACAATACCTTGCTGCTTTATAGTATTACAACTGGTCTTACAGCCTTAATTTTCAGATAATCGGAATTTAAAATAAGATTTTGTGTTTGAAAGTTTATCCCCTAGATGGCAGCATGTATTATTTCAATTTAGTCTTACTGTGTGTGTGTGTTTCTGTTTTTACAAACTGCTTTACGTGTAGATATTATTCATTCGCTTTTCAAATAAAATGGTGGGAAAAAATGAAGTTTAAGACTCAAGTTGCTAATTAAATCAAATTCTTCTACAATTTCCTAAAGTTCGCATGCTTGGACACAGAGCTTGCAAATTTAGTACGGTAATACCAAGAATTTACCGCGATAGTTGAGACTAAGTGATACCCGCGTTAGTGGAATTCGCGTAAGTCGGGGTATAAATCCGCATTTCAAATCATATAAATTATTTTTAGTTCGAGTCTCAGGCAGAAGAAAATAATAATTTAGGAAAAAGATCTGATTAAATTTCAGATAACAAAAATACAAAATCGCAAACTAAAGTTACTTTGATGTAGAAGGTTTCATAAAATCTAACAAAGTAATCTGCCGGTTCAAGATTTTCTTTCCCCGCAATATTTCCTTATAGCATGCTAATAATTTTTTTATTCCTTGTTTTGTTGAAAAAAATACGCTCTTCATTGGAGTCTTTATTTTCTAATATTTGTAAGCCTTTTTCAATTAAACTGAGGTCTTCAGTCAAATTTTTAAACGTCATTAGTTCTAATTAAACTGGGTTTAAAGACTCAAGTTCTCCAATGTCTTGATGTTGCTCATGCTTCTCTATCTCATCAATTGTCAACTCCTGATTGTGGAAATTCAGCAGTTCTTGAAAATCATCCACTTCTAAATTTATTTGCCTGGCAAGATCGACAACTTCTTCAATCACAATACCAATTTCATCCGGCTCTGGCACTGCTTCCTCTTGTGCTTAAGTGATGGGGAAAAAGAAAAAAGATGAATCGACGAGATTTCAAAATCGCGTAACTCCGAATTTGCGTAAGTCGGGGTAGTGAAGTTGAGGGTTTACTGAATAATAAAACTATAATAAATGTATTCAATTCGAGATTAATCTAAATTAATCTAACGAAAATTAATCTAATATTTTTACTTACAACTTATCAGTTTGTAAGTAATCAAGATCCTTTCCTTAACATTTGAAATGTATAAAATCCTCCAACCAATTACAATGCTACAATTACTATTAGAAATTTTCCTTTATTTATATATTAATTATTGTTTTATAAAAGTATGTCAAACAAGTAACTGGCCAACTACACAACGTTAAAAAAAAATTCCGTTTCTTAAAACTTTAAAAATCGAAATATTATGTACTATTTCTAATAAATTAATTTGATGTTATTAAAGAAACCTAATAACAGCAATTCTTTTGATTTTACATCGTTTCTGCAAAAGATTTTGAACTGGTAATACATATTTTAAGCGTTTCAGCATTTTTTTGTTTGCATTTCAATTAGTCTACAATGTTTGAGATATTGTTAGGGCTATTTCTATTTGAAAATTAGCATTGTTTGAGTATGAATACTTAATCAGTTATTGTTTCACAGCATGCTTTTTTTTATCTAATTTTGTTACTCAACATTTATATTTCTTAAGTTTAGTATACGATAGGCGTGAAGTTATATTTATTGCTAAACATTTATACAATGCAATTAAAGTAATTCACAGTTCCAGAAATCTAATTCTCAAAGTTATCTAAGTATAGAAAAACTATAATTTGGTAAGTTTCTTTTAACCCGAAAACTTGTGGGCCTCAAAATGATGAAAACAACTGTATAAAATTGAAGATATTTTTTTTTTACTAGGGGAATTCAAAATAAAATACTTGTATTCATCATAATTCGGTTCTCCAATAATTTTCAAAAAGGAAATAAATGTAAAAAAAAAAAAAAAAACACCTGTGCTTTGTTTTATGTATTTGGGTAGGGTCAACATTCAATATTTATGCCAATGGATCCATAAATTTTTTTTAGCCTTGAGTTAGATATTGTTCACTCTTTACGCAGTTTTAAATATGGACTTTTTAACTTGAAATAATAGATTAAAATACTTTTGTACATTTGATCTAGTAATGTTTTGACTATATTAAAATCTGAGGAATGTGTTAAGATTTGCATTTCTTTTTCATTCTCAGTATTTCATTTGCACTTAGAGCTTTGTTACCTTTATAAAGTGCCCCTGAATTTCAATGAGACACTCTTAACAATCTTATATAAAATCCATTGATAAGATTTTTTGTTCTTTATTAAAACTGAATGCATAAAATCAAAACTTTTAAGAATGAATCTCTCTCTATTTAGTATATGTGTATGATGAAGAGGAAACGAGATGTCATTAAAAGCATTTTGCCTAAAAGGTAATTTTTACCACTTTAGAGAAAATCGCAAGATAGTTTGAATAAATTTCGACAGCTAGTTTAGACATATTTTTAATCCCCATTTAATATGTTAATTTGAATATACGATCATGGCAACGCTCTTAAACTAGAATTCAGTATTATATGAAACTGTTAAAACTCCCATAAAGTCGCACAAACATTACTGTGTTTTATTCTATTAAAATATAATTTTAAATCTCATTTCTAATTACTAGTTTTAAATAGATTTAAAAAATGTTTTCGAAAACGCATTAATCAATAATTTTTATGGTAAAATAACCCACAAATAGCATCTAACATAATTAAAAGAAAGTTATTTATTTATTGATAAATGTTAATTTGACCAAAATTTGTTTTAATTCTTAGAAAAAACCAATTTTTAAAATTTTTTTATAATTTTTTTTTTTTTTTTTTGCTTTTATAATATAGATAAGCATAAGCAAGGACAAATAGCCGTCGAGCTGCAAGTCCTCTCGTGAGGTTGAAGAAAGGTGGAGGGCACCTGACTACCCAGGGTGCTCTTCCTCAAAATTGCGGTGGAGCCGAGCTAAATCGTACTGTCACCTGCATGGTGCTCAAGGCTGAGGCCAACGACAGGCGTACATCTAGTCCATTTCCATGATGAATTTCGTGGGTCTGGATCTGACGCAGTCAAGATTAGATGGCATAAGAAACAACAACAAATGTTGGAACAATATTTTGTTCCATTTAATCATTCTAAAATCTTGTTCTTTATTAAGTTGCATAATTTTATCTGGCAAAATGCATTATCAATTTTGATATTTATGAAAATTTATGTTTAATTTCATTAACTTGAAATATATAAGAATCTTTAAAGAATATTGTGATTTGCAAATTCATCTCTAGATAAAAAAAATCATTTAAGTTGAATAAAAGAAAAGAAAATTGTTTAACATTTTCTAAGCACCAGTATAGAGTAACAAAACTATGAAACGCAGTATGGGATATAAAATAAGTTACATAATAATTACATTAAAATACAGGAATAGTACATTCTGGTAATACATCCTTCCTGTATGTGCTATGAAATATTTTCATTTTGCGTAAAAAAATTTTTAGTGCCAATAAAAATTCAATAGACCTGCATATAGTTCTTCTAGTTCGTTTTCTTTTCTGCAGAGAGATAATATTTTGTCTGAGTGTTATTTTAGCATAAGCGTCTATTCATTTAAGGTATCCGACTACCCTAAAATTGTGAATTTTGCCAAAAATTGACAAAATTTGTTATGATTTTATTTTATAGACCACCTTATTAGCTTTAAAATACCAAGTTTATTATTTTCCGTTCACTAAAAGAAAAACTACAAGTGCTTTAGAAAAAGCAGACATTATTTTAAGCAAGATGTCACACACATACTTTTAAACGCGTTTTACTTTAAATGTGTGTGTGTATTTCTTAAAAAATGCTCAAACGGAGAACTTTTTTTAAATGTTAAAAGTTTTGAAAATAATTAACAAAATTTTTTTTGTTCTGTATAATAGTAGAAGTGTTTTAACCTTCAGAGTTTTAACACAGATCTCTGTGTTTTATTACAAAATTTACAGTACCTTATGATAATATAATCACTGTTATTTTAAGCAATTTCATATAATAACTAAGAAAAAGTGCTCTAGTTTTTGTAAAAATTAAAATATCTCTTATCCCGGAGGTCATTTAAAAAAGGAATAACATAGCAACACGTCATAATTGAAAATTTGTTCATAAACCTTTGGTACAGAGTGGGCCCCATTAATGTTGTTTTTTGTAAATTTTTACCAATTTTTCTCCTCTTAATCTTTCCCTCTAATAATAATTCCTTTCTCTCTTCTTAATTTTAGCATATTTTTCTTAAAATGTGCCAAACAAATCTAAAAACAACAAAATATCACCATGTCTCAAATTTTTTAAAAAAAAGTTGTCACTGGAAGTCGAATACCTTAATATATCTGTATGTTGCAAAAATGCCAAGGAAAAGTTATTATAATATATAAAAGGAGAGGGGGCAGTATTTTTGCAGAGTGTTTTAACGGAAGGAAAATAAAATGAATAAACAATATAATCTTCTCTTATGAATAATAATTAAATTTCTCTTATGGATAATAATTAAACTTCTCTTAAGAATAAAATAATTCTGTTAAAACTTAATCCATATTTTTAATCACAATTAAACCTTACCTCGAATCTTTGTGTGTGTCATTGTTTTAATTGAACATGTATTCCCTATACAGAGTTAGAGAACATGATGTTTGTTCATCATAAAAAAAAATGGAGAGAAAAATTTAAAAAAAAAGATTTAGTAAAACTTCTTTCAGTAAATTTACAGCGAAAGGAAAAGTAAAAAAAAAAAAATATTCGAAACTTAAGTATATTGCCTGCGGCCTTCACAGAAAGGTATGAAAAGAAAAGATGAATTGAAACCAGCAGTAACATTTCGGTTTTTTCGCGGAAATTTCTCGCTTCTGTTCTTTGATTTCTTTTTCCCACTTTCGTTTTTTGGATTCACTTTCCCCTTTTGTCAGTTTGGTCTTCAATGAAACCCTATATATGTCATTACCTCCCCCTCTTACTGTAAGCTCGATTACCCCCCCTGTCTACGGAAGTATAGAAAAAGTTTGAAGGGGCTACTCAGTAGCTGGAAGAGATCTCCTCCGCCAGATAACGTATCTGTTTCCCCCCCCCCCAACTGGTACTGAAAATAACAGTGTTGAGGTTAACATACCTTATTTGTATAGAAATAAGGCTGACAAAGGAAAACAGTTATTTTTTCTTTCCTATTTTGGTTTGTTATTACTTACAAGGTGACCCTCCGTTTCTCTAAGTATGCGTCTTAAATAAAAAGTTGTTTTGAATTTGTAGTGAGTGAGTGTTTATTGACGGCGAACTATAAAACAGCTCGAGAGCTATTGGTGATGAACCCCATAATTTTGAGCTTCCGTCAAGTGATAAGACTTGAATTTGTAGTATTTGCAGAGATGAAGTAAAACCTACTGTCTTTTTTATTTTACAATTTTACTTTTTTATTTTTAAATTATTTTTTTATTTTACAATCTTAATCCCCAATGGTATAGTAGTTATTATACTATCATTATTTTATTTTTAAATAATCATAAGATACTGCCACACACAGCTACATTCTTAAGGAGTCTCATAGGTGTTAACTTTATCTGGAGGGCTGAAAATATAAACAATATTCAAATACATATAACTCATTTAAATTTAAATTAAATAATTCGAATCTTTTACACATTATTTATAAAGGAATGAGGCTTCAGAAAAGTGTAAAATGTTTAAAATATAATCATAATTTTAAAAATTATAAGCATATGAAAATAAGAAATTTTTTTACAAGAAATTTTGAGTTTTACTGCGTGCACTCTATTTTCTAAAATAGTAGCCTTTGATGCATAAAACTTTATAGAATTATAAAATATATCATACACTTTAAGTCCTAGTAAATTAAGAATAATATGTCTTTTGTAATTCAAAATATTTGAAAAATATTGAAATTTTTTAAATAATTTTGAAAATATAATATTTTTATTTTTAAAAAAATATAATTAATTTTTCTATTTATTTAAATTTACTATGGTGTATTAAGGATACATTTAACTTTATAAATCAACTTATTGCTAGTAATTAAAGCTAATACTTTTGAAAATAGCATGCGCGCAGTAAGACTTAATTAATATTTCTTATAAAAAGATTTCTTATTTTCATATGCTTATAATTTTTAAAATTATGATTATATTTTAAACATTTTACACTTTTCTGAAGCCTCATTCCTTTATAAATAATATGTAAAAGATTCGAATTATTTCATTTTAATTTAAAAGAGTTATATGTATTTGAATATTGTTTATGTTTTCAGCCCTCCAGAAAAAGTTAACACCCCTGAGATGCCATTACTACTTTAAACAGGTAGAATATATTTAACTTATTTTCGAAAAGCTTTGACAACGTTCTCTTTTCGGTTCAACCCCAGCCCAAGTCGGTGGATTTTTATAATGGGAAACATCGACAGCATCCATGCCGTATGATTATGCGGCATGTTAAAGATCCCTAGAGTCCCTCTTTGGTTTGGGTACCTCCCTCTGGAGAGGAAACTAAGCGTCAAAATTACATTATGGCGGTTGATATCCACCTACATGGTGCCTCACTAAAAAGTAGTATCAGCTCCCGCGGAATGTACCAGGTCTGCAATAGTAATTGCCTATTCGCAGCCCCATTTGAAAGGAAA
Organism: Trichonephila clavata; assembly: GCA_019973975.1. NCBI lineage: Eukaryota > Metazoa > Arthropoda > Arachnida > Araneae > Nephilidae > Trichonephila > Trichonephila clavata. The sequence continues at coordinate 61,674 of BMAO01022742.1, forward strand.
AATAACATTCTCTTTTCGAAACAATTCGTAGATTTACTTAGAATTTTATTAGATTAATTATTTATTAATTTTAATTAATTATTAAATTCAAATAATATATGTACATTAAATTAATTAATTGTTAGATTAATTTCTCCATTTTAAATCTGTACTATAATGAATGTCGTATTATAGTTGCATTTCTCCCTTTTTTTCATTTTACAATAAAAATGGAATATTCGAATAATACTCTAATGCTTTCTTCAACTCATAATGGAGCCTGAGATTCTTATGAACCTTAACTATTCGACCTAAATTGCAGAAGTAAATGGTTTTTAATTAATAAATTTAAGTTTACAATCTCTCCCAAAACTTTTTTTAATCCATCGTATATAAATAGTATTATTTAATATTTTGGTTCCAAGTTTACCTTAGATAATAGGTGCGTATTTTTATTTTTATTACCTAAAACTTTGATTTTAGAAAAAAATATATGTTGAAAAATAATTTTGATTTTTCTTAAGGCCTTAATTTTTGAGTATAATAGAAAAAACTCGGACAAAAAATTAAAAAAATATGAATGAAAAAAATTCTCTCAATTAAAGTCTCTATTTTTAAATTGATTATTAAAATAATGACAAAAATTAATAAGATTAGATAAGACATAAAATTGGAATAAAGAAAAACGTTGAAAGGAAAACCTTTAAAAAAACATTCTTAATGAAACAAACACCGTGACTTCCGCTTGCAGCCTTATTCCAGCTGATCGAAGATAAATCTTTTTATAGCAACATAAATCAAAGCAAAAGAAAAGAAATAAAACCAATATTAATTGAAATAAATGAAGTCTCATCACGATATCTTGTCCAGAGATGAAACCTAAATGGAAAAGATAATAAAAAATTGCAATTTTGCCTTAGACCACGAGTTTACTTTCTTCCAACATGAAAATGTGTGATGAACAACGGAAAAATCAATTTTGTTTGAATATACTTTTCAACCAATCGTTGAGTTCCGTGAAACAAACAATTACGTTTAACCTGGGCTCAACCTACAATGATACGCAACTCAACTCATATAATAAATATTTATAAATTATCATCATTCAGACTTCCCAGTGGAAGCTTGCTCAATCTGAGTAGTCCAGACGATGTGACCACTCCATTCGCTATTGTTTACATCCAAACCTGGGAGTTGCTATGGAGACCGAAATACGAACGGCTGCCAGCTTAAAGCTCATAATAACTCTTAAAAGCTCTCTGTCACACGCAATCTGTTATTTCGCTTCCCTTACAACCTACACGAGAAGAAAAAAGTTTTATGTGGTAGAATCTTCTAAAAGATCTTATTCTTCCTTTTTTTATAACAGTTGTTCCTCTAATATAGTAAAAATAGACCAAAAAAAAGAGAGTAAATTTATTTCACTGCATATACCAAATAGGCAGTGTTCTCTAAAATGCGTCCACGATTGTAAAATTCGGGAAACTACGGAGTATCGAAATGAAAGCAACGAAAGTTATAACTTTCGTTGCGTTATAACCTTTTTTTATAACAGTTGTTCCTCTAATATAGTAAAAATAGACCAAAAAAAGAGAGTAAATTTATTTCACTGCATATACCAAATAGGCAGTGTTCTCTAAGAGGCGTCCACGATTGTAAAATTCGGGAAACTACGGAGTATCGAAATGAAAGCAACGAAAGTTATATGAAGTAGTAGAACTAATTTTAAAAAATCTTATTCCCTAAGAACTAATTATTTTTATAATATATACATCTATTAAAGCATATCATTCTTTCAACATTTAAATCAATATAAAATTTTGAAGTTGAATTCATGCAATATTACATTGAAAGGCAGTCGAGATATTTTCTTTTAATTCTGCGCAAAAGTACTTTTTTCATAACTTCTAACTTCCAGTATAGTAATTTTACCATTTTTCTCTAATATCTTTACTGAGTTTGTTAATCTTTTATATGGCCTGTTTTTTAGAGATGGTACGTTAAAATATTTTTAAGATTGAGATTGGTTTAAGAAATGAAATTCATTTACCTTATTAGGAGTACCTTATTTGATTTTTAAGGTCCTTTTTTTTAGTGGAAAATAAGTTTAACAGCGTTCATTGCACACTATTAAAAAGTAGACCATTTTATGCTCTTTAGTTCTGTTTACATTTCTCTACATGAAATATATATCATATTTTCCAAATACTAAAATTCCAAAAAAGAAATGCAAAATAGATAAAGTGTTTATATTCATACAAAAGGAGGAAATTAAGAATTTATGTATATGTTACCGTTAAATTGTGAAATCCATTATTTCATAGAATAACCTTCATGAGATAACTGGACAAGTCATTTAAAGTATATAAAATTATTGAATTCTACGATTTAACTAGGTATTCTATAGAATAACGATTACTTGATCGTTAAAGTATGAAATACGGCACTCGAAAGTTCTTTGAACAGGTTCCAGCTGCTTAATGAAGGATTTTTTTCGATTAGGAACTAGAAATCTCCAAATAAAACAATTGTACTCGAGATATCAGTTCAGTATATGTCAGCGAGAATTAATTTCAATTGAAGAAGTTCCAAATATTGACGCAACGCTTCGATCTGTTGCAACAGCTCAAAGTTGCGGTACTGAACAAGAATTTAAAAAGTGTTCGTGTAAAAAAAAATGTGTAATGGTAAAAAATGGGCTTGTTTCAAAAATAAAAAGCAGTCAAATCCAAAGTGTCATCACAGTAATCCTTGCTCTAATAAATAATGAAAAATAAAATAAAGGTATCTCATAAGATTTAAATTAATATTCTCTTACATTTTTGCTTACAAAAGTTTCCACAATGTTTTTATAAAACAACAGTTTTTCTTCCCAGGATGTATTTTTGTTGAAAATATTTAAATATAATATATTTTTGCAGCACATTCTTTTTCCCCTTTCTGTTTAACTAATGTTAGCAATATGAGCAATAATAAATTGTATTATCTGCTTTCCCGTATTATTTATAAATTATTCATCTTTCAAAGAGATAAAATGTATTTTTCGAGAGATTTGAGCTATCTATATTAAATTAATTTATAAAATAACTTTCAAATGGTTTATTTTTCACTTTAACGGTCTATCCTTAGTTATTTCATGACTAAGTAAAGTATGAAATTTTTCATGTATTTTATACTTTAACTGACTTGTCTAGCTACTTCATGAAATTTCTAATTATTCTATGAAATAACTGAATTATACACTTTAACGGTAACATATACATATTACTTTCCACAAAATTTATGAAAACAAGGATCAGTATATAGTAAATACCCTAAATGCATAAAATATGTTTTGTAAATAGATATATTGTAAGTTAAATAGAAGTAAATGATGTAGAGATTATATTGATGAGTTTAGTGGGAAGTAAAATTCCCATGACCTTATAAATAATTAAAATGAAAGAAAAATTCAAAAAGGCTTTTAATGTGTAAAAGCTCAATGAAATTTTTGAAACTGATGCTTTACGAACGGAAAAATAAATTAAACAAGAAAAGATTAGATATTTGATAAATTTTAAACAATTTCAAAATCTTTCAAATAAATGAATTGGTTTTAAGCTGATCTATACAGGAAATTATCACCATTCCTTGAAAAACATGTAACATTTTACTCTCTCCAACTAAGTACTTTCTCTATTCAAAAAACAATGCTTAAAGAAGGGAACTCCGAACGTTGAATTTATATTACATCGATTTTAAATTTATAAACAAACAAATATAATTCAATTAAAGATTTATAGAAACACTTCTTTGGCTCTTTAAACATTAGCTAACAAAAATATTCACAATCGTTTTTTCTTAGATCGTTAATCACTTAACTGAAATAAAAAATGACTGCTTAACAGGAAGAATCTTACCTGATGAAACCCAAGATATGTTTCGACTGTGTGCGATGTGTAAAATACTTCACCATCGCAGGTGAGAATCATTAGAAATCCATTCAAAGCCTGTGAAAGGAAAAGAAAAATTATTGACAGAGTGGGTTCATATACAAGAGAAATAAAAAGAAACTCTGTACATTCCACAGAAGTTTGATCCCAAAAGTATTAAGGATTATTGGAGAAAGTTTCAACGAATGAATGCTTAAATGATTCTAAATATAATACTATTTCCCATTTGGGCGAAAGCTATTTCTATCTTGCAAGAAAGAGTTCAGGAAAACCAATACTAAAAGCCTTTGATTCTGTTATTTATTTTCTCCGTAATCATACAAAATTTTCAATATTATCTAACAAAATGAAGGTAAATATTCTATTTCAAATAATGGAATGAATACCGTTTTTTAAAGTGATTTTAACTTTCGCATTGGATGTGAGCAAGAAAAAAATAGTTATGAAGTAGAAGGCAAAAAACTTCGTCACAAAATGAAATTAATATTTTGGATGAATGCTTTATTTTAATTCTTTCAACATCATAAATATTTGTTATGATAGAGTTATGATATATAACTTTGCGTGCGTGCGGTAAAGATATGGAAGTCGTTTCGTGTATATGCGTGAGTTTTTATAGAGCGATGAGAATTAACACACACACACACACATTTCTGTATATTATTTCATAAAGAAAGATGTTATTTTATTGTCACATTTTTAAATCCATTTCATTTTCTTGAAATCTTACAGAGAATAATTCAATTGATGAGTATAACTGTTAGATTAGAGCAGATAATGAATCCATGCTTAGTTATTTTTTAGTACTTATTTTGTGTATCTGTTTTCTTAAGCATTTATTTACATTTGTAATTATTTAAATTTTGAGTGAAAGTCTTAATTATGTTTGTATTGAAGTCTGCAAAGTTTTTTTTAAATACATTAGTTGCCGATAAGTGTTGAAAATATGAAAATTCAAAAATCAACATTATATATAACTTTATTTTAATTTAAAAATAACTGCTCGATAAATTTTGCTCCTAGTGTATAAGGTCTTTAAAAAAGATTTTCAAGTCTGAAATAAATTATATCAGACACAAATGCAATACATAACTTGGTGAATAGCTTAAAAACATCTACCATAGTGTTTAAAATTGATTGATAATTATTTAACCTTCAAATTATTTTAACAACAGTTTGAAAAAGTAGGCAATATATATGTGATTTTTTTTTTCAAAATCACTAATTGTAACATAAACTACAATTGATCAGATGTTCTTCGGCATGGTGTAGTCTATGAATATATTTAAATTCAATAAAAGAAGTTTAATTAATTGTTCGTAATGAGAATTTGAATAAACATTCAAAATTTTGAAAATTACGTGAGTTTGTTTACCTACTAACGGGTCCTAGATCTCGTATAATAATTTTGACGAACATATACTATTTAATATAAATCAATAATTTCATAATATTAAAAAAATGCATTGGTAATATTAAATATTCATCACAGATTTTTTTTTTATAAATAGAAATAATTTTTATAATATTTTTTACTAAAACCTTACGTACAATTTTTTTAAAAATGTGTCACTGTAAAAATATGTAATGTATAAATATGTATGACTTGTTAAATTCTTTTTAACAAAATTCTAGCTAGCTCATTAAAGCTTTTAAGCATAACTCACATTTCGTACCTTTACTAATCATCTTAAGTTAATAAACATTTTTAAAACAACTTTTGCGAAGTAAAATCTGTGAATTTAGAAAATATATGTTCAAGATTTATTAGAGCTCATACCGTGTCTCGTTTCGACTGAGAAGTCATTAGTCAAACTGGTAGAAAGTCGGACTTAAATTTTTTAGCACTATTTTCATTCATATATATATATATATATATATATACACTGCTGGCCATCGTAAATGCAACACCTGAATGAAGCACGAAAATAACATGAAATTTACAACATGTATTAGTGGAGGGGAGATATGCAAATGATTAGAATTTCAGCGCAGACACACATCACGCACGCCTGTGGCGCCACCTCAAAGCGCTGTTTATAGCTTGGAGATTTCGACGATTTCAAGTTCGGCAATTGTGTTCTTTTCAAAAAACGATCAGTTATGTCTCGTAGAAAACAGCGATCAGCTTTTGATCAAGTATCCAAGTTCGACTGAGGAAGGACAGTGGCCTACCGAGATTGTGGATTATCTTTCAGAGAAATCAGTAATCGTGTTGGACGACGCAAACAACTCTAATGCGGATATGTGAGCGTTGGATGCAGGAGGGTACGACGGACCGACATGGTCGATCGCATCCACCTCAGTGCACCACTTCACGTGAGGACAGGCAAATTGTGCGCATGGCAGTGACGGATCGCTCAGTCACATCACGAACCATAGCACAGCACATCGAGTCTGTAACGCATCATTCAGTGTCTGCGCGTACCATTCGACGCCGTTTACAGCAGAGTGGTCTGTCCGCAAGACGTCCATTGCTTAGTTTACCCTTGACGCAGAACCACAGACGTCTCCGCCGCCTATAGTGCGATGAAAGAAGGATGTGGGCGGCAGAATGGAATGAAGTTGTCTTTACTGACGAGTCACGCATCTGTCTGCAACACCACTATGGTCGGATTCGAGTCCGGAGACACCATGGAGAGAGGATGTTGAACAGCTGCATTATACACTACCACCCTGGTCCTGCATCGGGTATTATGGTATGGGGCGGTATTGGATATCACTCTCGCACTCCTCTAGTAAGCATTGCCGGTACTTTAAACAGACAGCGCTACATCTCCGAGTTGTTGGAGCCAGTTGTCCTTCCTTACCTTCAGGGCTTGGCCACAGCCATATTTCAACAGGATAATGCGCGACCACACGTGGCATGCATTGTCCAAAGGCTCTTCGTCAATCACCAGATTGAATTGCTTCCCTGGCCGGCTCGCTCTCCGGATCTTTCACCGATAGAAAACATGTGGTTCATGGTTGCTCAACGATTGACCCAGATTACACCCCCCAGCTGCCACACCATATCAACTTTGGCAACGTGTGGAAGCTGCTTGGTCTGCTGTACCCCAAAAACACATCCAAAGTCTCCTTGAATCAATGCCGAGGCGTGTGGCAGTGGTGATCTCCAACAATGGCGGCTACAGATTCTACTCTGGCTACAGATTCTGGCAGGAACCACACTTCACTGAAGTCTATAAATGTGATCATTTGATACTTGGTCATCATGTTATCTACGAAATAAATTTTGTTGTGCTATCTCTTGTCTTTCTTGGTGTTGCATTTACGGTGGCCAGCAGTATATATATATATATATCTATATATAGGTGTTATATAGTATAGATAAAGTACATTTACAAATACTCAATCTATGTTTATAACTGTCCTAAATAATGTAAAAAACGCAAAATATGTACTCAATTGTATGTACTGCATTAGTTCTGGGAACCTAGAGGCCCTATAGTATTAAAAATAGGGTATATTATTTATTTCTGTTTTTATATCTTTTTTAATACTGATAAGTGTGAATGGTCGTAATTAGAGTAGGAGGTGTTTATTTTTAAGCACATTTAAAAGAGCAAAGCCATGAATGTTAATTTTCAATTAGAAGATTAATATGGAACAGTCAGCAAAAGGAAAAACTTCGTTAAATCTATTGAATAATGAATCACGTATATTGTGGGCTTAAGAACAATGAAAATCATAGATAAAAAGAAAATAATAAAATTTCGTAATTTTAAAGAGATAAAATGGTAAAATAATCCTAATTATCCATTCAAAGGTAAACCCTAATTCTTGACTTAATGCCTAAAACTTAAATATGGTTGATGGTAATGTCGATTTAGAAGGAAAAGATGAAGTTCTGATTCTCAGTAAGTTTCTTTAAATGATATTAAAAGGAGAATATTATATACATCTCAGATATCACTGTATCCGATTGTGAAGAAATTTAAGTGTCACATTTTTAGAGACTAATGTACTATTATTACTTTTTTCTTTTTGAAACTATATGGTTTTTCCTAATTGGTTACATATATATGTATATTTCAGATAATAAATTTATTATAAGAAAAATGTGTTCTTAAAAAATATATAAGTACCTCAAATTATTTTCTGTAGTTATAAATCGAAGTTCAGTATTTATTTCGAGAATCTGATACATCAACCCCCAGAGTTTAATTATAAATTACTCTCTAAAAAGATAAATAATAAAAATAATAAATAAATAATAGGTAGAAATTAAAGAAACAGAGAAAGAAATAACATACATACACGTGTCATAAATATATATATTTCCTTCTTTTCTTAATGTAACTTATACAACCTTCTTTAAAAAAAAACCTAAGTCTAAAGCTTTAATTATATTCAAAACATACTGCTTGTCTAACCTTAAAAAAAATTACGATTATGACACTCTCTCATAAAACACGTAACAAGAATCCAATTAATCACTCAAACGAATCGAAGCCTGACAACCGGTTTGGCGATATTTTTCTTCTCAGCTTGCCGCCAAGCCTCCTGAATGGAAGCTATTGTATTAGCTGTAGTACGCAAAGCATTTACCAGAGAGGCAGAGGTGTTCACAAGGTAATTACGCGTCTGTAGGGGGGCGGTTTAGTTGCATCCCATCGAATTTGCGAAAAGGGGGAGTGCAAATGCCCCTTGTGGGGGTCCACAAATGCCAGGTAATTACCTCTAGCACTGAATAGGTACTCTGTTAATTGAGCAACCACAAGCAAGCAGCTGGCGTCATGATACCTTCCCCGTTTTTTATTATTTTTTTTATTTCTATTTGGAAGGGCCCGTGTAGTACTTCAAAGTAATTGACATCAGATAAGCCTACTTTTCACGCTTCGTAGCTCTTCAGTGGAAAGGGTACTTGTCTCATTGACGTTTTAAGCGATTCAATAGTTCAAAGTAATGGATTTTTAAATGTCGCAGACCTATCAAAGAGGTATTTGCAACGAAAGGGGATATAAGGGTCAATGCTAAATTTATAAATCTGCAATGTGACTTAAAGATAAGGATGTTCTATTTTAGCTTGCTTCCTACTGATAATATTGCTGGGGCATAGTTTTGTAAACAAGAATAACAATTTGTAATTTTATTAATCTTATATCTTAAAATATATGAAACAATATTTATCTTTCATTTTATTTTGAGAGATATTTTATGCCGAATGTATAGCTATTAAATATAAACCTGGGCCAAATTATAACCTAGTAATATTTCTTAGAAAATTAAAATTAATAATAATTAATAAAAAGTCACATAATTGGAAAAACTCTTTAAAAATTCAATAATGAACGGCATTTCTAAAAATATATATGGATAATATTCAAGCTTTTCTTGTATATTTTGGTTCCAGTTTCCTGCAAATGGTTTTAGAAGTTTAATGACAAATTCAGAGCAAGGTTGAGAAGTTCAACAATTCAAATCTATAAATAAAAAATTTCAACGTCTTCAGTCTCAGTTATGTGTGAAAAAAGCTGTTATAAAGTTTTGTTTGTCATTTAATGCATGTGGCTACAGAAACAAAAATATATATCTCAACAGATTTAAATTAAAAAAAAAACAGGAAACGGTCCTTCAAAATTCCTTAAAAAGAGTATTTTTTAATGTAGCATAATTTTTGCATCATAACTGAATCATTTATACTTAAATGTAACTTCCACTCAACCCCCCCCCCCTATTGACGGGTTTATGCACTCCAAATATATCGAGGCTCAAAGTTTTTACTTTGAAGTGGCATGTAAATTTGAAGAGTGGAATGCCAACTTAGGTTTTGTCACCGTCTTTTGGCCGTGTTTCGAAATTACGAGATCTGTTGAAAAAATCCCCAGAGTAGCTTCGAAATTTGACGCTTATGAACAATCAATCAATCTACCTAATATAAGTGAAAAATTAATTAATTAAGGCTTTCTAATTATATATTAATATAAAATAAAAACAAAGATGAAAATCAATGGATATTTTTCATGGACTAGTTAACCTTTTGCATATTTTTCAAAGAATGATATCAAAGCGGAAAAAATCTTACTGTAAAAATTACTATTTTAACCAATCAAATGCGAAAAGCTATAACCATAATAAAGCATATGTAGTCTCTCTTAAACTTAAAAAGTTGAAGGTCCTTTCTCATACATATGATAAAATAATTCATTCTTACAAACATTAATAGTAATAGTTCATGCAAATAAGCTTTAATTTTAAACTGCTATTCAGTCTACTTATTTGCTTAGAGGATGTTTCTCCTTACATATATTAAACTACACTAAATAGTAGCATATAAAATTAAACTAAATTGATTAATTTTGTTCGTTTTTGATGCTTTTTTGTATTTGAATATTTAATCTTGACAAAGCTGTAGCTTAGTCAAGATTAAATATATTTTTTAAATTCTACTCGATATATTAAAAACTGGAGCTTTCAAATCTCTTTAGTTTTCCAACTGGGCGAATATTTTAGGTAGAAATCAGTCTTATATATATTTGCTTTTTTATAGTCATATATATGCAGCATTTTGAAGGAAGTATGGAGAGACTTTTCGGGAGACAGTTTTTCTTATTTATTCACGAAGACAACTTTCAACAACATCACAACGAGGCAAACCAACGCCAACTGTCACTGATTGTGATTTGTATTGAAATACATCAATAACTTTAAAATGATCATCTTTTAGCTTAGGATACGAATGGGGAGTAAAGTGTGGGAAAGTACGGCTTAAGGTCATAAAATGAAATGAAATTCGATTGGATTGGAATTTGAGGGTTGGAGGATTTTTTCTGAGAAAATATTAGCTGTTTAATTTCACATGTAATGTGTACGGTGGGAAAAGAAATATTAAATGGGAAGCAGAATTTTATTTAAGTTATAATTTAACTATATCCTTTTATACATACATAAGTTAATATTTAAATAAAAAAAAGTTTATTAGACATCATTTAGCTCTTTGAAAGGTTATGCTGAAAACATGCTTTAAGAAATCTCATAATATTGCTATACTTTATAGACAACATATTGTAAGTTTTACCATTGCATAATGATAGTGTTAAATACGTTGTTTTAGGCAGTTTTTTTAATGTTAATGTTTTTCACAAATGAATTAATTATATCTGATCTTTCAGAATATATTTTATTTGAATTCTATGATAAATAGTATAAAACTTACTTTTTCTATATAAACTGTCTTATTAAATATTTTTTATGACTTGTTTAGTTCAGTCAACAGCTCAACTTTTGTACATTAATGAACGGTTTTATTGATAATAATTCTCCAATAACATCGATTTACTTTGAGTTTTACTTGTTTGGTTTAATTTCATTAAATGATACTTCTTAATTTAATATAATTTTTTTCAGAAAAACACAACCTAAGATAAATAAAATAAACACTTGAACACGTTTCTGCTCACTTAAAATTTACTATTTTAGTAATATTGTGCAATAGAAAGACTGAAATTTAGTACATACCTATACTGCCTAAAAGCAGTCAAAATGACTGCATTGTGAAAGAATAACTAATGAGTAAAGAAATTTGTTTAAAATAAATTTTTAATATTTTTCATATTACTTGCAGTTATAAGTTATTTTAGTAAATATTAACTATAAAAAAATTTTTACCTCACTTGGAAAAAAATATATTATAAGAAATTCTAGGAAATGGTGTCATTATGAACGGCATTGTTTTTCTAATCGAAATTAAAAAGCAGTCAAAATGACTTCCTTGGGCAATCTAGTGTTAAGTTCATTTTAAGTGTAAAATATTTTCGTACTCGTGTGCTGTGATATGAAAAAATTTTGATGAAATTATTGCAGTAGACCAAATTTCGAACTATTTACAAAATGAATTGTATTTAGATATAGAGGAATTTTTTTATATAATCCTCGTTATTTCTAGCATGGTTTGTAGAAATACATTTCTGACGATCTGATATATTTTTTAGTTCAATTTAGTTTGTTGCTAAATGAATTTTTTTCATTTCCATGGTAGCATAATTGTTTCATTGACCTAATTTCTATTTATATGTTTTAAACAAGTAAATTTTTCTGTTTTGGGAAGGCACTTCACATAAACATTATTTTTCACTCCAAGATATCATGCGGAAGGGATGATGGAAAGGAAAATGGTCCTTACTGTGAATAGTGTAAATAATATTTAAATTGCTTAGGGACACAATTGGAAATATGAATGTAGTGTTTTACTCTTGACATGTGATAATTGTTACGGACGGTATAAACCAATAATTACATTTATACATTTCCAATGATAATTACTTTGTTTCACTTTCCAATTTATATTCCATTGAATCGATATAAAGAATAATTTCGTATTACTTTGGTTTTAAAAAAAATTTAAAATCAAGAAAATAAATAACTTTATTTCTTTGGGTGTTTTCTTAGTAACATAAATCTTCAAATAATATTCTAATAAATAAAAATGTTGGAAAGTGTAAATATGTTTTAAAGTTTGTATGTTTCCAAATTTATGATTTATTTCAAAAATTTAATCTTAGTAGTTGAAGGTACAAAGAATCTCAATAAGAGTTTTATCTTAATTCTACTTATCCCAATACATATGTATACATGTATATAATACATAAAGTATGGTTCACTATGTTGTTTCTCTAAATGTTTGTTTCTTTATCATTTTATAAAATATTCTAATTGGTGTACACATCTTTTATTTTTTTTATTAAAAAAATGAAGTATTTTTGTTTCAGCTAAGAAAAAACCTTCTGTTTGTATGAAAATTGTAATTTTATATTTTTTTGTTTAGGTAGAATTTGAAGAAATAAATTATTAAAATTTCAGAAAAATAAGTAGTTATATTCTCATTTAGGTTTATAGTGTAAGAATAAAACATAAAACTAATAGCTTTTAAATTAATGTTTTACAATCGAAAATAATTTTAATTCTTATCACGTTCTTAGTTCTAAAAAACTACTCGATATTATTTTGCTTTATTTTATTGATTTATTTTATTTTTGTTTATTATGAGCAAAAAGGAAAGCGAATAAGGCGATACATGATAGTGAAAGAAAATAAAATCCATGCTAAAATATTAACATGTCATTTATTACTTGCTGTTTACTATTATTTTTGTAAGAAGATTTAAGAATGTATAAGCTTACTTTCCTTTTTAGTTCTTTTTTTCTCGCTAAGATTGTGTTTTAATTATTGCTTATTTTTTACTGTCTCTCTTTTAATGTTTACTTAAAATTTTTAAATCTAGCAGTAAATACTCCAGAAAAAATCATTGAATTCCCTTTTATTTATAATAAACTATTAGTTCAAAATCATAAGCTATAAATTTATTCCTTTTTTTCAAAATCAGCTGACAGTTAATATCAGAATTAACACCATATCATTGTTAAGGGAAATATTTTACAAAGCAATATACCTCCAACGTGTGTAAATTATCAAGTACAATTATGCAATATTTAGACAGCCCCTCGTAGTGTTTTCCATGTTTGTATTACTCATATATATAACCCAAATACATTTGTTATACGAATCCTGAATGCACTCAAGTATGAAAGCATATGGGGAGAGAGACACTTCCACAGAGCGCGGGGAGAGGGTTTACTGTGGAAGGTGAGCATCATTAATTAAGAAATAAATAAAATCTGTCACATCAATAGAGACCGATGGTAGAAGAAACGTTTGCTTTTTCACTCAAAGGGAAGGTTTACTTTTTTTTACCTGGGGTTTCGGAGCCTTTTAGTATGAAGTAAAAAATGATCCCACTGCATTCAGTTGAAAAGGAATCGCTGTATTAGAAAATGACGGAAGATGGGAGATGAGTTAACGATATTTGTAAAATAAAAGTTAAAAAAAAAGGAACAAGGCTTTTTTTTATTTATTTTTCCTTTCCATTTGCTTTATGTAATTTCCAAAGCACAATTTTGTACTTGAATAGTTGGCTTTGTACTTTTTTTTCTTCGTGCTTTATTTTTTCATTTTTGGATAAAATTGCTTTAACATGTTATGGCTACATTGGGAGTTGTTTCAAAAGTCTAGTGCAACATATACGAAGGATGATTTTTGAAATCTAAGTAATTCAGTTTCAAATGTAGTTATCTTTTTTGTTATCTTGAGCTGTCTTTTATTTTATCCGTAAGCTTTCAATTTATTTATAGAGCCTTTAAAATAATGAATTATAAATTTTTTTAAAAAAAAGTTTTTATTTTAGATTTGTGCGTATGAAAAAAGGTATGATTTTATTACGTATTAAAAAGTAATTGTTTACTAGTGCCTTATTAAAATTGTATGATAAATGAAGTTAGTGTTTCATTAAACAAGTTTTTCTTACTTATTTATGAAGCTGTTGATAAGTTTGAAAAAGAAATGAATTTTGGACAAACAGTATATAATATATCAGAATGATAATTAATTTATCTCTTAACATCTCAATAGTGATCATAAGTAAAAACATTTCAAACCGTTAATTGTATTTTTGGATGTTGGTAAAGGGTTTCGAATTCAAAACAATTCTGTTCACTGCTGTGAGTAAAATTAGTTCGAAATTTAATCTCGATCCAATAGTCTTGATCGTAGATTAAAACTTATCTCACATTTTAAGTATAAAAGTATAGGTTATTTAAATGCATTAGAATCTTTTTCAAGTTAGTACATTATTAATGAATGTTATTTATTGATGCACAAATTTGGATAAAATTTTTATATGTTTCGTAACCATATAATATATATATATATAGAATCATTTGAATGATTTGCTTCCTTCACGAAGTCAAAGATGCTTTTTTTTAGAAAGGGAATATTTGTTTCAATCACATAATATTTAACTTTAAAATATAATTGCACATAATAATTTCGGCAATATATATTGCAGCGGGTTCTCACGTGTTCTTTTCCCTTCGTCTTACCTCTAGGGCTCATATTTGATGGTGTTTAATTTGAAAATCTCCTCGTGAAGAAATCATGACCAGGGACATCTTAAGGCATAGTCCAACTGAGATCGGGATCAAGGCCTCCCCCTCGGTGGGAGCCTCGTTTCGTTCTCGACTCTTAATAAGATCATGGTCCAGATAGTTTTAATGGTCAAATATTATTCACGTACATATTATCCGAAAAACAGGGAATTTCAAACTGCATGTCAACTGGCAAAAGTGGTAAGACTGTATTATTACGTGATGATCATTGTCCATGTCTAGGCTTAGGCTTAATACCACAAGCAATCATTCAACTCATTTAGCCAAAATGTGGCCATCGGTTGAGCCGGTTTGTGCCTAGATTTGTGAGATTATGAGTCGTGCACATTTGTTTGTTTCAAATTACTGTTTGAACTAGTATTTGACATTGTATACTACTGTCCACTTTTATGAATCTCAGGTAGGGCCTACTTCCGCATAGGGCCCAGGGCCTCAAAGAGTCTTAAGACGTCCCTGACTGTGACTTATGTAAATGATTATTGTTATTTAAAACAACGCATAATATAGGAGGAGGTGATTGTGACTATAAGGTATGACAGGGAATTGAAGTATATTGATCTATATATCTGTAAGTAATATAGAAGCTTGTGCATTCAGATACAAAGTCGCCTTAGAGAAACAGAAGACTCGATACCTCCAGGACTTGCTAGATTCTACGTAGATGTGAATCAAAGCTGTCTGTGAAAGTTAAAAGTGTTTTTAATTTTCGGATAGGGTTTAATCTCACTTCTATTGAATAATTACCTTTACGATATCCGACATTAAGCTTAAATAAAGTTGTTTGTTTTTACAATGATCATTCATCACACAACACTTCAGTACTGGGTAAAATGATGAGGCCAAGAAGAAATCTTCATTATTTTCGTAACTGCTCATCTGAGTTTTATACAAATTTAAACATGGTGCAGAAAATAACATTTTAAACGTCTTGTTAAAATAAATACAAGAAACAAATTTTTTTTTTCTAATTTTAAAATTAATTATTTTTTTTATACAAGTGAAAAGCTGGAGAAAAATAGTAAGGCTAACCACAATTTTAAAGCTTTATTTATACTATTAATTTTATGGAGACTTTAATCCTCAAAGCGGGAGCCTGGGAGAATTTTAATTTTTGAGAAAATGGGAGGCTGTAAACATTTAACATTGATTCATCCTTTGTTTTAAAGAATGTGGACAAATTATCGAGAAATAGGTAAAAGATTAAGTAGATCTAATACTGAAATGAATAACTTTTTTAAAAAAATAGCTATAATTAAGCGAATTTATGAAGAGTACACTCTGTCCATTTGCATTGACTCCTCGTCAAACTAAAACCATTATTAGTCGAGCAACTCATAAAAATATTTCTTCGCAAATTGTGACTGATTTAAACTTCCCATGCACCAGCCGAAATATGCGTAATACTTTATCATAACATCCGCTCCTAAAATTTAGTAAAGTAAAACATCAGCCACCTCTAAGAGACATAAAATGCAGCTCCTAAAGTTCGCAAAGAAAGAAGTTGCTTTTGAAGATTAGTGGCATAATTTTTTTTTTAAGATGAAAAAGATTTAATCTCAACGAACCAGACAGGTTAAGATATTATTCATATGATATTCGGCTTGAACCCCATCCAGGTTATCGAAGAGACAATATGGTGGGGGGATCTTTGATGATTTGGGGCTGTTTCCCTTCTAATGAAACGGTACTATTTGCTTATTTGAAAGCAAAAACTAATTCAGAAGACAGCCAAGCCATCTTTACAGGAAATTTATTGACGAGGCCCCTCTGATAACCCCTTGAGAATAATACACAGAGATGTGTTATCCAGTAGGATAATACATCTATACACAATTCGATCCTAATTTCAAGCCACATCAAGAAGCCCTGATCTGAATTCAATGGGAAACGTATGTGGCATTTTAGTTTGTGAAATTTGTGGATTAGTTGAATGGACCTTTGAAAACAGAAAAGCATCTCAAAAAAATTTTTGAAAAAATTGTTTAATTTTATGCCTCACGAATGATTAAATTAATTGATAAGATAAAGAGGGTTTATATTAATAGCGGTTTTCTAAGAAGTGGCCTTAAAAGTTTTCTAGTTTTATACATGTATAAAAGGAAGGAAAAAAGTTTTAAATAAAAAATAATTTTAATTTCAAATTATTTTTATAAAAATAGATGTAACTGTTATTTCTTTAAATATGTTTAAATTCACCATAAATTCCAAACATGTAGTTTTGCAGTAACTGAAGATTTTCACTGGACTTTATAATTTGTTCCAGCACCGTAGTACAAACTCCGGTTATTTTCAATACTTTTTGTATACACTTTACAACTTCGTTTGCATTGGTGAATTAAAGAAAGTTCTATGTTAATTTTGCAAATAATTTATTGTTATTATTATCATATTTCCTGTTATACACATTATGTCTTAAGTTTAAAGCTAATAAGAACTAAAATAAAATTGAATAAAAGATATAGTGTTTGCTCGTTGTCAGTTCAAATTAAATTGTATTTCATTGTAGATATTTCTTAAACAAATAAAAAAAGTATTATGTGTTTATTAATCCTGAAATGGTTTAATATAGAAAATATAGCCTAAAATAAATAAATGCCATTATTTCGTTTTCAGAAGTTCAAGCGTACTAGCTCTTTCTGTTAGTCTCTAACCAGGTGTTTCACGTTTTAGTCCCTACTCGAGTACTTCTTTGACCCCCATCTTCTAGTTGTCATGGAAACACTAAACATGAACCACTAGCGAAAAATAACACTTGGGGGATCTTACCCTTGTTCAGGGGATAGAATGCGTGAGCGGACAGCTTTTGTTAATGATCCCAGATGCCCATTGACCTATGGCCGCTCTCTCACCGCACAACAACAAGCATCATCAATTAGTTTACCATCTCCTTTTATTCAGACAAATTGATTTGTCTTGCGGTATTGATTGTAAAAGCCGAACAAACATATTACATTCTATTTTTGGATAGAGAGAAAATGGTTTTTTAACTTATAGTAAATCATAGTAGTCATAGTTTTTTAATTACTTCTTGTTTTCTTGTTATTGAGTTAACCATATTTATGAACATCTTGAATTATACCGGTGAGGGTATTATTACTTACATTTGATGATAGAATTTGTATAAAATGTACTTAGTTGTCATGCATAGTAAAATTCGTATTAAAAATATTTTTTCTCTCCATTAAACAAAAGAGATCACAATTTTTACAATGTGCAGAATGTTTGATGTGTTGATCAATAAAATATACTTCTCGATTTTCCCCTCAAATGCTCAAGAAAACTACTTGCGTTTTGAAATAAATTAATTTGATATTTATACATACGTCGAAACAATCTTATTTTTAAAAAAAAGTATTTGAAGATCATAACAAAATATTTCCAGATTTTCCTTGTCGGAAAATAATTGTTAGCAAGTATAAGGTTCAATGACAAACTTTAATAATTATATTAAAAGAATCTATGTGCATATTATTTTCAAGATTATATGAATTATTTAATAAAGGGGAAACAAAAATTGGCGAAATAAAAAATGAACTTTCTGTTACGCTTCTGGGTTTACTTTAACATGAAATAACATTTACCTGCAGTATAAGATCCCCTTCCAAAAGCATTTCCGAATATAGCAAATCTCTTGGCTTTAGGTCTGCCGGCTGGGTTTCTTTTTCTCTTCTGAGGGCCACTATGAATAGAAGAAAACAAATTTTGTATTAATAAGGCAGTAATTTCTATTATTAACTTGCTTGAAAACAAAAATAAAATTAAAATATAAAAATATAGCATAACCGTATCATAATAATCATACCATATATTATAACCTTAGCATATAAAATACCTAATATATCAATGAAATTTAAATGTAATGATTTAAATAACTTTCAAGTGTCGAATGTAAAATCGAATAAGTAGCTGGAATATATATTCAATATTAAATTACAGAAAATTCTCATTATATTGCGTGATTATTGTATATATGTATAAATATACAAATATATATTGTTATCATGACTCTAATATTTCTTTGATAACAATATGCTAAAATAGCTTCCAAAATACATAAACCAGCAGTTTAAGTAAGTTAAATAATGATTCTAAGATATGGGTTTGTTTTACTGATGTACATGTTAAAAAGTTTTATATATTTTGGTGTGTATATTCCAAAATCTTAAATGAATGTATATGAAAAAAATTAAAATATTTCCTTTCCTTATAGCTATATTTAAATATTAATTATAAGTATATCTAATTAATTATTACTACACTTTATTAATTAAAACTATATATCAAGAGTACCAACTATATATAATTATACATTTATAAACTTAACTTTTTAAAAACTATCTAAGACACATTTTAATGATATTGACAATGAATTAAAAATTGTATTTTTCACGAACTTAAATTTTTATCATTTGTTATGAAATAAAACACTTGAAGTTGTATATATATAATTTTGCTTTTTTTAAAAAACTAAAGACCAAAATGGTTTTAAAATAAAGGAAAGGTTAGATTACATACTTTAATTTCTGTACATAAATTTTTAGAGTATATTTGTGGGTAAACTTTCTTAACTCAAAAATACCTAATTCTTTTTTTACGTATCTTACATTTTCCCCTTTAAAAATTAAATTCATAACATTTTATAAAGTTTATTTATATATTTTCATATCTATAAGAATTTCACCTCTAACGTTTTTAGTTTTTTAAATTTCTCGTGCAGAATTTTAGGCCATTTCTTCATACTTGGCTAGTTTATGCTATAAAAAGATTATTTTCTTAAAATTACAATCAGTGACGGCTTAAGCTCATTTCGGGTTCTGGGTGCAAAAGATCTACTGGCCCCCTCGGCACTGGAGAATCGAAATTTATACAACCAGAAAATCTGTTTAAGTCCAGCTTATTCGGGCCCCTGGGGGCTCACCTCAAGTGCCCAATGAAGAAACCGGCACTGATTACAATTAAGGTAAAAGATGAAAAGTTCATAACTATATACGTGCATTGCTTAAAGAATTGTTTTAAATAATATCGCAAAAATTTACTTTTTCTAGTAAGTCTATCACGGTGAGATTGTTTAATTTTTTTTAGTTATTAAAGCTTAAATGTAAAGCATATTTAGGCTTATACATTAAAAATGAATAAAATTTATTAAAGCCTAAATATAGAGCAAAATTCATTCCTTTGGATAATCTTTCATTGAATTTATTTTACTTGCGTTTTTATATTCTTAAAAGCTTCGTGTGTGTTGATGTGTGCTTTTTCAAATCTAGAATCTTCTTTGGCGGGATTTGGGAGAAAAAAGCGGTGGACGATGCGATACAAATCCACTTTCTATTAGAAGCAATGAAGAAGTCACACTGTGAAAGAATATCTTTTTGATCAGAATCTGAAACTTGTGGATGGAAATGACCAGGTAAAAAAGTGGCAATTGACGCAAAAAAGAAAAGCAGAAAAGAAAAAAGTGCAAGTCTGTCACACGGCTATCGGTTATCTGCGCCAAATGAGCGATCTTCGTCTTCGAACAAGTCTTGTTTAGATTTAGAGGAAATTGAATCCCTTCTCTCTATCTAGTGACATCTTTCGTGGAGGGCAGCACCTGAGGCAAAGTCTATGAATAATGAATAAGTTACATGGGAACTGTGCCGTTTACATGGGCTTTTCCCTAAAATTGGCTGCCGAATCAAATTGTACGAGTCACAATCGGCTCATTTTCAAAAGCACCTGTCCGTGATTAATCATGAGCATTTGAGTCGTTTATTCTGTATAGTCATTTGACTCTACAAGATGACTAATTGGAGGAGGATGTTTATTAAGAGATTTTAGGCGTTTATAATTCACTATAATTTTACCTTAGGAAATCTGAAACAATCAGTGAATTAAAACATGGTTTAAAACAAGATATCTTTATGTACTCGCATTGCGAGTATAAAAAGATATTAACGTAAATCAAAAATAGTATCACGAACTTAGATCTATAGTAAAATCAGGATATAAAATACTTTAATACTGAAAAAAGAGTTTATGAAATAACAGATTTGGATTTCTTTTGTGTGTTAACTCACCCTATTATAAATAATTTTATTTATGAGCTTCTTTTAGTGAAGAATATGTTACTTATTTGTAATTATAAAGTATGTTATTCCGAAAAGTTGATTAAAAAATTTCACTGTGATTATGGCAAACTTTAAAGAAGGATGATTATATTTAAATGTTACACTAAGTACAATAAAAAGGATGAATCGTGTAAAATAGTGGTTCCCAAACTTTCCTATGTGCTCCTTCATAAGTTAAAATGTTATGAATCCCTTTTGCTTACAGGTTGATATCCTAATATATTCTCCAAAAATATGTGTCTGAGTCAAGGTTTATAGAAAAATCTTGGTCTTTCTGATAACTACTCGCGTAGTTTTTTTCAAATTTTTATTTTGAAGGAAAGTATCGTTTAAGTTATGCTCAAAGTTATAACGAATAACACTTGATGTAAGCTATTAAAGGTCCTCGAAATTTCTTTCAAAGGAAAATTTTTATTCCAGTTGTATTTCTTTGGAGTACTTAATCTTATTCAATGGAAAATTAAATGGTGTAAGGCTTACTTTCCCATTGCGAAGATATATATTATTATTTTCTTTCCAACAATACTCTCTAAGAATATTGTTGTAAAATGTCAATCAGAAAGTTAGTTATTATTCCATCTATCATATCCATATATTTTTGAGTGCTTAATTTTCTTTATTTCCTCAGTTACCTCAAATAAGTAATTTTCTCGTATCTTCTATAAGTAATATTCCATTAAAAAAAGTAATATATTAGCGATTCTCTTAAAAGTTACTTGCATTCCCTACCTTTTAAGAGCTGATTTTGTTCTCAGGGACTGCATACCACTTTGAAAAGAGCTCTACTTGTGTAAAGACTTCATTCATATCTTAAGATAATTAATGAAGTTTAAAGATAAACTTTTTGAACTTTGTAAATAACTTTTTACTTTAAATATGTGCACATCTAATAATAAATTGAATTAAAATTCTCGAAATATGAACAGCGACTAATGAAGCTATGCAGTTATTTTGGTAATTTCTTATGCTCGCGCTTACTCTCTTAAATATTCTTTTTCTAAAGATCATGATTTCTTTTAACTACTTAAGTCCTGTCCACTGGAAAGAAAATCTTACTTTAAAATACTCATAGGGGAAAAACAGATATGTCTTAAAGACTTTATATACTTCAATAGAAAAGGAGTATAGCCAAACTTTAAAAATCTATGACAGGTTGTTCAATTTCTCAATTGATGGGTATTGAAAAATACTGGTAATTAAATACAGCATTCAGCTCAAAATATACGTAATGATGTCTGCCTTTTTCAAAACTTGACTGTGTTTAATTCGTAATTTATTTTTGTCAATATATGTTCTCTTGATATGAAGTCAATGTGACTTAAAACAGAACATGTAGAACCTGTTTATACGATTTGAAAGATGGCTTGATAAACTGAAAAAATATCAAATCAATCTTGATTTTTAATGTTTCATATGCAAACAATTCTACAATTTTCATATTAAGGATATCAAAAATTTCCAGTAAATACTAAATTCTGTTAAAAAATACTCCAGTTCATGTTCGACAAATTTGTGATTTATAGCAAACTTGTTTAAAATGATTCAAAATCAATTCAGAAGATTCAATCTTTAAACGAATCCTTTTAGAACTTCTATGCATGTCACCTGTGTTTATGGTAATATTTCAAAGAATCTTGGAATATGACATTGCAATTTGTTTCTTTAAGAAAGGGCTTTTTTTCTTTTGTATTACCTGTTATTGTAAATTCCCACAAAAATATTTTAATTACGAATTGCATTCGCTTGTCTATGTAGGAAAAGTCATATTTTCATAAAAATAAGTAACAATCTACTAAATGCCACAAAACTTAATTATCCAATGACGCAGTATTGATTTGAGTAAATCTTCCTTAAAAAAAGTTCGGCCTAAATAATTTTAAGACATTGCTAACATTCTTTTGTTCTGATTCACATACTGAAAACTTTATTTTGCTTAAAAAATAATTCCTTATCTTATATCCCTACGTTGCTCTAGAACAATTTTTCTCTCATTCTTGCCATGAAGAACCTCATCAACAAAAAATGCGTCGAAGATATCCACCTGATCATCTATCCATCCTCAATAAAAAGGCGCGGGGCAAGGGTGGATTCCATGGAAGAAGTTGAAAAAAGTTATGTCTACCTAAGGGCGTAAGATTATCTGCCACTAAGTGAAGGTTGGTGTTGCCTTTCGCTGCTTGAATTTTGAATGACAACCCTCTGACAGCAAAGACTGCGATAAGCTATAAAGACGGCTTTCACGCATGCAGGTGAGAACTTGGGAATGACCCTTGACATTGCCTCGCTCTCCCCAGCTCCTAATCCCACAGACAAGTCGTTTTCTCCCTTGTAAGTAGATGATGAGTTTTGATGAGACACTTTAATCGTTTCTATTGATCAGAACTATTTACATTCTTTTGTATAATAGTATGGGTCAATTATAATTTTTCACGAAATCATACTTATTTTTTTGAATCATATTGAAAAGTTTGTCCGATCAAAAATAATCTATGATTCATTAAAATAATTTACTGTGATGTTTCTCTTTCAAATAAACTGTCGAGAATTCTTGCCCGTGGAAGTGTGAGAATGCATCAAATGAAGAGATTTATAAACAATAAACGATTTTATTTTGGCTATCAAATCCCTATCTAAATTCGATCTAATATAGAGAAGCCATCAGATTAATCACTAATTTAAATACCTATAACAATAAATCCAATACTTATCGTGACAATTAGATGCTCAGCAACACAAGCGTCCTAAACTGACCCGTCGGTGGTCTTTTTTTTTAACCCCGGTAGCTTCAATTATTACATCTCTAACTCCCTATATTCCGTATGACAACACAATCGCCAACCTCTTTCCGACTTCCCACTTCACTTGACTTTAAATAGCAACTCTCATTAGCATAAATCGCGGTCTTTTACACCAAACGGTTTTATACTCATACAACGCTTAGAAGGTATATTTCCTAGAGTAGTAAGAATCGCGAATGCAATCCGTTACAAAACACACGTTAAAAACAAACGTAAAATGACAGAACTTTCGAATTTTGCCCGGTATTATGCAGTTTTGATTAAATGAGATAATTAGTTTTTAAGGTTTGTGGTTAAACCCCAGAACTCCTACAAGCAAAAAGGGCTGTGACTTCTCTTGTAAAAGTACTTTCAGTCTTAAAAATTTTGAATTAAGTTAATTCAAAATTTTATTGATTAATAAAACAAGTTACAAAAATTAATGCTAACGAAAAGACGTAAAATTTTTAAAAACACATTTACGAAAATTTGTTGTTTTTTAAATGTATTTTAATTAAGAAATAAGTTCAAGCTTTGTGAACTTTTCGTCAGTTCAAAGCTGTCGAGTTCACAAGCTTTGAATATTAAATATAATGTATAGAAATTATTTCCTGAATTTTATTCCAAAAGAAAAAACCAGGATGTGTAATAAATAGACCTCATGAATATTTTCTTGAGAAAGAATATTGTACTTTTAACAATTGCTATAATTCTTCATAATCTTTGTAAATGGCTCAAAAGAAACTAAGCTGAGGAGTCAATAACGTTACCCCTTGTTTACTGGCGTAGAAAGCTCTGAGGGGGGCCCTGTATCAAAATTCTTTCAGGGCCCTTTTTTAAATATGGGAATCCTGTTAGTGGGACTGTAGTTACACATGTTGGGGCTCCTGTAGCTTGGTGGCCCCGTGTCATTGATATGGCTGATATGGAGGCAGCTACGCCCCTGCTCTTTTTGCTTATTGCTTATTGACCTTTGTTTCATGAATTTTTTAGCATCTAACAATATTTGATGTATTTAAATAAATACTGTGAAATTTCTTCAAAAGAGCTTATTTCTTCATTTATAAATAAACAGCGATTTATTTCAATCTGACACTTTCTAGTAGGGCTGTTTTATGTTGTAATTTAACTGCATATTTTCTCATCAAATTTTTTAATGTAGCAATACATATCTAATGAAGAAAAATAAGTTATTTTAAATTACACGAGCTAACAAAGAGTCAATTTTCTTTTTTCATCTATTGTAAGCATTGCTGAAAATTTGGGCTATTAAAAGTTCTTGGAAAGATGCTGGTTCAAATAAATGAAATCCAATTTATATAAAAAGGAAAAAAAATTGTTGATATAAATCTTTTAATAATTAAAAATTACAAGTTAAATTCAATATCTCTGATTTTTATTTTTAAAAGCTGATCACTGTTTCAACTTTGTTAATATTATGACAGTTTTAATTGCTTATTTTATTGGGTTTGATATTTTTTTAACTGAATAGCAGCGTGCCTTTATTTTTACAAAAATAAGTTTGCTTTATGCTATCATTTATCTTCTTAACTTTTTTCAATTAAATTTTTAAGATATTCATTTATCAATTAAATGATAGCTTAGAGGAAATGTTAAATATCTTAGCACAATGACAGAATTCCTATGGAGTGATAAAGACGTATTTATATTAAGCAAAAAAGATAAGAAAAATGCATGCACAAAAAAGGAGTTGTTTGGTATATTTGAAAAAATTCTTAATAACCTAAAAATAGATCAGATGTATTTGTGTGTGCACAAAATTTCTCTTAAAGGGAATCCAAAAACTTCTACTCGTTGAATCCTAGAAGAAAAAATATAGAAACTTTCAACGTGTTTTTTTTATTTTTGTGGGAGTCTCCAGTGAGCGCGTTCCTTATGATTTTACTTTAGTAAATATAAATACTCTTTGTAAAACACTTGAAATATTTTTTTTTACCGCTTATTCTGTTATCTTGATACTTATATAAAACCCACCAAACTCAAAATACAGTATAAAATGCTGAAAGCTGAGAGAAAAGGAATAGTAAAATTCAGTTTTTGGTAAGTGTTTGACTTGTGCCAAATAGTAATTGCTTAATTATTCCTTAATGAACAATTTAATAAATTATTGTTTGTATAAAAATGTCTGTGAGCATTTTGGATGCGAACTTAACTTTTTTCTTTTTCAAAGTATATTCAAAGTTCTGTATTCAAGTTTTTGTTTCACTTTGTTCTTCGTAAAAAAATTAATTTTCTTTAAATTGCAGTTTGTTCTCTAAATGAAAACAAACGAAAGGAAATTTTTAAGATTTTGTTTTTATTTCTATGCATTTAATAAAGGCTATTTTTTAAATAAAAAACATTTTTTAAGAGTTAAATGTAGCATAAAATTGTAAGGCAAATAGTTTTAAAATTTTATTAAATGTTTTCTTAAGCTGCCCAAAACAATTGTTAGTTCTTACAACATTCACAAAACATAAGAAAATGCAATATTGGATTAATTTAAATATACAAATATTCATTTCATGATTCAAATATTCATTTCATGATACAATTGTATGATACAAATATTCATTTCATGATACAATTTTATGATACAAATGTTCATTTCATGATACAAATATTGATCCTTTCAAACAATCAATAAAGTTTTATTTTCATTTAAAATACGCAAATTTCTTATTTTTAATGGTACTTTTACTAATATTTTTAGTTTCAACATTTCCTTAAGTATTGGAAAACCTTTTTAGTTTTAAACTTTATATTTAACTTGAAGCGCTTTTCAGGAAGGGGAAAATAAAATGTATATAGTGTTAGTTTTTAACTAAACATAAATACATTTAAGTGCAGAAAAAAAAATTCTGCAATATTAAAATAACTATCATTTGTGTAAGATTAAACAGAGTAGAAAAAAGGGAAGCTATATGTAGGACTGGTTTCACTCTTAAGTAAGAAAATTCGTAATTCACAGTTGTAATAAAAATACTACAAACAAAATCTTAATTCTCAAGTAAAATATTAATAAGTGTAGTAAATTATTTTTTGTTACTTATTTAAAGCAGAAGAATCAAGAGTAAAAGGTATACCAATGAAATTAAGTTGTTACAGCCCTGTTTTTCAACATTTTAATTTTGTTTTGTATGCAGATCTAAAAACAATATAAAGCAAACATAAATTTGAGTTTACAAACTGTATTCTTGATTCTTTGATATTTCCGTTCAAGGACCTAATACTTTAGAAGGGTTTGAAAGCAAAGTGGAAGTCTTGAAAAAAGAAATAGAGAAAAAAACTGGTGCAAAATTTTCTCTTTAATAGAGGCTTTCCGATTGGAGGGAAAAGTAGAAAGTGAAAGGGTGAGGGGGAAGCACAAGGAAAGGGGAGAGGGTGAATGATAAAAGATTAAAGTTTAAATCGAATTATTTCTTTCATTTCATTAGAGGAGCAATTTCGAGAACTCCTTTTTTCCCCTCTCCTCCCCACTTAGTCTTTTCTTTTCTGAAAATCGAGCATGGGAATGAAAATTCCTCCCCAAAAGCGGAAGCAGCGCTGTTTTTAATGAAACAAAAGTAATAAGGCTTTTTGTTCCCCTTTCTCACTCGTTAATAATTTTGTATTACTGAAGAGCAAAGAGTTGGAAAGTTTTTTTTTCCTTTCTTTTTCTTAAATGCTTTCTTCTTTTTTTCTTTCTTTTTTTCTTATCATTTGTTCCAAAAAGCACTTTAAGGCCTTTTGTACGAAATTGCACATTTTTCATCTAAATTAATGATAAGTTTGAAATAAGAAAATATGAAGGAGGAAGTGGGAAGTGTATGTGGAGAAAAAAAATAAGTAGAGATCTAAAGCGAATACCGTATATTACCTATTTTACGTCTGCACGGCATCGTCTCTTTGGTCTCTTATACGTTTAACAGCTTTCGAAGAAAAAATAAATATGCGAGTGAAGGGGGAAAAATAGATCGGGAAAATTTGTGTCGTATTCTGAAATTACTATCTTGGAGAGGTAGTCAAATAACTAAAATGAAACTAGTTTTGAATTAAGGAAATAATTGCTTTCGAAGTCCCTTTCTAGAAAAACTCACGCGCATCTTAAGCATAATTTAGATATTTTTTTTTATTATTACAGTACGGAGAGAAAGAGTCGGTGAGGACTTAAGCTGGAAGTTTTCTTAAATAATCTGTTCTGGAATTCCGTTAAAATGACTTCGATCTTCAGTTCCTTGTGGTAGAAATTAGAAAATTCTTTTCATATTTCTGATTACTTAGCAAATTAGTTTTGAATTTTGTAATAGTTTTAATTTCTTATTACGAGGATTCTATTGTAGGAACAAATTTATAAATAGTTTTGTAACTTTCTTGAATTCTTTTTTAGATAAACATAAAAAGATCAATAAAATGAATTAGTTATTGTAAAGGAAAAATCACAGAAAATGCACATGTAGAAATAATATTGATTTTTACTTAACAAAGGAGATTTTTATACTAATTACATTTCAGTGCTTTTCAAAAATTACAAGCCATTTGAAGAAAATTATTGATTTTGAATCTATATACAAGAAAAAAAGTAAATTTTAAGGATTTCTACATTAAAGTAAATGTATCGGTGTCAAATGTTTTAAATTATTAATAAAATACGTGTTTTCCAATTTCGGTACAATAGATCTAATTTTCATTCAACTAAAATTCTTTATTTTGGAAAAGATGATGTTTATTATTTCTTTATTTAAAATATGCCAACGGCACCAAACTATTTTGTTCTGAATGAAAATTTCAACAAAATAAGCTAGAAACAACTTTTATATTACTTAAATTATTCTTATGTAAATTAATGATACAAATAATCAATAAATGTTGGTTCGTTTTTTTATTAACATCACACCTCGAAGTTACACGAATGCTGTAGACCTCGTAATTTGTAACTCTCTCTCTCTCTGTGTGTGTGTGTGTGGAACTTCCCTCTCCAAACTTCAACACTATCACAATGTGAGGACTATGAACCTCAACAAATTTAATCCTCCAGCCCCTCTGTAGTGAATTGCTCCATAGTAATCTCTAAAAGGAAGTTTGCACGAACTTTCCCTTACAGATGGGGAACTCAATTAGTCTGTGAACAGCTTTTGCCGATTGCAGAGCCCCGGAATCGGTAGTGTACCTGCCCACAATATAGGATTTTTTAAATGAATATTTAATGTTGTGTGTGTTCATGTCGCAAAAATAAATATTGGAAAATTGAAATTGGGACTAATATTTGAACTGTGAATACGCAACCACTACGCAACCACTACTCAACACCCTCTGCACCTCAAGTCTTCAGTGGCGTTAAAACTCGACAAAAACAATGCCATTCATTGAATTAGTAACTACAAGGGCTCAGCTACCATAGCCACCCAATAAATATTGAAACACTTAAACTAAGTATTATTTTTTGAAAAATAAATTTTTAATATTTATTAAAAAGATATATTTTGAAACTAAAATATACACATTACTTATAAAAAACACTAAATTTTAGGCCAAATTTAAAGACTTTTGGATTCCTAATTTTTCTTTTATTCCTACTGCGAAACATTAGAACTTCATTTCCGTGCATTAAACCATTGATGCTACATTACTCAGTTGTTATTTTTTTAAACTTCTTTTTTAGTTTCATATTAATATGTTTTTAAATTTATAATTATTTAATTTTATAAGCTTTATTTTTTAAAATTTTCTTACATTGTTTGATTTTAAGTAACTTCTAAGTTTGAAAAATCTAATTCCTTTTATATTTGGTGCTTGGGTAAATGTGTATCAAGAAGATTTATTTCTGTAAGAAAGCTACCAAACTGACTTTCTATAATGGGACGTATATCAACCGTTGTATGCGTGAAGGATTTTTTTTTCTCATTTTCTGTAATTATTACATAAAATGCTATTTTCCTTCTGTGCTCTTCTACTCTTTTCACCATTGAAGAACAACATTATTTTACAGTTCTTCTCTAGTAATAAAACTGTGGTGATAATGTGGTAATATTTAGATAATTTAATTGAGTGCTTCAATTTTAAATTTTTAAAGATATTTTCCCGTGTTGTATTCACTCTGTTCAGTATATAAACATGTATCGCTCTTGCATTTTAATAAATATTTTAATTGTTCAGAAAATTCTCAGAAATTCCTTTTTCCTGTGATAACTGAAAGATAAGCTCAAATTCCTTTAAATTTACTCGTTCATAATACAACTATAGTAACATTTAAGAATTATTTATTCAAATTATAGTAGTCATATCGTAAATATGAAGCCAAAAATATAAATCTAACAAACAACAGTTCAAAATAGATATATTTAACGTATAATGTTTTCGCACTTTTAGTTTTAAATTAGATTTTCAACATTCTATAACTCAGTTTAACATTTACATCAGCTCAAGAAAACATGGATTAAAAATTAATTCTTAAAAATAACCCATACCAGTAAAAGAAGGAAGATTTTTAACGTATGAAATCTGTAAAGTCTTTCTTAAATGTTGATGCTAATTTATTTTTGGATAAAATGAGTATATCAAGCTGTTTATCTTTCATTTATTTCCTTTTTTTTAAAGTGTTTAAGACCTTAAGCCATGCATCGTGAATCATTACTCAGAATTTTAAAAAAAAAAACCCTCGCCTTTGTTTTAAACGGTTCTTATAATTAAAGAATCATAAAAAATGTTCTCCTTAATACATTTTAAATTAATGGTAAAATCTGTTAATAAATGTAAATGTCCTTACGTTTAAATGAATACCTTTAAAAGAAATGACTTCAAATGTCCGAGGGAAAAAAATTGAATTATTTGAAAACAATTTGTTGGAAAAAATTGCGTTTTCTGATTTGGTAATTATACTACTTGGAAATAAGCAATTACGTTAAATAGCTATGCTAAAAAATGAACAATACGCCTATTTAGTGCGATTACTTTTCCGATGTTTCTTTTCGCTTAGAATAATTTTATTGTTTCCTTATTGTAAAATGTTTTTTCTGTACAGTTGTACTCTGAAATTCAATTTTACTGGTTGCCGTAAAAGTTTGTTAAATGCATGACTTGAAGGGAAAAAAAGAGCAGCAACTAGCATCCAGGTGGGCAATTTGAATGGTTGATTGCGATATTTCCTTTCTTTTCTTTCATTTAGGATGAAAAAAATGGCAACGAAATCGACTTTTTACTTCTGATTTAAAAAGGGGAGGGAGCGAACTGAATACATATTGCGATTTGCAGCTTTGTGTTTCCCTCCATTTTCAATTAAAGTTCTAACACCGTTTCCCCCTTTCCTTTTCAGGTTTCCCCTAAAAGGCCGACTTTATCGCTCATCGGGGGGAAAAAAGGTTGTCCTTCCCCTTACGAGGACTCTATATTTCCATTTTTTAGCTTTTCATAAACAGCGCAAACTGACAAGCGGAAGCAGTTCTTTCGCTTTCCCTTTCTGTGTGTTTTCTACTACAAAAAATCAGTTTTAAAAATGTGATAAACTTTTCTAAAAATGCATTTGGAATTTCATTTTCAGTAAAAAAAAAAAATACCGAATGAATTTAAGGATTTTTCCCCCCTCCCAAAAAGCGTATAAATGTAAAACTATGCGTACGCTTGAGCATTTCATTTATAAGGTGAGCAAGCGGATGGAAAAAAATTAAGATATAAGAATTTATGTCTAGAACAAAGGGTGATGAATATACTGGCAAAAATGTATACTTAAAAATTTTTGCTTATGGTTTTCAGGATAAAATTGAAATAGCTACATGTATTTTCAAAACTCACACAAATTATCAGTCTGATTATTCCATAACAAGAAGTTTAAGTTTAATAATTTTGAATTATACTATATATATGTTTAAACTATTGAAAAATTAAAAACCAATTAAGACTTTTTTACTGAAACTTTGCAGCATTTTTGAATCATTGCATGACTTATCACAATCAAATGTATTGATAAGAAAAACCAATTAATTGCTGAATTCAGAATATTTAATAATGATATAATATGCTGATAGCTTATTAGATAATACTTTATTTAAGGTACTATTTAACAGAAAGATTAATAGGAGATATCTGCGTACTCTCAGAGCTGCAAATAGTCCAATTTAAGATCTACTGTTTTAGGAAGTAAAACAGCTTGATTATAGACTTTCAACTATTATTAACTTTCATTTAAAAAGGCTGTATATTTAGAAATCTGAATCAAACTGTATCTTATTCATGTTTTTTGGAAACTAAATCACGTTCATTACCTTAATTTTTATGCAATAAGTTTTACTTTCACACAGCTAAAGTCTTTGGTAATTTTAATATTTTTTTCAGTTTTCAATCTGTACAAAATTTTTGAAATTACTTTTTCCAAGAAATATGACCCATACAGCATATAAACAATTGCATGAGTGCCCACAATGTATAAAGGTAGTAAATACATTGTTAAGGCAATAATTTACAGGGATAAGGCAATAATGTGTATAATAAAGAACATGTTTTTTTTTCTTATTATGTATAATAAGTATATGTACATTGATAAAATTTTAACAATCCATGAATTCAGTAATTATTTATTAATAAAATTATGAAAAAAAATTCATTAAAGTTCGAATGCATTAAATTTATGTGGAAATGTTTTTTTTTAAATAATAAGAGAAAAGAAATTGCATTTTTACTCTTGACTATGTTTATAGATCTATTTTGTATTATTTATACAAAAATCAGCAATTTGAAATTTTTGAAAACATAATTTCAATAGTGTTATGTAATATGAACATTTAGAGTATTTTATCACTTGATATGCTATGTTTTTAATATTAATTGAAAGAAGAATTTATAATTTTATATTATCTTATTTAATTACAATTGACGGCTAAGAGAGATTAAGAATTAGCAAAAATTCTACAGCACTTTTTGTTTGACCACTTTCACTATATTTATATGAAATTTCATATTAAAAATTTATATAAATTTCATATTAGATATTCGTATTAAAAAGCTATTTTACTCATCGAAAATGAAATAAAACTTGCATTAAAGTATTTAATGTGTTCGAAACATAACTGAAAAAATTAGTTAGAAAAAGAAATAATCAATATTTTATAAATTATAAAACATTGAAAGAATTTTTTAAATTTTTCCCTTGAAAAATGCTATTTGTTTGAAATATGTTAAACTACAATTAATGCATTTTTATTTTTCATATAAGCATCAGGTGCATAATATAACATAAATCATCATATGCAAAGATAAAAAAAAATTTCGGCTAATAAGACACATTTTATTGAAATGTAATTTTTAGAAAATCCTTTAAATTTTTTTCAAAAAAAGGGTTATTTACGAAAATTTACACATATTTTACATTTTTCCCCCTCTCGAAATCAACAATTTTATTACTTGATGCAGAAATCATGTAACCTTCTTTGTCTGTCATTAGTACTCTACTAATATGGATAATTTTTTATGAATGAGAGATTGAAAACACATCCAAAATAATTTCATTCTCATTCTACTGACCCAAGAAAAAGCATGTGTTCGTCATTATTTTAAATAAGTATAGATTTCAGATATATGTCTTTGAATAGCTTTGTATTATAAGTTTCTTTCTCAGAAATAACTTTTCTGATTTTAATCATTCAAAGTTTTTTTAAACAACATGAAATGGGAAGTTTTAAAGGGTCTAATTATTTTCGTACATTTTCTCAGGGAAGGGGGGGGGGGAGAACATAATATTTTGTGAGTTTCTTTTATTATTATTTTTTAATTTTTAGTTTCATATATCATGTTCACCATTACAAAGTTAATACATTCGCATTATATGCAAGATATTATTTTTAATTTTATTGCATTAATTGTTCAGATGTAGTTGCGAATATAGTAATTACGTAATGATCATTTTTTTAACTTACAGGATTTCTTGAGAAATTAATATGCATGATTTGAAGGTCTTATGCACAAACTTCTAATAACATCGTTTCTTGTTAGTTACAATTCGTTTCTAAAAGGTATGGAATAAACAGATAAAATTAAACCATAATATAAAAAGGAAGACAATTTTTTTTAAAAATTTTTCACATCTCACTTAAAAATATGACATTGCTTCCTGGATTATACTTCAGATTTCTTTGGATTAAAATTTGAAAATTGCACTCTTGCAATTGCACAGTGGAATTCTTATACAGTAGAAATTGCATACTATATTACTATATTTACTCCTCACTCTTATAACTTTAGCTGTAAGCTTGCAATTTACTTTCCAATGAAAATCAATTTCTTCTACGGGTAGCTTTTAACGTTTTTATTTAAAAAGAAAATCTGAAAAAGAATCAGCAAAACTTTTCTTTCCTCTTCGAAACTGTTTTCCTTCACACTCTTTCTTTTTCTATATTTTGCAAAAAAAAACAAAAAAAAACCCCTTTTTTTTTGTTTGTGTTTTGTGAATACCGAATAATCCTTGTCATTTTTTCTCTTTCTGAAATCACTAATCGTTTTGTAAGAGTATTTCTGTATTTTCAGCTCTTTTCACAAACCTCGGCAATTCATGTTTAGAAAATAAGTTCTTTTTCTGCGCAAAATTGTATTTTTTTTATGAAATATCCTTTTCTTGATCTTCTCGATTTCTTCATATCTATCCAAGGTTTTCAAGCAGGCTTTCTTAAGATCAATTTTAATCATTAACTTGAACCACAAATTATTTCATCTCATCTTCTTAAATGAATAGACTTCAGCTGAGAGTTTCCGGAATCCAGCTAAATAGTGAAGAAAGTCTGAGTTAGATATAGAGATCAATATCTTTTAGATGTCTCCTTTAGCTCATGCTTTGAGAAGGTAAAACAAAATTTTCGAATAATGTTTTATTGTTTTTGTTATTATTTTATTGAGACTGTTTATGGAATTTCTCAGATAAATAACTGGTTTATTTGTTTGTAGGTATGATAAATTAAAATGGGCTTTATTTTACGTACTGAAATAATTGATTTGAATCAGACACTTTTTACAACCTAAAACATTTTTTGAAACTGTTTATTGTGCAGACAATTTATACAAATCTGTACAAATCGCATTTATCTTACTTTTAATAACTTTTCAAACATGTTGGGAAGATTTTTTTTAAAGATATGGAATTCAATCACTGAAACGATAAACGAAGAACTAGTATTTTTGAAGGGATATTTTAATCCAAAGAATTTAATAAAAGTGTTTTAGGTGTAAATAGTTTTAAGGAACCAGAAAAAAAAGGAAATCGATATCAATTATTTTATTTGCTCTCTCTTGCTATAAATCTTTTCGTACTGTTAAGAGTGTAAAGATTTTTATTTCGTTTTATTTTAGTTTTTGCATGCTAACGCATTACTTTTTGTTTTGATAGTTACCGAAAAAAAACTTTTCAAAATCCAAGCGAATTTCATTATTGCTTCCCTTTTTCGTTTTTTAAGTAAGCATTTTTGAAAGGGTTACTAATTTTATACTAAATAGCTATCTGTCTGTTATAGAAAAATTAATTTTAAAAAATAAAATTTGCAATAAATTTAAATTTATTTTTCTATAAAAAATTTAAAAAGAGTCATTAGAAAAGTAGAAATAATTTCTTAATTTAAAAATTAAACGTTCTTATGGGAGATGAGGGACTAAGAAGGCTGACAAACTACAGGAAATAATTATATTAGACATTTTCTGGGTATCTATACCATTTTTAATCAAAAACTTTATTACAGATTTTTCTACTGAAAAAATTAACAGGAATAAAAATTATGTATAAAATCTGAAGGATTCAACAAAAAAGGTAGATTTTGACAATTCAAATTAAACAAAAAAATAGAAGGAAAAAAAAAAGAATTACATTTTTTTCCGATTTTGAAGCCAAAAAATGAATTGTGGGCTTATTTCCTGCATTGAATGCACAAATTTTTACTGAATTTTGGTAACATTTTTTATTCAGATTTTAAATTCAATTAATCATCTTTGAATAAGGCTATTCAAAATGTTTCTTTACTATATCTCTGATTCAGAATCCCTCTTATTAATCAATTATTTCTCACTAGCATTTTTTTTTCATTAAGTGGAGAATTATGGGAATATTCTTAAATTTTCCTTACCTGCAAATAGGTACCATGCAGGTAAACCCTCAGTAAGCATGAGCTAATTGAGACTATTTACAAATATTATAAGACATTAATTTCATTGATGTGTTATATATTCAGAATTAAAAGAAGAAAGAAATGCATGAAGTAAATTGAAAATTATTTACTTATATCTGGAGACATCTTTTTTCGAGAAAATTACCTGTTACTTATATCCACAATTTCCGCGCGGATAAAACACTTTTACTATTACCTACCTTTCCTTAAGGAAAGTGTTCTACATTTGATCCAATTAATTTTTAAATACGTGCTTTTTGTACAATTTATATTATTGGTATTTGTTAAATTAGCAATTACTTTATTT
Source organism: Trichonephila clavata (assembly GCA_019973975.1). Taxonomy (NCBI): domain Eukaryota; kingdom Metazoa; phylum Arthropoda; class Arachnida; order Araneae; family Nephilidae; genus Trichonephila; species Trichonephila clavata. Next base: position 97,832 of record BMAO01022742.1, read on the forward strand.
GAAAAAGACGACATATTTTTTAAAAATTGAATTAAAAAAGTTATTGCTAATTTTGTTTTGAAGTAGAATTTCTAAAAATAATTTTTATTAAATTTGCAAATTATACTGTGTTTGCTTATCTAGTATAAATGTTGGTAGCAATAATATATTTTAAATCCTTGTGATATGATTTTAAAGAATTATTCTGATGGAAATCTTATTAGTTAAGATCTAAGTAGTTAAAAAATTCCAAGTTCCAATTACATGAAGTTATATTTCAATTTTATTGCATAAAAAATATCGAAAAAAAAATTATATTTATTTAGTTAGTTTTGTAAGTGCTAAGACTGAGTGCTTGAAGATAATTGATAAAATAATAATTGATGATATTGTTTTAATATATTTCTGCACTTATAGCGTAGTTTTTATTTGATGTAGAAAATAATATAGTTAAACTTAATAAACGAACAAAATTAAGAATTTTCAAATTTTGACAAGTTAAAAGAAAAAAAAACTAATTTTTTTTAATACTTAGATTGAATTTTTAAAGTTATTCATTTCTTATTTTCTGAATTAATTTTATATTGACACAAGACAAATATTTGCAGATTCAAATCGATGTAAAAAGAATCATTGTTTTTTAAAATTTTATTGGTACAAAAATATGCAAATGAAGTATAGTTTTAGGAAAATTGCACAAACAATATTTTAAATATTTTTAGAAAGCTTAATCAATTAGCTGCATTTTTGAGCTTTATATCTTAAAATAATGGAATTAAGATCTTAAAATCTTAATCTCTTAAAATAATAAGGGAAAAACGAAAACCACATAAGTAATAAAAATTAAGAAATAATAAATAAATACGTAACAAAATCTTACCTCTGAGAGTGCCAAAAGTCCATCTGATTTTGCTCTATAGCAGCTGAAGATCCATTTCTGTAGGTGCTCGATTTATTTAAAACCATCCACCTACCTAGGACGGGTTGAAATGCACATTGATCGCACATTTCAAAACAGGTCTCTTGGCTTTGTCTGATAATTCGCTAACAATTTACATCATTAACTCTGAGGTATATTTTAAAGATAAACTTTAAAAAAAGTCAAAATTATATATAGATATATAAAATATTACACTCTTACAGGTTTATTTTTATAAGTATAACAGTAATTCTTTTATATATATAATTTTAGAATTTTAGTAAAATATTTGAATTAAAAAATGTAATTTATAATCCTACAGAGATGGTAATATTTTATTTAAAAAATTGGAAGTAGCCTATTCTTTGTACATTAATATTTGCATAATTTGAGAACTTTTTAAATATTTATTCGTTACCATAAATAATTTCAGTAACACATCTGTTGAATTTATTTTCTGAAACCAGAGTTCATAGAAATGAAAGTAATTTAATTAAAAAAAATATTTGATTCAGAAACGAATTTAAAAATATTCAACCAGAAATATTTTTAATAAACTAAAAATTTAAAACTAACAATGCAACTGTTATTAAGAATTATAAAAATAAAAAATGTACTATTATTAGTGATTAAAACACAATATAGACAGTTTTGCAATAATTTTCTTTTCAATTGTTTTCATTCATTTCGATGATTGTTAGAAGCTTTTTCAGAGATTTTCAATTTAACATATTCCGCTTTAGAGTTATTATTTTAGAATTGCATTCTTTCAATTGATTCCACAGAGCAACATTCCCTACCAACCTTACAATCAATCAAATTGTAATTTATTTAAAACATCAGAGCTACAATTATATTTCGATTACGAAAAAAGATGAGCTAATATGCCTAAGTTTCTCACAAATTGTATGGATACCGCTTCTTCCAAATTTAAATGAAATCTTTCAATGCATTATTTATTTATTAATTTTTGAAATAATGAAGGAGATGCAATACTTTGTATTGTATTTTATCGATATTTGTTTAAATAGCTTTGTTTTGGGTTGCTACAATAATAATTTTCTTTAAAATAAAAGTGCATATAGATTTTTTATTTCCGTCATTAGTTTTTTTCATGCTCAAAGGTGTATATATGGTAAAGGCTAAATAAATATTGAATATTTATTGCCTGACTTTTTACAATTTCTGTCTCAAAAGCTTCAATTTTATTTTATTATCATTCGTTTGTTCTGATAAAAAAGTCTGATTAACTGCATAATTTTCCTTTAAAGTGTTTTTTTTTCTAAGTAAATATTTGTATGCAGGGTATTAAATTTTATTAGTGAATATATTTCTTGAGATTTTAAATAAACAGTTTGAAAACAATGAACTTTCTTCTTTCAAAACATAATGAAGGAAAGTAAATGTCTTATTTTCGTTGCTGAATTATTTAATATAAGGAGGAAAGTCTGAAATCGATATAAAAACGAGGAAAGAAACTGTAAAATAAGATATCACTGTGACTGCCAAAGCGGTATTGCTAATTGAATAGGTCTTTTATATTTAGATAGAAAGAATATATTTGGAATATGGTAGTCAAAAACAATCTAAAATTATGTTATATTCTTGTTTATATAAGTAATGTTTTTCTATGGGTAAGTATCACCTTTCTGAAAAGTTGTTAACAGGAATCCCTTACGCAATAAAAAAGGCAGCTCTATTAAAGTTTTTTATGAACATGCAAAAATGATTATTTTAAATGAATTCATTTTCCATTTTTTTACAAAAAATGAGTATTATAAATTAATGTAACTTTTAAAAAAAATTTTACACTACATTTATACAGTACTAGCGTTTACCCACCCGTTTCTCTGGGCATTTCATGATCTTGTGGGAATATATACAGTTTATATATATGAGGAAGAGCCCACAGGTACACATTGCACAAATGAAATTCTATTTGGTAAAAATTAATTAAGGCTTAGAAGAATTGGAATCAAAAACAGAAACAGAATGCAATAGAAAGTGTTCAATCTCATGAAAAGGCACAAAATGAATCAGAATTTAATAATTATTGTTTTTAAAGACTAAGATTTTAACAGTAATTGTAAAAAGGAGAAGTTTTTCCTCTTGTTTTTTTTAACGTAGCAAGAAATAGCGTTTTAAATATGACTTAATTGATTAATTCAAAGATAAAAAAAAGGGAAAAAAAGGAACATGTAATCAAAATATTGATAAATCAACAGTAATCACTGTTTTATTCCAATTTCCTTAAAATGAATTTCACGGTATAATCACGTACAAACACGCACAATTAGATCCCTACATTTTTTTTCAAAAAAAAATCTTTAAAGTTTATATATATATATATATATATATAAATTCAATGTATTTCATTAGTTAATCTACATGTTACGTAGTGATTCAAACAAAGAGTGAACATTTCAAAGTTATATATTTATTCTTATGACTTTTTTTCACAAATTTTCTCAACCAAATTTCAATACCTTATATGATCCAAATCATCAACTTATTTTTATATTGTTAATACTCATATTTAAACTTTTTCGGGAAATGTTTGAGTGAAAAATATCTGTATTAATTTTGCGTCCGAAAACCTTCTTTTTCAGAAAGATACTTCCAAAAATCTCGATGAAAGAAGAAACCTCTAAGAAGATCATAAAAAAGAAATGACAATTTGGCAGCCCTACAAAATTAACTGTTCTAATGCTAATAAAATTTAATAATAATTATAGTAATAACTAGTATGAAACTCATAATTAGAATCGGATTTTTTTTATTTATTCTATATTATTTTAATTTAAAAATATAAAAAAAGAATCTTAAGGCGGTATAAAAGATTATGATTGACAAAAATTGTATGAACTAAATGAAAATATGAAGTTTCATGCAAATTTTACATTTCATAAAGTTTTAATATTGAGCTGAATAAGGATTTTTGAAACTTGCTTCACAAATACTTATACATTATAAAGCATATGCATTATTTTTTTTCAACTAAGTAAAGTGTTTTTTTTTTATAAGAGATAAATAATTTTTTACCATTTTGTAACAATAAAGTAGCTTTGAATCAATATAAAGGCAAACTAAGAACCGACGTTTCTTCTTTTTTTACTTTATTGCTCTAAGATATTTAAATTTATTTGAGAAAGGTTTTTTATTCTGATATAAATGCATCTCTATTCAAAAATAATTCAGTTTTGTTACATTTTACTGAAAGTAAGCAAAAAATTAACTCATCCGTATTCGATGAACAAAAGGCTAAAATATTAGCAATTGTTAAGATAAATTGTAAAGACGTTATGAGCAAATGTTACAAGTACAAAAAGAAAAAAATAGATTTTTGTATAAGTTGAGATACTTTCTGGAGCTAAAATGATAAATTTTACTTTTTATTTTGTTCTCAAAGTTATATATTATGGGGAAATAAATTTATCGCAAAATAATAACCAAGACCTTTATAATTGATAGTACTCGAATGAAGATGATTCCAAACACAATATTATAATTTTTAGTGCGCAGATAAACTTAAAAAACATTGGAATTCCTTAAATATATTAATTGTTATTTGTTAAAAATAAAGAAAATATGAAACTTATCAACCAAAATTAATATTTTTTAGAAGAAACTATCCAATAAAATTATAAAAATTACGTGAAATAAAAAATGAAAAAATAAATACCCAAACTATACATTAAAAAGCAGGAAAAAAACGTGTTTTCAGTAATTAATTAGAAACTCAATACTGAAGGGGAATAGAAACTCGCAAAGGGGAGATTGGGATCCTAAGTATTTAAGAGCATTAACAAGTAATAAGTTAGTCTTGTAGTATAACTTAACAAGTAATAAGTTATTTACTAAAAGCATTTTTAAATGGGATGCATATTGGCAACTTATTAACACAGTGAGTCCCCAAATATGAGCCATTTCATATTGGCGGCTCTCTTTTCCAAATTTAGATGCTTGAAATAATTTTTTATTCAATTTTTCGTCGGATGCTAAGCATTACCATGATTTAATTTTTTCGCGAGAACCAAAGTCAAATTAATACTCAAGGGATCTTTTACATGCCACATAATCATATGACATGCAAACCTACGAATTTCACATCCAGAAAATCTATCGACGCTAGCCAGGATCGAACCCCCAACCTTAGGCTTACGAAGCGCGCATTCTACCTCTAAGCCATTGAGTCGACAAAAGCCATATATAGAAAATATTTTTTGATCTTAGATACATTGTTTTTTTTTTCAAGTGATAATAACCTCTTTCATTTAAGTATGTTGGTTTCCAAAAAGTATTTTACAATAGATTTTAATACAATACTATGCGTAAATAATTTTTCTCTTTCCTCCAAGCAGATTTATAATTTTTATCTGCAAGAATAATTAGAGAGTCTACAAGTATTTTATATTTAAAAATAGTGTCCTATTTTAATAAAGTAGCTTATAGCAGGGCACCAGTTGACAGATTTACGGAACGGTCTTACGTCAGGAGAATAAGTATGTAGAAATATATTAAATCTCAAAAAAGTTGTTTCTTGAGAATATATCAGGGTAGCTTTTTTGTATTTAAGTGTATTTGAACTGTCCGTGTTTTTTGTAAGTATATGTAATGTTGAAAATTGAATGATTTAATATAAAAAATAACGGTTAAATTGCATTTGATATCTCTTACAAATTTGAGTATTTCACTGTAATTTTCTTTGATTCCATTTAAACTAAAAGAAGAAAAACTGGGTTATACTTCGAAATTTGAACGAATAATTTTCCTTTTTTCTCTCAGATATTCTAATGGAAGGAAGCCAAATCGTACTGCCACCTGCATGGGGTCAAAGTTATGGATAACGACGCGCGTATAACAAGTCCCTTGCCTCGATGAATTATGTGGGTCTTGATCTGATGTTGCTGCCGCCGTGTCCGAGTGGTCTAGGCATCGGATCATGACTAGCGTGTCATGACTTCGATCCTAGTACCACTAAAGACCCGCCGTGTAGGGGAGCGATGCATGTTAAATCTGTCGAAAGCTCAAACGTCCTCCCGTTGGTGTGGTGCTTTAGTGAGGGGAGGGGGTGTCAGCTCAGGTGTCGCCCACGTCACTTGACCACGGTTCAAAATTACGCGGATCGTCGCCAAAAGCCCTCGTGTTGCTAATCAGTGCGACGTTAATATTCTCTCTCTCTTGATCTGGTGTTACTGTCGATCGGGTGGGTTAAGTAATAACAACACATTTAGACGCACTATTAACTGAAATTAAATAATTTATGTCAAAATATTTATTTTTCTAATCTGGTGCTTTGCGTGTGTTTTCTATTATTATTGTAACTTGAAAGATGGCTTTAAATCTGAGCATTAGTATTGACTTAAATTATCAATGTGATTACAAAATATTCTGGAAAATCCAAAACCCATAAAATGGTATGTAACAAAATGTATTTTATGCGCATAAGTATAATACATTTGACGCGAAAACGCTTAAGACGAAATATCGATTAACACGAAATAATACAACGTTCCCGACGAACTACTATCCATTTTCATGCATGTGTTTTCTCTTAACAAGGAACGAAAATCTCTTAACACGAAAAGATTTCCCTTCTGAAAATGCACAAAATGCTGATAACACCAGCCAGATTGGAATGTTCTACTGTATCATATAAAGAATTCGTTGTAGTAGATGATGCCATGTGTGTACAGCTCTAATTATGGCAGACAAAGACATTTTGAAGTTAGTTAACAAAGTTCAAAAAATAACATTGATGGAGATTCCGATGTCAAGAATGGAATGAATATAATGCAGCTCCTATTTCCACGTCATCCGAAATGAAGAGCTGTGTGAAAAGTATGAGTAGTTATTAAAGCACACATTCCAACAAAAAAAGACAATGTAAAGAAAAATACCAGTTTATTTTCCAAAAACTTGATAAAAATGTTATGTTTTTCAAAACCTTTAAAATTTTGCTATTAAATTTCTTTAAGTTTTTGTGAATATTTTTTTCATTGATTTTTATTAAATGCGTGCTATATTATTTCATATCTATGTAAATAAAATAAATTCTATTGATCTTAATTTTGTTGATCTGACTTTTTTTGCGATATCCCTTAACATGAAAAAAATATTTAAGTCCATTTTTGGTTTCATGTTAAGCGATTTTTACTGTATATCAAATGAAACAATGTTCTATTTATTTATGAAACTATAATTTGATATTGTGTAGCAATTTGTTATTTTGAGTTGATACATTAAAATTCAAAATTTCTGCATGCTTTCTAACTACTTCTCAGATTTCTTTTACATAGTTTGACACTTTATTTCCTTTTAAATATAAAAATATTGTAAAAAACTTAAATGATTTTATAGACCAATATATAAATGCTGCTACAAATTCATAAAATAAAATATGTAGCGAAGAAAGATAAAGTTTGAACAAAATCCTCGCTTATTTGTGATCAATGGCATAATGATGCTTTAATGATACCTTATGCATGGTTCTGCTCTGAATTTTAAAAAGGTCTAGCCTACGTTCGAAATCAGCGCACGTTCACAAACACGTCATACCGAAATATGATTAGTTCAAAGAAATGAAAGGATAGACTAATCATATTCGCTCTGATTATCTTGAAATGTTGAAGGGACAAACATTAGCCATTTTTAACCTTTATAAAATTTATTTAATTCGTAAATTGGAAATTTTTTAATGGAAATAGTGTATTAAAGGAATTTAATTATCTAGTACCAGATTCATTTAAATAAACTGAGTCTTTTTGAGGCAGTTTCCTACTTACAGCAACTACTTATTTAAAGTTGCCGAATTTATTATTGCGTATTTATTTGAAATATTTTAATTCAACCTGCTTCTAATTTGTATCGCACTCGACTATCCATAATAATCGCATACACTAGTAAATTTTATGAAAAATAATTACGTTGTTCACTATTTTAAATATTATCCTACTTTCTTATACAGTTAATTTTATTTATATTTTAAAATTCACAGTTATGCAGAAGGTAAGTCAATGGGTAACTAATTACGAAATGAAATGATTTTAATGGTTAACTTCAAAAAACTTAACTTAATTGTAATTTTTTACTCAAAAGAATGACATATCTTAAAATAAGAAAAATTTATCATTTTAGAACTTTGTATTGAATAATATATCAAGTCCAAGCCAATTAAAATTTTGAATTACTTTTTTTTAGAACAAGACATTAAAGTGTTGATGATAGCTTGGACAATCTAAGCCAGCGTTTCTCAAACTGTGGGGTGTATACCCTAGGAAGGGGTATGATATCTTGAAGACGGGGGCCACACATATTGAAAAGTTGAAAATAAAAGATTCAAAATAAATATTAATTTACTGAAAGGAAACAAAACAAAATACATTCTTACACAAAAATTAAACACACATTTATACTGACATATTATACTTATAAGCGCATCAATACTGCTCAATATTTTTGATAATTAATTTGTGAATACTAAATTAAAAACAAGTTTAATAATTACTAGTTACTCCCATGGGCTTGCCGTATACAAAATTTAGTACTAACGTAGACAATTTGCATATTTTATATTTAAAGTCGCATTGTAGCTTTACGTCGAAGTATATTTTTATTGCATTTAATACATTGCAATTTTTATGGGGAGGGGACGATGAAAATTATGATTGGAAATTGGGTCACCAATACTGAAAGTTTGAGAAGCACTGATCTAAACACATGCATTTTGATCAGGTATATAATAACCAATCTTATATAAAGTATATAGATTCATTATGGAAAGGTGCAAGAAACCAAAAATTTATATTAAAACTTCAAGTAGCTGTTTGTTAGCTATAGTTTCTGTAACGAAAATATACCAAATTATCATCAGCTTTTTTTTTCTGTCTCATTTTTAAAGATACAAAAGAAAAAAAAAATTAGAAATTTCACTAAAAAAGGAAATCTGTATAAAACAAATTTTGAATTCAAAATTATTCTAAATTCGTACATATTTTAAACGTTAGGGGAACTGTAGACATATAATAATTTTATTTATACGTCTATGTTTAATTCAAACGGCCCTGAGTTATCAATTATTAAGAATTGATATTCTTATTACTTTATATACATGTGTGTAGTCTAACACGTAAGAGACGAAAGAATTACGTGTAATAAAATTATACGCAAACTGTGAAAACTTTTAAAACCACAACTTAATTTTTTCTACTTAAAAGCACAAACAAGCATTGTGGAAATTCTTGAATAATTGATTGATGAATTGGTCACTGGTCAAAAATAATTTATATATATTTTTATATTTTATTTGTTCTCTCTTTCTCTTTGTGTAGCTAACTTATCCATTGTTTTTCATTTTATAATAGGTTTTTATTCGTTTTAACTATACTTTTTTACTCCTTTCGTAATATTCATCTTTAAAAGTTGTTTATTTTCCCAAAAATGTTACTTGCTTTATTCAGATAAAAATTGTAAGCTGTATATAAGTGTCACATTTTATTAAATCCTTTTATAATGAAAAATCAAAACTATTCCTCTGTAAATAATTGTTCAACTAATTCTTGCATAAAGCTGAACATTTTTTGCCTGCTTGTCTCTTCGCTGAACGCTTTCAGCCTCATTGCTTCTAAAAAGCGAATAAAAATGGATGCTTGTCGTCCAACAGGAGTATCACGAAATTCTGCTTCCATATTTACCCAGATACCCCCCACACGTGTGTGTGTGTGACTGTTATATGTATGATTAAAGGCGCCTACTTAATATAAAGATCACGTTTCTGTGGCCTGGCGTTTTCACAGGAGTAAACTATCAATGTTACAGCAATCAAAATGAGATTAATGGCGAAATTTTGAAACCGAACGCTGTTTTCGCTTTGGCTGTGATAATTTTCGTCACTTTTCTGGAATACGCAAAGAGGTGTCAGCTTTGTTTTCTTTTTCTTGTGCTAATGAGTGGAATGTAAATGAGTGCCATTAAATTTAATATCCATAAGTTATTCAGTTTTATCAAAGGGAGATTATTAATGTTTCAATTTTGCGAGATTACGCTTAATAAATTAATAAGTAAAGTAAATATTGTATTGAAACACTAACCGTTCTAAATGAAATTTAAGCATTATTTGTCGAGAGCTTTGTAACTTAAAAAAACCTGAAGTACTTTTTAAAATTAAGGGATTGAATCTTTAAAACCGCATATTATATTAAAATAAATTACATGAAAAAATTGTTGGATAATTTGTATCAGCAAAACACGTATTTAATTAACTGTTATTCTATTAAATGTACGAAAGGATTTTTTTATAAGAAAAATTATGTTTGAGATGACTTCCCTCTTTTAGGAAAAAGAATATATTGAAGTAGAAATGTAATTTGCTTAGTTGTACTATGGTATATTAAAATGACAAATTGAGTATTTGACAAAACAAATTTTTAAAATTATTTTTTCAAAAAAATGATAATTTAAAAGTATACTTATAGAATTTATCTCTTAAAAGTAATGAAAAAAGGAAAATATAGTAAAATATATCATAAAATAACAATCATTTTTTTATCCTCAAAAAAAAAAAAAATTAAAAAGAATATATTTATGAGAGTTACTTTTAACATGCACTTTTCTAATTTTTTATTAATTTATAAAAAAACAAAGCAAAAGAAAGTTGATAATTATCAAGTTTAAATTATTCATACAGCAAATAATTAAGTATATATTGAATGAAAATTTGAAATATATTCAAAGTACTATATTGTGTGCGTACGTTCTTACTTATCTTCTTATAAAAATCAATGTAAGAATTCTAGTAAAAATTTTACAAAGCTAAAAGTGCAGAAAAGAAAATGAATTATTATTTCAAAGATATTTCGAAACTAAAGATTTTGATAGCAAAAAAAAAAAAAAAAAATGGAAGAAGTGGAATACACGAGTGGAAAAACTATTTTAAAGTTAATTTAAATAAGTTTTGATTTATAAGATAAATTATACTAAGATTATTTTAGTAGGTATAAATTAGAATATTATTTGAAAAAGACAAACTATCATAACGCAAACTGCTGTTTGTAAGAGAAAATTACTTTATCTTAGCGTAACTATATAAACAATTTTTATTTTTAAAAAAAATTAATTACTGTATTTATATCACAGTGGTGTAACGTACATGCCCGCAACCCCCGCATCGCGGGGAGAGGGGAGCAGAATTCTATGGGGCCCAAAGCTTGACTGACACCAAATACGTAAGATACGGCTTGGGGCCCAAAACCTGATTGTATAGGAGCCCTATTATTCTCCGTTACGCTACTGGTATTTATTATTGATTAATAATAATTTGAAATGATTGCTTTCAAAAAAAGGAAATGTTTTTTCTTTTCTTTTTTCCAAGAACATTCGCAAGAAAAAAATGTTGCTGGGTGCTACTTTTTAAAGGAATAGCATATTTAAAATTTTAAATATTTATAAAAGTTAGGAAACTCAATTTTTTAAAAACATTAAATCATTTAAATCCCTCTTTTTAATTCATATACTTAAATAAAAGGAATAATTCGGATGAAAAATTCGGCTACAATCCAAAAATTACTTAAGTACATTTAAGTATTAAACAGTTCAAACAGTTATAATTGCTTGATTATTAAACAACTCAAATAAAGGAAAATTGGATACAAATATAATTTACATTACAATTCAGACATCTTTTAAATATATATAATTCTCAAGTGAAAGATATCCTAAGAAAATCAAATTGATTAAATCAATTGTGTGTGCCACTGCTTACTAGCAGATATCAATACGCATAAAGCAAAAACCCCTTTTCAGTACACGCTCAAATATTTCTATAAAGTATCAAATTCATCTGGGGAAAAAAATCCACGCATCTAATCCTCCATACACGCTCGATAAAAATTGCACCTTATCCTTGTTATTATCTCATGTTGTCATTTTTTAAGTCTCACCGCTTTCTAAGTGTAAATGTGTGTAAGGCAGCTGAATCTATCCCGGTTGTTAAACACAGTTTACTAACGGTCGCTAGTGCTTGCGTGCTTTATTAAGATCGTGACTAAGCAAAAGATGCGTTGCTAAGAGAGAAAAGGACTCTAACCTCTATCTCTAACACGATCTCTAAAGCTTGGACGAAAGGATGTTAATTTTTGCTTTCGGCTTCTGCTCTTGTTAATATGTTATAAATAGTCAAAGATATTTTATATATTTAGACTGAATATTCAGGGTCGTCTGTGTTTATCAAAGCAGATGGAATGTCGTCTAACTCAATATTAAAACATCTGAAGCAACAGCCATACCTGCCGTGTTATGTATGATTGCATAACACGAAAAGGCTGCTAACTTCGTGATTTAGATATTTCATTACATTGTTTCTGGGTATGAAAGGGTATTTTTCTTCAGGAATTTAACACGGTTGGAATTCTGCTGAAATGAATCTATGGGGGTGCGTTTTATTCAGCAAAAGAAAGGGAGTGCATTTGTTTGCATCATTTGAGTTGTGGTTTTTGATTAATATAAATTATTAGTTTAAAATCTTGGTAAATGGGATGGTATAGACATGCTTTATATTTTAAAAGCATTTCCTTAACTGAAAAATTGTATAGCTCATCAACAAAGGCGTATCGCCATTGATACCAAGAGTCATTTTTATCATTGTATTATTTTCACGGTAATATTGCATTGATTGTTTATTAACGTCACCGAATGATGCTATGTGAGTGCTGTTGGAGACAGATCTCGCAATTTTGAGTCACGGTCAAGTGACGAAGCAACATCTCAGCTGCTCCCTCCCCCACACACTTTCTAAATTTTTGTATAGTGCCAACGTAAGGATTTAGGTCCTAGACAGATATAATGCACATCAGTCCAATACGATGTTTCCTTAGTCACACCAAGACACAAACTCAAGATTCGATAGGAACAGTTCCTGACCACTAAGCTAATACGGTCATACAATATTGTCTTGGATTGATACTAATTAAATTTTGATTTATATTTTGATACTGATGACAGACGACTCAGTACATCACGGCGTAGTGAATATCAAAAAGTTTTGAAAATAAGGAAATCCGTACTTTTTGCAAAGTAAAACTACTATATAACAAAGTATAACTACTATAACATATCCGACTTAAATCCAAATGTTTATTTACAATAGTTTTAAAAAATCATCTTAAGGTATCCGACTACTCGCAACAATTTTTTTAAAGAAAATGGAAATATGGGGATTTTTTTGTGGTTTTTAGATTTGTTTAGTACAGTTTAAGAAAAATATGATAAAATTAAGAAGAGAAAAATAAATTATTATTATTAAAATGGGTAAAAATTTACAAAAAATAACTTAAACGGGGCCCATTCTGTACCAAAAGTTAATGAATAAATTTTCAATTTTTCAATTCTGTTGTGTTGCTATGTAATTCATTTTTGAAATGACTTTCAGAATAAGAGATATTTTAATTTTTACAAAAACTAGAGCACTTTATCTTAGTTATTATATGAAATTGCTTAAAAAACAGTGATTATATTCACATAAGAGACTTTAAATTTTGTAATAAAACAATGGTTGATACATCTGATAGTTAAAACACTTCTACTATTATACAGAACATACACAAAAAATTTCAGTTATTTATTTTCAAAACTTTTTGAGCAATCGCTGTCCCCGTTTGAGCATTTTTAGAAAACCGTAAAACGCGTTTTAAAGTATGACATCTTGCTTAAAGTAATGGCATATACTTTCACTAAAACACTTGTAGTTTATTTTCCTAGTGAACAGAAAATAATAAACTTGGTATTTTTATAAAGCTAAGAAGATGGCCTATAAAATAAATTCATAAAAAATGTGTCAATTTTTGGCAAATTGACACATTTTAGGGTAGTCGGATACCTGAAAGATATAAAACTTTCACTAATAAGATTATACTTATTTTTGGAACAATCTTCTTGTTTTTGGAAATATTTTCAGTTTAGCATGAGTGTACAACAAAACAAAAATTGTTTATTAGACTCCGTCGTTATGCATATTATATTCTTAATCAAATGAATATCGAAACAATGTATAAATTAAAGTGAGCAATAGTAAAATCAGTAGGAATTTACATGGTTACCTTTCGCGTATTTTTTTATAGAAAAATATTTGTGTATTAATATTTAAAGTGTTACTGTGTAAGATAGCGCGCTAGAAAAAGTATCAATTGAAATTTTACTAGTATCAAACTGCTAACGTTTTGAAACATGTGTCAAAAATCACAGTCCAGGATAGCGAGCGTTTATTCATAGCCATGTTCATAGTGAACGGTAGTACAATCGTTAAGCATCAGATACGATTACGTGAAGCTCTACAGATCAATGCACAGTTCATTGAACTGACACTTCAAAGGATACCGTACTCTTTGTGGGAGGGATTGGTCCTCATCCAGTGACCAATGGTGATTGATGATACGTTATGATTGACATCTCACCTGCTGTCCGCTTTCCTTTTTTATATTCAGCAATCTCACTCTGATGTTGAATGGTGGCAGTGTGAAAAGAGACTTTTCACAAAGAAATGGGAATAAATAGTAAATGACGGAGCTGTGATTATGTAACTTTTTTTTACAACAGTAATTTGTTTAATTATGGGTTTGATCTTTAAAGTGTCTAAAGTTACAAATTAGAAACATGGATAAATACACATTCAAATGGAGGAAATTTCTTTAAATAACATTTAATGAAGGTTTGAATGTTAGTAACTTCTGATTTTTGACATGGGAGCTCGTATCTATTTTTCTATCTGATTCGATGGGTGTAAGTAATTGAAGGTAATGTCAAGTTTGTTTTTCTCATTCATTCAGAGGGAAAGTTTTATAGGAGCAACCAGTGGTAAGATTAACTAGCTTAACATCATTATTAATGCCCTAAATGTCCTTTAAGTGAATAAACGGTAATGTATAATTAATTTATTCATTCAATTAGCACTTATATATCAATAACGGTACTTAAAACTACATTGTAATGAGAAAGAGTTCAAAGTGCAAATTTAAAAATATTATAATACCTGCAAAAACAATATTTTGTTATTTTTATAATATTTCCATATTTTTCCTTGTGATTAATTTTCTTACTCTATTTTTATCACCGTTTCTCTTCTTACAACAGCTGTGTATATAAGCATATATGGGTGTTTTAAACCATATTATGGTATCAAGTGGCTCCCACAGGAATTTTTCAGGGGGAGGGAGTCGAAAGTCTGTTATTCTCGTATCATACCTCAATACACCACCAAACATATTCTTTTTATTTTATCGGTTTTCCGGAACAAATAACAGTAAAAAGTAAATTATTGAATAAATAATTAGCATTAATTAATAAAATAAATTATTAATAACAAATAAATAAATTATCAGAAGACACAAGAAATCATGTATTTAATCAATGTAAAAATCAAGGACGATTGAAGGGGTGTCCAAACCCTTGAACTCCCTCCTCCCTTGTATACAACACTGATGTAATCTCAATATAGATTAGATTGGGGGAAGACTTTTCATCTTCTTTTCACTTTTCTTCTCTTGATCGAACTCATCTTCTCTTAAGAAAATATTTTTCGGCTTCTGACAATATTTTTTATATATAAATCACTGAGAACTTTCGAGAAATTGCGTAATTATGTTGTTGTTACTTATGCCACCTGATCGACAGTAACATCAGATCAAGGCTCGCGAAATTCATTCCTACATGTACACTGTAGCAATGAATGTAAAAGAGCTACATGTACGCCTGTCATTAACCGGGACTTTGAGCACCATACAGGTGACATGCGATTTGGCTCGATTCCATCTCAATTTTGAGGGAAAAGCCCCTGTGGAGGATCAGGGGCCTCCCACCTCTCTTCCCCTTCCACCAACTTCACGAGAAGACAAAATTCCAGGCGTGCCTAGTTGTGCTTGCTGTTCAGGTTTTCAAAATCCTAAAAATGATTTTTTTTTTTTTGCACCAGGCATTTCACCTTTGAGGAAATTTCAGTAATCAGTCCACCGAACTTAGCAAAAGAAATTGCGTATCAATTTTACCCAAGTGGTGAGAACTTACTGAATTGTATCACTGGGGATAATGTAACTTTCCATTTACACTCATGTCCATAAATTAAGGATAATGAAGTTCAAGCAAAGAAAGAGACAGAAGCAAAACAAATTTGGCTTATTTGTAAAGTCTATTTATTAAACAAAAGGTAAAGAGCAAAAAAGATGCTATATGTTTGACATAATTAATAAAATTGCGATTTTTACTCCCTGGAGCAAATTTCAAAAAAGAGCCTATTTACAAAAAACAGTATAACATGGTTAGTATGATGGTTAATACGGAGTATGTCTCCCGGACGATGCAATACAGGCTTTACAACGCCTACGCATGCTGAGTATCAAATTATCAATCTGATCTTGGGGAATATTACACCATTCATCAAGCAATGCCCTCCGAAGTTCCGGCAGACAGGTGGGAGGGGGTTGACGGGCTGCAATTCGTCGGCCAAGTCCGGTGAGTATGCTGGCCAATCCATATGGGTGATATCCTCCGATTGAAGGTATTTACAATGTTTGCACGGTGAGGACGGGCGTTGTCATCCATAAACAGAAATTCAGCACCCATGGCGCCCCGAAATAAACGTACATGTTGTTCCAGAATGACATCCTGATAGATGTGGCCTGTCATCGTTACACTCTGAACATGCAGGTCAGTTCTGGAACCAAGAATAATTCCTCCCCAAACGAGCCATCCTGCACCACCGTAACGGTGCCGTTCAATGGTGTTCTCTTGGTGGTTACGGGTACCTGGCGCTCTCCATGTGAAAGTATAGCGAGAATCAGACTGCAAACTAAACCTGGACTCGTCGGAAAACATCACACAAGACCACTGTTGCGGTGTCCACAATGCATGCTCTCTACTCCAGGTTAATCGCAGGCGACAGTGAGTTGCGGTAAGGGGAACACATCTGACAGGCCTACGAGCATATAGACCAATGTGCCCTAAGCGTCTGTACACGGTCTGCCTTGAAACTGTCGTACCGAAAGCTGAAGAGAGCGGACGAGATAGGTCTGATGCTGTGCTTCGTCTGTTTCTTTTGGCAGTAACTGCCAAATACCGGTCCTCATTCGGCGTTGTAACTCGGGGCGACCTGTGCTGTAACATCTACTCACATTACCATCATCTTGGAATCGTTGCCAAAGCCTGGAGATGACACTCTGGGTGATTCCAAGTTCCTCGGATACTTCCAGCTGGGTACGTCCACATCCCAGTCGTCCGATAATTCTACCACGTAAAAAATCATCCAAATGCTTCCTTTGTGCCATAACTGCGGTTATTGCACTGAAAGGCTTTTAAAGCGCATGTGGACAATTTTTCTTCTTTGCCACCATTCCTTATATACCCCTCTCTTATACTCTCGTCATTGTGACATACTATCCGCGCCATCTGGTGGTTTCCTGTAATTTGCATATTCTTCTTCAAGATGTGTGTAATAATTCTACAGATGAAATTTTTATTTTAGAGTTCAATTTCTGTGTGATTCTGAATTATCCTTTATTTATGGACATGAGTGTATATGAAGTTATAATTAATCATTAGTTTTAGCTCACCATTTTATACATTATAAATGATTAAAATTTAATTATTATCTACGATTGTGATGACTTATCTTTAAATAAAATGTAGAATAACCAATTATTAATTGTTTTTCCAAGTTACAATCGCCGTATAATTGATTTTGATAATATAAGAAAAGCTTCTCGTTAGTTTTTAAGTGTGTTTTAAGGACATCTGTGTTTTAAGTTTTCTCTCTTCTTAGTCGCATTAATTTTTGTATAGAAATAATATAAAGCTCAGATTATATATTTCTTTTTACATTCAGAAAATATCGATTTCTTGTTCTATTTTCGGCATATATTATAAAGGAATGAACAACGAAATTTTTAAAACTTATATAAAGTAATTTAATACTTGATTCAAGATTTTATGTATTTAAAAACTTCAACTTCTAGCTAAAATAAGGTCATTTCATGAGAATCGGAAGAAAAAAAATCGAATTTTTAATTTCTATTGAAAAATAAACTATAATACCTTCTGCTTCTAAACAGTTTAAATTTTTAATATTACTATAAATTAGAAATATATTAGCAAACCAAGCTATGGTACTAGTTACCTTAGTTAAAGGTAAAAGTGTTTGCTTTAAATCGCAAATTCTCAAAAGTGCAAATTACAACACAAAAGAAGCCTTTTTGAAAAATCAACTAATCTTAGAACTTTTTAAAACTTCACATATTAATAATATTCAAATAAATATTTTAGTGAGAGGTTATTAAAAAATGAAGTTATTAAAAAATACGGGTTAAAATTTGCATGACATTTCATCATTTGGAAGCTGTTCTCGTGTTTCTTCACGTATAAATTTGTAAAGAAAATCTACCTAAATTTTTTTAATGTTCTTGTTAAAATAATAATAATAAAACAATAAATGCTCAATAAAAAATTAGTGGTTGTACGACAAGTATATTTCTTAAAAATTTTCCTCAAACTTCGTCCTTTTTAAAATTGTGGAGATAAAGAAAATGCTGTGTGAAGTAACCCCCTTTAAACAATTCACGGTTTAAATATTGCCTGAGTTTTACAATTTCCAAAAAAATAAGGTTTCAGTCTGAAAAACTAATTTTAAAACAGAACATTTCAGTTATTTTAAAATAGACGAAATCTGCTAAGTTGTTTTAAATACATAACAGAAGCACATTGCTCCGTTACATTTTTTCGTAGAAATCACCCCTTCAAATGTTTCTATTATATCCATTCTTATAACAGGGCAAAAATTGGTTTTCCCAAGCCTTGTGAATAAGAGGTATCAGTTATTTCACCGAATGTTTCTTTTTTATCTCCAGTGCCTTACTAAAATCGTGATATCTACAACGAATAACATATAGATAAAAGTAGATTTTTTTTTTCCTCTCAACAAATTGCTTTGCCCCGTGTTGTCCAAATTACACTCTTTCAAAGAGCAATCGTGCCGCTCAGAGGAATATATTTTCGATTGCACTGATATGTAACCTGTAATAATACCGTCAGCAAAATCTATGTTTAAAGACTCATTAGGAAAACCTGGTTTTGATATTCGTCTCTGTCTACTTGTTGAAAGATGCTCAGAAACTGCAAGTGGGAGCTATAGCTATATCTTAGAGAAAGTTTAACATTTTATAAGATATTACCATTGTGTGACTTTATCGGCAATTCTATTAGTTCAATTACCAAAATAATACTCATGGCTGCTGTTATATCAGTTGGGTTAAATACAATTTAACAGCTTTAGAAATCATAACAGGTCTTCATTTTAGTCTATTGACTCTTTTGGCTTCTTACATTTTAAAGTTCTAATTCTGTTCCATGTTATACATACGCTTTAGTTAATTCCTCTATAATAGACTCTTCCATTATTTTTAAAGTGTGTTTCTTTAAATCTGGTTTGAATCTTCTAGCTTTGTTAGTGATATTATTTTGTATTATCAATTTTATTATGCCATGTATTTCTTTCATTTTATGTAACTATATATATTTATATATATATACATATATGCACCTCAACATAATACGTCACAAAAACTGAGATAGACACAGTAAACCTTGGCCCTCCAATGTCCTATTGCGCCACTTATATATATATATATATATATATATATTATCTTCCATTATTTATCATAAATACAATTGAACTACTAAATGCATTTAAATAAATAGGTAATTTAAAGAAATAAATCAAAAATTTAGTTACGAAACAATTTTTCTGTATTAATTGTGATTAATACAAATAACAAAATTCATATTTAAAAATTAAGATGAATAATTTTGCTTTGATATAAATCTCAGTAGACTGTTGAGGAGTTATAAAAATGGCTGATATTTGTGCTATTTTCAGAAAAAAAAATTAATAAGCGTTGTGATGAATCTTCTCAAAACTAGATTAAGATAACGCGAATGAAATAAAGAAAAATTAACCTCAAGAAACATTTTTTCAATTTTTCCCTGAGAATCTTAAGTGTTCCATTATAAATTAGAATAACTGTCTTAATTTTAAAAGAAAATTTCTTAAAATAACGCATACATTTTTTACACAATGCTTCATTTCGGATTACAACTGCATAAAATCGCAAAGATCCTTTCAAAATTATTAAAGTTACAGTGTCATCCAATAGATTTTTGCGAAATAAAGTGAAATGCCAACTTTTAAATCAAATTCTAGTGTCTTTGTTAATGAACAAAAATAGGAAATATATATTGATCATAAAAATGTTGAAAAAAATTTAATTTCTCCTTTTTTATAATAAATAAAAATATTTGCATGAATAATTATCTCCTACTAAGCTATTTTTCCACAAAAATCTTCACTTTTTATATTAAGATTAAGAGGATACTCTTAAAAGAATTTCTCTGTGTTGATTTAAGTAAATGCATTTCAAAAATAATTTTAGAATTTTGTTCAAACTTTCTTTAAAAAAAGTTGCAATTATTTTGAAACATTATAATATATTCTCACCTTATCTGGTACGAGAGTTAAATATTTTCTAATAAAATCATTTACAGCATACCGTGTATACTGATCATAATTTTGATGCTTAATAATACAGCTTTAAAATACATTTAACGTTAAAAATGTGTTCAGAAAGGTATCGTGATCATTATTAACAATTAATCTAAGCTATCTAGATTTTCGTTGATTAGATAATACTGCAAACGTCTTTCGAAAAATCATTCTAAGTCTAAGGTTTGATTAGTCATTAAATTATTATGATTAATCATTCGCTCCTCATAATTCATTACTTAAAAATATTCAAATAAAAAAACTTAATTTTCACTAGAGAATTATATGCACTTTTCCCTTTTTGATGGTTTTAAAATATTTTGAAATAATTTATAACAGAAAAAAGTATTTTTTGAAAAAAAATTAATAATACTCAAACAAATAAGGAATCATACCATTAAGTATATGTATATATTATTAGACATGAAAGATAAAACACAAAAAAATACAAATTTTTATTTTTAAAACCTATTTCTTTCTCCCTCATCAATACTAAAAAATTATTTACCTTTCAAATATACTTTTAAATAATTAAGCAGAATAATTTCCACATATCTTAATGAAGTTATTGAAGTGTAGATTTGCAACTAAGCGATGCTAATTTTTTTCCTAATATACTAGTGAAACTTCTTCATTTATCATTGCTTGCATTTAAATTTCTCTAAGTCTATCGATGTATTATAATCCTCCCCCCCCCCCAAAAAAAACAATAGAAAAGTCACAGATAACATAACTTAGCTTGGAAGAAAAAGGATTAGAAAGCATGCGAATACTCTATCCTTAAAGAAATATAGCATCAGAATATGCAAATTTTTTGATCATTTACCTCTTTACATTTAGTTTTTAAATGTTTTTAAGCTTTACGCTTTCCTTAATGACACCCTTTCCTTTTCAAAATAGACAATTTCAGGAAAAATATGTGCAAATTTATTCATTCAAATAATTTTTTTAGTTTTTCTACAAGAATAAATGTCGTTGTAGCGAACATCTTTTTCTCGACGTACAATTTTTGGCATACAAACAAAGTGACATACAATTTTTGGTTTCTGCTTTTAAGGCAGGGGAAAGCATCCTATTGTAAATTAAATACTGGATTCACTGTGACAAATTTAAATCATTTCAGTGGTTTGAATTTATATGGACAAAGCAGTCGCTCTTTATTGATGGTATTTCGATATTTTCAAAACCTCCAACAGCAAAATGAATTCTGAAAGAATTTCATTAAAAAATATATTTCTGCTTTCTTTTGCCTAGAAAACTAATGAGTCAACACTACTCGTTTTTGTTAGAAATATTTGACAACTGGATAATAAACTGAAAAATTTTATTGAATGTAAAACATATTTGTATATCCACATTCTTTCTCAGTATCTGTAAATAAGCAGATTACTGAAAGTCGTTCGCACTTTATGGAAAAGATTTTGTGGCTTATTTTCTTGTTTGAATTTTGAGATAAAACTTAGGAAACTTCAGAATAATCGTCGTATAATGTTTTACTTTTATTGGAACGTAAAATAAAAGATATATTTTGAAAATGGCTCCTAGATTTGATAGATCTCTCCAAGGTGGCTTAACAATGCTTTTCGAGGAGAAAGAATAGTATCAACAAATTATAAAGCGGTGTAAGGATCTCGGTTATTGCATTTCAAAAAAAGTATTTATAATATATTAAATTTAAAAGGGAAAAAGGTCGATATGATAGTAAAAATGAAAACATGACCACGAAACCTCATTCTAAGACTGTTTGGAAACAGGCAACTAACTGTAAAGAAAGTGAAATATCTGATCCTAAAATAAAAGCTGCCTACTCAATGATTCATCGTATCAAAACTAGGAATGTTTACTACAATTTGTAAGTGAAAACATTCATAAAGATTTAAAGTTAAAAAAGAAGTTTAAACTTAAAGTTCATCTGCAATTGCCAAAACATATTGCTGACAGAAAAAAAAATTGTAGAAAATTATATGAAAAACACAAAGCTGCTGAAGAATGGAAATTTATGGTAACACTCGATGAGGTATGAGTATATTTAAGTGACTAAAATAAAATATCAATTTTCTATTGCTCAACTGACGGGAGTGACAGTATGAAATGACTTCGTCAGTGTACAGAAAAGTTCCCAAAGGGATTCATGAGAGTTGAAGGATTTTGCTACAGCAGCCAAATTAAAAATACAAAAATCTCAAGCAAAGCCAAAATTAACTCATTTTACTATCAGCAGAATATTTTAGAACCAATTTTTGAAGACGAAACCCCATCCTTATATGGAAAGGACATTGATAAAGTTGAGCTTCATATGGACAAAGTTTCTAGTCACACGTCCAAGTCAACTGCCGCTTATTTAGCAAAAAAAAAAATCAGAAACAGGAATAAAGTGTATATTATTTGATGAAATACCTGTAGAATCACCTTACGCTTCAACAATAGATTTGTGTGCTTTCGGTTCATTAAAACGAGCCTTAGGAAAGCAGCATGTAAGAACATTGAACAGACTTTGGAAAACGGTTGAAGAGGAATGGAGTAAAACCGGCATGTACAAAGAAGTTTACTTTCACGAAAAATTTGAACTAGAGCTGTTGTCACGAATCATGGCTAGCAAATAGAAGCAAATAGCCCCCAAAAATATAGTATTTATAGGAAAAAAATTAACTATCAAAATCGTTTCTGTAAAAAACGATCTTCTGTATAACGGCTTAACAATATTATGACCGGACCTGCCTGGAATACAAGAACTGTGTGGCACCCCATTCTCTAAATTTTCGGACCATACCAGCTTATGAGGACTTCGATCAAAGTCAAATTTAATGTACATCAACTCCTCCACACTGTGGGGCTTATATAGACCGTAAAAATTTTGCATGTCCATTTTATGGGGGGGAAATAAAATAAAAAAAGTTCAAAAATATTTTTTTCGCTCAATTTATATAAACATATTAGGAAAAGTATAAAGTACTCTTCATTTAATACCACTCATTTTTAAATATATTCGAGAGTTAAGCGGATTATTGTATACAAAACATATATAAAACAATTAAAAATCGAAATTATGAAGCTTTATATTTATAAGATTTTTCCTGTGCTTGCTTTTCCAATAGCATGTAAACTACAAAGATGACAATATAATTATAAATTGTGGAATATATTTTCCATGCATTTTAAAGTACTAATTTTCATAATTTTACAATGATTTATTTATTTGCGTTTTAGGTCTCTTCTTGAATAAAAATTGCTTTAAATAATTCGTTCTGAAATGCTATTTAAAGTAACATTTGGTTCACTAACCTTGGAAGTAGCTCTTCGTTCGAAGATAGCTAACGCTCAGTCTGAGAATGGATAGCTTGTCTAATTTTGAGAGGACGCTTTGCTCAAACGGAAGGAGGCTGGCCAGAGTATCCAGTTCAGCATTTAATCTTTCTCTATGTCGTTTGCTGGGATTGGATTTCGTTTGACCATCTTTCGGTGGCACTCGAACACTGCAAGAAAAATTTCATTAATATCTTGCATAATTAAAACATAAAAATTTAGAGTTTATCTACAAGTAAATCAATACATATTAAATGTACAAATAAATACTTTTGTATTATATAAATTTAAATTCTAGATCTTTAAAGTATCCGACTACGTTCGGAGCCATGATTTTGCAAAACCGCATAAGCGATTTTTTTTTAATATTTAGTGTCACTTAGATTAGAATACACGTATAAAATTGTTTTAAGAATATAATTATAATAAAAAATTATTAACTGAAATATTTTGGCAAAAAATGGATATAGAATTACCTATTTTCAAAACATTCTCCTTTTATGAAAAATGGTTCCATAATAATAATAGGTTGCTTATACATAGTTAAGCCTTCAGCGAGCATGAACTAGGATGTTTGAAAAATTCACATTATTTTCAGAGTTACTACCAATTGAAACAAATAATGGCGTCTTTTGTTAAAATTTCTCCACTCTGATGTATTAAAATATGGATATAAATTCACCTCTATATAAGTTATAAATTTCCAAAATCCTAGTTCAGGCTCTGTACAGAGTTCTGCGCTATATAAAGGCAAAATATTATTATTATAGAAGCATTTTACATAAAAGGAAAATGTTTTGAAAGTAGTAATTCTATATGTTCATTTTTTGCCAAAATATTTCATTTAAATAATTTTTTATTGAGCTAATATTCTTAAAACAACTTTATACGCGTATTCTAATCTAAGTGATGCTAGATATTTAAAAAAATTATTCACTTGTACTCTTTTGCAAAATTATGGTTCTGATCCTAGTCGGATACCTTAAGGTACAAATAAAATTCCCTTTTCAACTTATTTCTCAACTATGCTTCATAGTTTTGATTTTCGCAAATCAAACATACAAAAGCATTTTTAATTTGAAACTACTGACTAAAAATAAAGTGTTATTTACAAAAAACCTATCTCTTGCCTTAGATTATCCCTTTTTACATCAGTATCTGATGCTTAATGCACTCTTTTTGAAAATAAAGTGCAGGGAAGTTTAATACATTTACACATTTACAGCTTGAGTAATGCTTTTAGTTTTCACAGTATGGGAGGAAGCTGTTTCGTTATAATTTACTCATCTTATAAATTTAATCATATCATTACGTAATATCAGTTATCTAATTATTAAACTAAAATACACTTTCAAGGTTCTTTCCGTAACATGCTGAAAAAACAAAATAAAATTTATAGAATCATATAATATTTGCTTTGCAGTGTAACATAAAAAATATTAAAAATCGTAAATAAATGCAATCTAAACATTTATAAATATAAATATCACAATTACAATCTATATCAATTTGTCGTTGGGATCATTGAAAAGCTGGTATTCTACGGATTGTTTTGACTAATAATCGATGCTCCGATGTTTGTTTCTTTTTTCAGGCTGATAAATTAAAATTGTGACTGTAACGGTAAGAAAAGTTGATGCTAGAATGTTAAGTAGTTTAAGCAATGAAACCTTTTTGACTTTGAAAAGATTTTTAAATTTATATGGTTTTTAAAATTTCGTAATATGCTTCAATGGAAGAGATATATATGGATCTTAGTTGGTGATGCAAAGACGGGTTTCGTATGTAACCTCTGTTTTTTGTTCGTTTATTTTTAGTCTGACTTTCTTTTCAGCGACCTCTATTTTGTGTGCAACTAAATGTGCTTAAAAAACGTAACTAGGTTTTCAATATTGTCATTAAAACAGTAAATTTACTCCATAAAAAGATAAATTACATTAATCTTTACAAGTACGTTACATATTCTCAAGTATACTTTGTTTTCATAACATTCAATATAAATTCAAACTTCGACATGATATCTATATCAGAAACAAAAAATATTCAACTGTATACATAATACATATAAATCAGGACATATTTCCTTCACTTGTGAAATTAATCTCATTCAATGTATGTATGATCCCCACACTGGAATTGGGAAGAATAATTGCCGACTATCTCTGCTGATATGTTCTACAAGTTTATAATGACAACACTGGACGTTGCAATGTGGTAATATTGAAGTTCACATCTTACACACACACATACAAACCCTACATTTTTATCGTCAGGCTTATCTTTTTTCTACTTCTGTCGCTTTAGATGTGATGGATTGGCCACTTTTTGCTCTTTCAGTCTTGATGCGGAAGGGCAAGTAATTGCCTCTCTCGGGGGGAAAAAAATAAAAGCAACCTGAACTGCATGGCAGTGCATTGTTTGAAAAGGGATTCGAAGAATTAAGTTGGTTACCTTTGTGAATCTTCTTTTTCCTAGTTTGAGATAATATTTGTATTCACAGAAACGCATTGTTCAGTATCCAGGTATATTATTCTAGAAAGGGTTTAAAGTACGTCTTGACATGTCTCTATGGAGTGTTATAACATTGTGAATTACCATAGTATTGAAAGTATGTTACTGTCACTATCGTAAAGAATAAGCCCTCAATTTGTGTATTATTCTGAATAGAATCACAATTTTAGCATTCTGTTTGGTGGTGATTGAATTTCCAATTTTAAATAGTAATGCAACAAGAGAATAGAAAGAAAGGGAAAAAATATCATTGCAATTTCCTTTCTTATTGTTCAGTGAAAAGTACTCAGATTTGCTGATGACTCTTTCGAGGAAATATCTATGAGTAAAAAATTGTAGAAATATGGTACAAAGATTTTTCATACGAAGTTCAGTGCTATTTCTAGTCCTAAATTATTCCATACAAATAATCTTATGATATGGAATCCTGTTATTAGAAATTTTCTTCGAAATAAGTATAGTTTTTTTTTTATTCTGAGACTTAAAATGGTCATTAGGTTTTTATTTAAAGAAATTCCTAGCGTTAATTTAAGTTTTTAATCAACGAAATAAAAAGTAATACAACTTACTGAAATATATATTTTTGAATGAATGAGTGAATATTAACGTCACACTGTTCAGCTAAGCGAGGACCTTTGGCGACGGACCTCGTAATTTTGAACCGTGGTCAAGTGACGAGGACACCTAAGCTGTCACCCACCTCTCCTAACTACCATACCACACCAACGGGAGGACGTTTGAGCTCTCGACAGATTTAACATGCATCGTTCCCCTATACGGTGGGTCTCTAGTGGCACTGGGCTCGAACTCATGACATGCCAGCCATGATCCGATACCTTAACCACTGGGTTACCGCAGCCCCTACATATTTTTGAAAAGGCTCACAAAAAAATTATATTTATCACTACAACAAATTAATTTATCACAATCGTAGTCTTAGCATCGGTTAACTTTCGAGTTTAATTGAAATCTTTGAAATATTTTTAAATAGAAAATTTTAACTGTCAAATTATACAACGCTTAGACATTACACTAACGATGTAATAGTATTAAGAAATTCATCATTAACATATGATAATTTTTGTTATCGTTTAAGCCTGTGATTTTGGGTTTTATCTTTAGTTATGCAGATTTCCTAATTTTTTTTAAATTAAGAAAATAGCAAGAAATTCAAAATAGCAATATATTTTTTCAATACTTATATTAAAAATATTTAAATTCTTTTCAACCTCAAAAAATCATGAATTAGCGCATAGCAAAAAAATTTATTTGTGTTGAATATATTAAATAATAAGTGCACTTATATAAAATTTAATAATTAATAGATACTTATATACTAAGGCCTGAAAATTACTCATTTTTTTCCCTTTCAGACAAAAATCAGCATACTCTCTGATCAAATATAGTTTTAATAAATTATTATTAATCTCCCAAAGTACATAAACTGATTAAATAACCATGACGGTAAAACGATTCTGTAACTTATACTCTAGATTACAATGTTAATTACTTGACAAGAAAGAATATTTTCGGAGAAAATATCTTTAATAATATCCACAACATTCACAATTACATTTATTAGTCTCTCTTCCCTTATGCTCAAAATTAATCAAATGCTTCCTTCTTCTAGCAAAAATTGTGAACGCAAATTACTATACTACTTTTAAACTCTTTCAAAGGAGTCACGAGTTAAAAACACGGGAAAACAAACTCACGTTTTATCTTAAAAGAATAAATTCAATGTTGTTTTTTCCCCCTTCTTTTATTTCTTCAAGGTAGGGCTCAATGAGAGTCATTCCCATTCAAACTTCTCTCACAGCTCGCATATTTTGATCTAGTCAAATCGGGGTTATTATCCTTGTTCTTTTCTCTTTCAAACACGAGACACAAACAGGAGGGGAAACTGTACGTAAGGATTACGTTTTCTGGTCGTACACCTTTCAGAAAGCTGTTCTTTACACATAACTCTGGAATCTTTCCGAGTCACTAGGGCTGTAAGCCAATAGTCCATTTACAAGTAAATTGATAGAATTTATTACAGTAAACTGACTGTTTGTTATGCGTGGTAATTTATAATTACAAAGACAGTGTAATTAAAATTGCAATAGTTATTAATTAAGTTACCAGGCGATAAAATTCAGTTCAATGTATATTAATTTTTATTTGATTTATTTTTAACTCTGTGGTCTTAATTGATCCAATGGTTTGGTGGCCAAGAACTAAAGCAGCTCCTAAAAGGAAGGCTTAAGAATTAGAGATTTATGCCTTCTTGGAAAAATTTATATTGTGAAAAGTCAG
Organism: Trichonephila clavata; assembly: GCA_019973975.1. Lineage (NCBI taxonomy): Eukaryota > Metazoa > Arthropoda > Arachnida > Araneae > Nephilidae > Trichonephila > Trichonephila clavata. Next base: position 126,415 of record BMAO01022742.1, read on the forward strand.
ATTTTTTTTATTCAGAAAGAAAGTCAAGAAAACAGCGGTCAATTCAAAGATAATTGTAAGGAACCAAATATTTTAGTTGGTTTTCATGAAAGTATTTTCCACGGCAGCAGTCTCAATTGTTTTCTAACAAATTCGAAACTTGATAATTGAAAACTGAATGTGTTATGTATCCTCGTGAGCTAATTATCATTTTATAAAAAATAATAAAGAAACATTCGTTGTAAATTTAGGAAAATCTTTTTTAACAAAAGTAGCTTTGGAAGAAAACAGACTAAAGGGTACAACATGAATAGCATCAGAGAAACATGAAAAAATCCGAAACTGTTACTGATAGTGAATTTTACAAATAATTCATTAAATTAAATAAGTTTTATGGATTTTTTTATGCAAAATTTATAACAATAATGTTTGTATACGTAAAAACAATTAATTATATTTAAAAACATAATTAATAGTCTTAAAAGTAAGTAATGCAAATACTGTAAAATTTGGTGATTATTTTCAAATAATTGTCTTGGTCCTTAGAGTAAATATATTAGTGAACATGAGCTCAGCTTTATGTAAATCATATTAAATCGAAATTTTAAATATAAAACCTACATTCAGTATGACTGGTATCATCAATATGAAAGAAACTCAAAAATGTGAAAATTTTTCTCCCTTTTTAAAAACTGATTTTAAGGAATATTCTGAAATCATTAAGTATTTATCAAGTAAAGTTAAAACTAATTAGATACTCAGATGGATTTATACCAGTGGCGCACACAAGGGAGAGGGGGGGCTTCTCGGGTCCTGACCCCCATAGCCCTTGATTTTTTTAAGATAGATTATAATTTATACATATAGAACGTAAAATTGAACTAAGTATTTGCTATTAATAATTAATTTTATTAATTAATGGTAATTATTTATTCAATAATTACTTTTTTTACTGTTTTTGTTCCCGTAAATCGACAAAATCAAAAGAATAGGGGGGGGGGCGTATTGGAACTCGATACGAGAATGGGGAATTTTCGAACCTGCTTAAAAAATTCCTGTGTGCGCCTCAGATTTATAAAAATGAAATTTTCAATATTTTTCATCCTTATTAATTAGAAATGTTGAGAATTAAAACAAGAAAAATTAGTTTCTCAAACTACTCCAATACTATTTTCTAATTCGACTAAATACTAAATACATGAAGATATCGGTTTCTTTATTTTCCTCTATCTATTCAGACATGAAAAAAAAACTATTTATTCAAATAGGTTCCTTTTTATTTTCAATTTTCAAATTAAAAACTTTTAGGATTCTTCTTTTTTTGTGTAAAGGATAACGTAAAAACAATTTTTTAAATGATGCATCGTAATTTCAAATTTTTTAGAGAGAGAGAAAGAGATAGAACCCAGTAATTCGAAACCCTCCTTAAAATTCATTAGAATTTCAAAATTTATAATTGAAACACATACCATGTTTTTATTTTTGTTACATAACATATTAACACATGCTTGTAGTTTAAATAATTTGGATAAACTACTCCAATGCTTAATACATAAAATATAGCCTTTAGAAACTTATAAAAGTACTATAAATGAAAAATCAATGTTATTAATCAAATATTTAGTGATAAATATTCTGTTATTATATACTGCCAATTAAAATGTCCAAATATTACAATACTGGGATGTAAAAATATATTTATAACCTTATTTTATTGAATACCAATTCAGAAAAGGAAAACCGAATCAGGGTTTTCTAAAAAAATAATCGATGAACTTTTAAAAAATTCGTATTCAAAAATGGCTTGTAAAAGTAAAATAAAGTTATAAAGACTACATTATAATAAATTATTATTATTGAAGTAATCTTAGCGAAGAAACATATTATCGATTGGGTAAAAAAACACACGTGTAAGGCATACTGCTAACTGTGAAAATGCTAACGGCAAAATATTAAAAAATGAATTATTTACATAATACATTAAAATTCCAAGTCAAAGGAATTCAAAGAAAGCGTCTATCAATTAAAATATATTAAAATATAATATAAGCACAACTCCATCTATAAATCTATTCATTTATGCCATTTTTCGCATGTTACCTGAAAACACAAGTTACGGTTGATTAACAGATGCTTGTGATCACGTGCGGCGTTTAAATTAATGGAAATTGGCATAGCACACATAAATAAAATTTAATTGATAATAAAGCACTTAATTCTAACCTTCTGTAATGTCCTAATCTTGGAAATTTTCTGCCTTTAACTCGTAGCCAAAGCAAAGAATTAAGAAAAGGAAATTTACTCAACTTTCCGAACAGATCCCAACAATCTTGTGTCGTGAATAGTGGCGTGACAGATCCAAGTCAATAAATATCGTGGAAAATGAGATTCCTGAAAGGCGTAAACGCTCGCAGGGTGGGGAAAAAACGCAAAACCCAGGGGGTTCGAAGGCATGAGATGTTTATAACGGCAAAAGGCAGAGATCGTGAGGTGTTTATGAGACCTGAAACGAGTTACTGCGTTGTTCCTAGATCTTCAAAAGTAATTGACTTCGTCGGCATTTTTTCCCTAGGTGTTTTGACTACTTGATGATTTACGTTTTTCTTCTTTGGTACTTAGGCGAATACAAAGAAACTATTAAACATTCCTTTAAATGAAAATATTTCATCAAAATCATTAAATAATTGAAATATATTTAGCCCATGTTAGTTTGTTAAATGAAAGACTGTTTTGTTGATTAACACATAAATATCATTAAAAGATCCCAATATTTACTACGCATTACCATTGTAATAAGGATTTTAAGCAATATCTGCCGGAATTAATTTCCTCTGGTCAATTCGTGAACAATATCAATATGTTATTGCAAAGATTAATATGTATGCAATTAACTATTTTTCAAATTCTTATTGAACAAAAAAATTATTCTCAATTTTTTAAAATAAAATTGGTATATTATGGATGGATTTTGAATAAAAAAGCTTTCTTCTATTTATTTCAGAAGTTTTAAAAATGCATATGCATTCCTTATCTTTCTGCTTCAACATATATTACAACAGAAGAATTATCTATATTTCCTTGTTTGTTATGGTTGGGAAAATAAGAAAAGATTCAGCAAATAAAACAACAAAAGAAATTAATTTATTTATTAAAGCATCTTAGGAAAAACAGTCCCATTGGCTACGCCGTATACACTACCACACTCCGACACTAAAATACATTCACAAAATATTCTCTTTTACATGCAAGAACACCCCCGCTCACAGCGGTACCACTCTAAAAAGATACGTAGATTCAAGCGCAAATATGCCCCCTCCTCCACTTTGATATGTTTTGAAGACATTTAACTCAATAAAACTCTTTATGGCACAAATTCACAATTAAAGAAGTTCATCAAAATTACTAATTATTTACAGGAAGAATATGTATTTCTACTATAGATCTTTTTCAAATTTGAAGTTTGAAGTTTGCTCATCCATCACTTTTATCTTCCGGTTTGCCCAGGATAAATATCATTAATTCTACTTAATGCTCATTTGTATACATACAAATTGCCTCCTTTGACAACCACCAACAATCCTATTTTTATGTTTCATTTTTCAAGCATCCATTTTGACCCTTTTATTAAGATATTTAAATAGTCCCCACATGTCACCTATTCCAAAGATACTACATAGCTCTTGTTGTTTTCTGCCTCTTGCTAAGTCCATTAGCACTTAACAAGTTCTAGTTCCAATGTAGTATTTTAAGGATTTAAGTATTAAAAATGACCGGTATTAATTCTTCAAAGTCTTTTCCATCCGATTGTAAAGAAGCAACGGAACGCGCGCGCGCGCGCGTTGGCTCAATATATTCTCCACCTGTACTCTTAGTGTTTAAAGAACTTCATATATAAAACTCTTAATTCCTCATAACACGCCTTAAATGGTATTTAAGCGATTTAACACCTGCCTCCCAAAAGCCGACAAAGCTCGAAGCTCTAGGAGGAAGAAAACTCCAATCAATACTTTCTGAAGTAAAGTAACCTGCTAATCTTTCATCTAGATTTCTAACCAACTTGTAGAGTTTATTTCCGACCCGAGAAATTTGTTGCATTACCAGCAAAAATCTTCTTGCTTTTACCTCGTCTACCAAAAATTCGTATTAAAGTTACAATGAATGACTCAGTGGTTATGTTAGAGACAACTTCTTGATATACAGCACGTTACAAGCATACAAAAGTAGCTTCATACAATTTGTTTTACGCAATTTCTCCAATATTTGTAATTTACCATAACAGAAATCCATACCAGCTATGTTAAATGTAAATGCCTGCCGAACTTGTTCTGGAGGCAAGTCATCCAATAGTTGTTCAACGATTATCACTTTAGCTGTGAAATAAGTAACACACAAGTACCTTGCGATGCAGAGATTTACCTCTAATCGGTCAAAATCGTTGTTTAACAAAACATAACAATGATTGAGATCCTACTCAATAATCATTTTAGTTAAACTTAATTCATTTGGTAAAATTAGCTGGATATTTCTCCTCGCATTCAAAATCAGAATTTCCGAGTGTCATCCATCTACTTTTAAAACTCGTTTGCCATCTAAAAAGATAGTTAAAAATCTTAATTTACCTTTGTCAGGGACAAATTTCCCTTGCTTCAAGTTAGACACAAGAAAAAGCAAAAGTATTCCTTTTGTATTAACACCCAAAGAAATAGTCTGATCAGTCTTAGAATGTCTTTTAAGTTCACAGTAACGCTCATCCTACATTAAGACCATATAAATTTCGGAAAAAGAAACCATGTTTCAATAATGGGCTCTTTTAAAGAAACTTTCTGTAAAGAGAACTTGAGAAATTAAGTTCGCAGGATTTTGTTATAAGTGAAGATCATGTCAATAGTAAGATCCTCTACGGTGACAATACGGTTAGTAACGAAGGGTTTTAACACACGATGACTTTACTTTGTCCATGCCACAATAGTAGAATCTGAAAACAGATGAACATCTGCTATGTCTAGCTGTAAGCACTTCACTACAAATTACAGAAGCTGGAATAGTAGTACTGCTCTACAGAGCTCCAAACGAGGAATAGTTTTTTTATTAGTTTAATAGTAGTAACCCTTAACTTACACACAGTGCGGTAGATACACCGCAACTTCCAAAGGAGATTTAATGGATTTAACAACACTGCCACTCAATATGCATTTTCTCGTAAACATAAAGAATCCATGAATTTGAACCAACACGGAATCCAGAAACAAAAAAAAAAATGCATCTTCTTACATTGACACTATTTATTGTTGTCATGGTATAAAAGAAGCTTTCCCATTCTCGTGATTCATTCTCTGAAAGTGGGTCATTCTCTGGAAGACAAGACTAATGAGACCCAATATATCTAAAAAGGGAGAACCGTACGTTTAGTGTAAACCTCATTATATATTCCACAGTCATTTTAAATAAAAATTCGTCGCTGTGATGTCTTCACAAGATCTCCAATGCCTTTATTTCAACTTTTGTTACGAATAAATAATTTTGAGTACCCGTTATAACATTATCGCCAAAAGCTTCTATTCAGGCGAAGTCAGTTCGGGTAATTTCATTCCACCCCGCTCTAGTAGATTATCTGTATTTGTAACTCTATCTTGCTGTATTTAAATCGGAGCAACTGGTGACCACAACATCCATGTAGAATCACTCTTGGTAGCTGCACTTACCATTAGTGTTCATGTAGCTAGAAATGGTGTGTTAGTAGTTCTGTCAAGTATTATAGAGTACTTATTGGTTCATTTATTCCTTCTTTTCAAACGATACGTTGTAAATCTCTCTGCTTTGAAAATATATCATTAGATACAAAGGCTGAATCTCCCAACTATACCCCTGTAGAAGATAATTATGAAGCATTGAATATCTTAAAGGTGCACTACCTTTTTCTGGACGGAATGCTCTACGATGAAGCATATAATATGCGATACTGGTTAGTATTTCTCATTTACGAATTTCATATGAACCAATACTTCATACTCAAGCATGAAGCTTTGATACAGATTTAAATATTCCGGATCACTTTCCAAACGCTTTCACATGATTGAATCTATTTACAGGGTTTACTTTAGTTTTGTCAATACAAGAAGTTTTCATAAATTGTTCCTCACAAAAATTTCTTTATTTTTATTTGTTTCAATTTCTTCATAAAAAAATTTCAATGTCCAAAATTTTTTTAACCATTTCAGTTTAATTTTCCGCACTATAACTTGATCCACATACACGCACAAATAGATTATACCGAATCAATTTCAGAAATATTACCTGTTATAATAAACTCAAAGACTGAACAGAACTTGAAATGTGGTAAACGCACTTGATCAGGTCAAGAGTATCAATATAACATAGTGCTCTCAGCAAAAGATCTGTTCTCTTCAGTTTAATAAAGTCGGTTTTTATTCTTAAAAAGTCTTATTTAAATTATTTTTTAAGTGACATTTGCTATATTTAAAGAATATTCTGCAAGTCTTAAGACCTGGTAAGCATTCATCTTCAGAACAGTACTAATTTAAAATTAGTATTTAAGTATTATTTAAGCATTAATTTTGCTTTTTTACGATTTCATTCAAGTCATTAAAACTAATTGTTACCCCCCCCCCCCATCAGAATAAATATTTTCTTTCAAAACTTTTCCCTCAGTTCAATATACGCTTTGAATAAAAAACAATCTCTAAATAATTTTAAGAGGTATATATTACATAAGTTTAATGACTCTGTTAAGTGTTAAACATTCCTGCATGATATCCACTTTTTTTCCTTTAAAAAATAATAAACAACATAAGAATGTTTCTATTATTTTTCTAGTTAGCTAATATTTCAACGTTTTTTTTGTTTTTGTTTTTTTTTTTTTATTTGCCTCAATACTATCAGTATTTTTAAAGAAAAATGTTGTTTCTAAGTATAAATTAAAGCATTTATAAGAAAAAATCCATTGTACGCAGGGAGTACATTAATCATTCTCTTATAAAGCAGATAAAAGGATCGTTTTATTTCCACTTTTTAAAATTTGGGAAGCAATCACTCGGAGGATATATGAATTTAGGAATTAAAATTTGTGTACCTGTTAGGTAAAAGAAAACGCAGCAATTTTTTATAAAAAAAAATCATTTTTTCTTTCCTTTCAAGGATAACAGCGCAGTCCTCCCGCCCTCCAAATAATAAAAGGTTTTTTTAAAGTATAGGGTTCCTTATATTTATTATTATTATTATTATTATTACTATTAACTCGTTAAATCAACACTTCACGCACATAGTATGTCATACTCACAGCTTAACTTTTTTCAAGACTCCCTCTAAACCTTTTTCGGAAAATGAATAGTTTCTCGTGTAGCTGACATTAAGGTGAGGAGCCCTTTGAGGAGCCTTAGTTTATAGGCGAATTTTAAATGTATATTTTTGGATGCCGTCTCTTCCGGTATGTCATACCCTTCACGTGAATCGCCGTTACAGTTCTAAATGCAAGAACATGCCTTAAAATCTTTCTTATGCAATGGCGCATTATTCTAGTTATGTTGAATAAATGTGATATTTAAGTAATTTAATACATGCATACAGTATTTAATCGATATAGTACAGCAGTATTTTCGGATGAAGAAAGACTCTTTGGGGGGATAATGAGGAAGAATCGAATGATGAAGAATATAATAGCAAGTATGATTCCTTTACTGAAATCTGTCCGAATAATTTAACTTAGGGAGAAATTATCGTCCTTGATAAAATAATCACATCATATTCAAAGGTTAGAAAATGTAATCGTTAGCCTATGACAAAATTTTTTTGTGTTGTTGAAAGTTGCGACAATAAATGTTCAAATTATTTTATAAAACAGTCTGAAACCACCTACTAAACATCGAACCAGATGCTGATTTCTGAAGTGTTTTGGATTTCAACTTATAGAAGAATGTAAAGAAAGTAGAAACAAGCAAGCAATGCTTCTACTAAATTTTAAAAAAAGTTAAGAACCAGTGAAAACATCGCACTCACTTGCGACAGACTAACGGAATGTATAAACAATATACTGAATGCCCTAATAAAAAGAGCAGAAAAACTCAATTTAAGCTTAATAAACATATTGTATTTCCTACTTTTTTTTTCCTTTTTCAACTTTGTATGCAAATTTTACAGTAAAAACAAAATGTAAACACCCCTTGGGTATGAGATACCCTGCGCGTGAAGTTAAGTTCGTTTTATTTTCGCGCATGAAGAGCCGGGTTAAAGCTTTCTTTACAGGAAAAAATATATCTTAGCAATTTATTTAAATACAATTATTTGAGATAACCTTATTTTAAATTTTCCCTCTAATGTTAGACTCATAAGCCATTTCAATTCCGTAAGGATAGGAAAAACCGATAAAATCCAATATTTCTTCAGCGAATTCCCCCACCCCTCTGAGCAACTAGCAAAATTTTCACACCCAAATATACTAGATCAAATTTCCGAGGTCTTTGTATGAGTGACGGAACATTAGTTTACCGAGTCTTTTCACATTACCCTCACGTAAAACGCACATCTTCAGTATAGTAAATTTATTACGGTAATCCTTATTTGTGACGCTTAATTGCTTCAAACTCGCACCCCTGGCACGCACTTACGCAGCAATCGAAAATTCTTGCCTGAAGAGATTGCGGGAATTTATATATTTAAATGATGTATGGCTTTAAAAGTAATTGAATAAGCATTTATATTATATCATTTTCCGGATCAATTAAAATTCTTCTAATTATCATATTTTCCACGGTTTCAAACTAATTTAAACTCATGAAAAATAAAATTCACAAGCACTTTTAATTAATTTTTGAAAATTCCATATATATTACCGTAATAAATCTGTCGGAGGTTTTGGTTGCTTGCGAAATGAAATGGGAAGGAAATTAAGGGAATCTTTCCCTCATACTCTTTCTCCCTCTCTCTCAGACACACTTTTTCAAAAAACATTTTGCGTTGAGAAGTTCATCGTACAAAAAATCACATTGAGTTAATTCATTAAAAAAATGGTAAAACGTAAAATAACTTTAAATATTCTCAGAAATATCTATATCTTTTCTTGGGCTTAAAAATAAAAAAATATAAAAATCGAAACATTTTGCGCAACTTCTTTAAAAAAAATTTAAAAATTGTGTACATAAATGAAATTACGGTAGTCTGGATTTGATTTAGCTTTTTGGCGGGGATCGTAATTTTGAACGTCGGTCAAGTGATGAGGACAGCACCAAAGCTGGAAAACCACTCTCCGAATTTCGCCCCAACAATAATTACGCTTTCATAGCATTAAAAATGTATATTTAAAAAAAAGATTTGTCCTTTAAAAATTATAGTTTAAAAAAACTAAAAAACACCCTTTTATATTTAATCGAATTATGTTGTAACTTAAATTTTAGTCACCTAATCTGGAAATAGTATCTGAAATTAGTCAGCAGACGCGGGGTGGATCTAAAAATGGACAAGTGAGCGAAATTTCGAATTAATCTGACCTTTTAAAGTTGATAAAAAATGGAGTCCAAAGATTCCGTTACACACACAAGTGAAGCTTATAAAAGGGTGTTAAAAAGGAAAAATGTTGATTATTTTAAAATTTTCGTTTTTCTTCATATATGATGCCAAATTATTTTTTTTAATCAGTAAAATCTTAAAAAAGGCTTAAACAAGGCTAAAAATCTTAATTTTTAATTTTAATTTGATGGGAAAAAAATATTTCATGGAACTGAATCAGAGGAAATACAATAAAATGTTTAGTAATAAATATGAAAAAGTAATAATAGTTGGAAATTCTTAAAATTTATAAACTATCCATTACTTTATTTTTGCACTCTTATGTTTTTGACTTTTCTAAATTTTGGCTACTTTAATTTTTCTAAAATGTTAAATGATTATGAAAATTTTTAAGAGATTATCTAATCACGTTTTACATTAATTGATAATTGATTGATCTAATTTGTAATTAATTATCTTCTTTAGTTAAAGTTTATTTCAAAGAAACCAGCTACTCTGATAAGTGTCAGATACATTATTATCGTTTAATGAGTTTCTAGTGTTTGGCAATGTGTGGATAAATAATCTCTTTTCACACCAATATATATAAGACCCAGAAGCTTACAAAAATCACTTAACATTATTTTGTCTGCGATAGTGTTCTTTTTTAGGGGAGGGGGAGGTACAATTTTTGTAAATAGGGCGGCATTTTTCTTTTCTGAATACAAAATTTTTATTTATATCTTCAACGAAAAGGACTTTAAATACAGAAACACACAAGAATCTTTTTCTTCCTTTCAACTTTGTTTACGCGTATGGGGTAAGCATATATTCAAAACTTTTTAAAAATAAAATATAAAATCATTCTTTATTTTTAATATTTTTTACCTAATTATTAAAATTTGTTACAAATCAAAACTAAAAAAAAGAATAAAAATTTTAGAATGCCTCAAAAAAAAAGTTACTAAGATATTTAATATTAAAGTAAGAACTTCATTTTGTTGAACAAAACATTTAAAAACTTTTGCATTTTGTCTTATCATTTTATGCTTTCAACAAAACAGAAACATTGGCTTAGTCAAAAGTATATCCATAATTATGGAATAACTGTATAAAACTGTGTTATGCAATTAAAAAAGTTCTTAAAAATAAAACGCTAGAGTGGTATTTATATAAACTATTTAGTAACAAAAAATTGTGAATAAAGTTGAATCGTTTTCTAGATAATATATTAATACTATATTAAACATATTTATTTGTGAATGAGAAACATATCCTTGAAAAAATATATATATTTAAGCCTTTTTTCAAAACCATATAAGTCTAAAAAACACATAAGATTTCAATAATTACTTACTTCTTCTATAGATATTACTTATAAAAAGACCTGAATATCTTTTTCTTAAAACGTTGGGTAAAAATTACACACGATATACATACCGTACATTTACAATTTCTTTAAAATTATTAATTATTTTAATTTCAATTCAAATAAAAAGCAAAGTTATTTTTAAACGACTAGCTTAAGATTGCGTTAACAAATATTAATTTAATATTTAACAATGAGAGTGCATAATTACAGTCTTAATAATTCAAATCTGCGAAAAAATCAGACCGTTTTCCTAAAAAAACTATACCGAGAAATCAAATAGGGTATTAATTTTAGATCTTGACAGCATAATTCTTACACGTAAAAATAGTTCACAAAGCTTTCTTTTAATAATTTCACTCCCGTAAAAGAAAAAAAAAGCAAATTTAAAAAGGAAAGTAATAAATATGCTTCCTGAGAGAAAAACACAAAAGAACATGATTTTTAAAAAGCTATAACAACAGAAAACTCAAAAGAAAATATCAAATAAACTCTTACCTCTCCTCGTCTTGAATTATTAGTAGAAGTAAAGGATTAGATGAAAACAACGGGAAAAAATTAATCGCTGCGAAACCTATTTTGTGATGGTATTTCTCACATTGACCTCTTAAGAGGAGAAAGTAAGAAAAAAAAAGGAATCTCACGCTTAATTTATAGTTGAAAGCATCCGTACGGTTTGACAAGGATGCATTTTTTGTGAAGATTAAAACTCTTTTAGTAATGAAAAATGGCCTTTGAAAACGCGCTTCTGAGCAAACAGAGGAAACGGTTAAATTTTACGGGAGGAGAGAAAGGGTTAATATGAAAAATAATAAAAAGTTCATCTCCTCAAATTTACTTTCTTTCTTCCTCTTTAATAATTAAGCAAACTCATTCGTGACTTGAGATAATAAAACGCGCTGATTTGTGGCTAATAATGCAATCGTATATATTTTTTAATTTCTTTTTCGTACGTCAAATTCTACAGAAAAATAATAAATCGGCGAAATGGCTGTTGATTTAAAGTTCAACAAAATATATAATTTTAAAGGCAGTTGGTAGCTGCTGTCAGGGGTATTAAAAATTTTATTTTTTAAAGTCAATGGGTATTTCATTTCTTGTTTTTAGAGAAAAAAATAAAAAAATAACGCTTACCACTTTTTTCATAAAAAGCAAATCCCACTGTTGAGGACATAAATACTTCTTACCTAAGGCTTACTGTCAAGTATATGAACTAAATTAATAATTATTCGTATACGTCTCGAAATTTACTGATTCAATTATGCATTAAAATCAACGTAGGAATTAGTGTAATTTTTTTCTTACTGTGACTGTTTTCTTCTTAATTTTTTTTTCTAGAATAGTACAAAAAAGCATTGGAATTCAAAAACTAATAATGAAATAAAATATTTTTATAAATATTTTCTCATTGTAAATATTAACAGATATTAATATGGTGCTCATACTACCAAAAGTTTTACTAATTTTAAGCGTGAAAAAGGATTGGAAAACAATTTAAAAATTTAGGAAATGAATAAAAAGATGTGATAAATAGTATTCATCACGAATAACTTTCATGAAAACTAGCAAACATTTATATGCATAAATTTTTCCTCATTACATATATATATATATATATATATTTCAATAATAAAAACATTCAATTCACTAAATAGTTAACACTTATCATTTATTCTATGGCGGCTCATTGGAGTATTTGATGTAAAGAGCTTCAAGAAAATCTAAGTATAATGCATCGTGTTTTAAATGGGAAATAAATAAATAAAGCTTACAGCTTTATTAACTTTGAAATAGCATAATTTAGGTAAGTTATATAAAATGTATCACATTATTTATAGCTACAACATTATGTAATAAGAGCAATGTATAAACAACAACATAATTTAAAATCCGAATTATATTATTTTAATAGCTAGTTGTTCACATATAATTAGCGTTTTCCTTGTGAAATTTCTCTTCGAATGTTTTTTTTTTTTAAAATATTATTTACGGTTTTTGGTAGGAAATAGAAACTATGCTAAATTTGTTTCACTGACGGGTGTGAAGTCTTACAAAAAAGGTAAGTTTAAAAAAAATTAATTCTTTCCCTTCAGTATTCAGGTTTTGGTTTCCTAAATTGGTAATTTCGTATAAGCAGAAACTACAGTTATCCGAACTGCTACTTGGTTTCATTTTGGACAGTCCTGTCTTGTTAAGAAAGTACTGGATTCTCTTAGAAAATGCATTATGATAAAATAGCTTTTGCAACACCTATATAGTCTAATAAAAACTGTGAACTGACATATATGTCTCAATTGTGTATTTGATTTTTTTAAATGAGAAAAGGCTTGCAATAACTAAACTTGCACTTATTTTATGTAAAGACAAAATTTTATAATATTAGTATATATGCGTATTGCTTTTAGTTGTATTAGCAACAAAAGTAGATGTGTGTGTGTGTGTGTGTTTCGTTTTTATTTTTATGCACCGTGGATCATTAAAATTTCTCAGTAATATCCAAAGTACATGAAATTTGTAGAAGATATTTAAGCAGAAGGTTGAGGTTAGGTACCACATTTGCAAATTATAAGTACCGGTGAAGTCCTCTAGAAGCAGAGGAAAAGACGATATATCACTGTTTCTTTTTAGTAGAATTGTTTCTTACACGTGGTGCACGTGTTTTGTTTGTATAGAATATATGAGCATACTTCCTCCATGAAGTAAATATTCAAATCAACGCGTGTCAGAATTCAGTTAAACACAATTGTAGCATACTAAAACAACTAGAATATTCTATCGCATTAGTGTTGTATGTATTAGATGTAATCCAATCAGTTGAGCTACAAGTTTTGAATCGATGAGTGTTTTTTTCTTCCTTCTCTTCAAAGAATGATTAATGAACCCACTAAAATGGTTTTTATACAAAATATTCAAAAAATATGGTAGCGCATGCCATCCTTAAAATCCTGTATATTCGTTTTTTCTTTTTGATGTATATAATGTGTGTATATATTATATACATGACTAGACCACAGTTGCACAAAGATTTATAAGGCAAAAACAATAGAGGCTGCTACACAAACAAACAGTTTCTAGCATACAAATCAAAATCGACAGCATTGCAATACTCCTCCCCAATCTGACACCAATTATTAATTATAATAGGTATTAAGAAGTATAATTATGCGTTTATTTCTCAGTCCATAGTGGCTATATACATTACTGATATTTGTATATTCTGTGCGTGGAAAATAACTACAGTTGTTTGCATTTAAAATATAAGACAAAAGTATTTCTAAACGTAAAATGTTTCAAAAATAACACTACGATTTAAAATTTTTTTTATCTATTTAATCAAAGTGTGTATCGTGTGCGTTGAATTTTTGTAAAACTAATGTTACTTTTTCTTTAAATCATAATTACTTTAATTTCCACATTGGACCATTATGTAGTATTAGTTCTGAGTTATGTTTGGAAATTTGTTCCTACTTTTCGTCACACTAAAATAAGAATAAAAGGCTGTCTATAACTATTGTTTTGAACATTACTTCTTCAATTACAACTTGCCAATACGTAGGGCTAAAAAGCAATTAAGGCACAAAAAATGCATTGTTTGAAAGATTAAAGCCAAATTTTGATTTAATTCCTTCATAAATTGGTACTGTATAAGATTCTACTGTTTCTAAAAGGATGGACAATATATCTTCTAGAATATGCAGATATTTTAATAACTTTTCTGAATGGGCACAAGAAACATAGTCATTAAATATGAACGTGAAACTGCATTTCCTTCACGCATTTCTTATTACATATATTTTTAATACGTATAAAAATTGTTAAAATCTGCATAATTAATTTAGACTGTCCTTTAAATGAATAATTTTAATAATGGAAGAATATGCGTCGCTAAAAATGGTTATGAGAGTATCGTTTAAATTTATATGAATATGTTTACATGTATTAAGGTATCCGACTACATGCGACAAATTTTTTTTAAAAAAAGGAGGTATGAAAATTTTTTTGTGGTTTTTAAATTTATTTTGTTCATTTTAAGAAAAAATGCAAAAATTAATAAAAGGAAAAGAAACTATTTTTACTTAAATGGGAAAAAATTTGTAAAAATTTACAAAAAGATACATAAACGGGGCTAATTTTGTACAACGAAATTTAGTAACAAATTCGCAATTTTTCAATTTTGATGTGTTGCTTTGGTATTCATTTTTTAAATGACCTTCAGGATAAGAGATATTTCAATTGTTAGAAAAACTAGAGCACTTTATTTTAGTTATTATATGAAATTGCTTAAAAAACAGTGATTATATTCACAAAAAGGTCTGTAAATTTGTTAATAAAATAGCGATTGATAAATCTGAAAGTTTAAACACTTCTACTATTACACAGAACATACACAAAAAATTTCAATTAATTATCCGTAAAGCCTTTTGAGCAATCGCTGTCCCCGTTTGAATTTTTCTAAAAAAACACATTTCGAGTAAAACGTATTTTGAAGTTTGACATCTTGTTTAAAAGTATGGCATCTGCTTTTACTAAAACGCTTGTAGCTTTTGTTCTAGTGAATGGAAAATAAAAAACTTGGTATTTTTACACAGCTAATAAGACGGTCTATAAAATAAAATCATAAAAAATGTGCCAATTTTTGAAAAAAAATTCACAATTTTAGGCTAGTTGGATACCTCAAAGTGTCAAAATTTTGCAGATACATACATGAACTTACGGTTTTATAGCTTCAATGCAATCGAATGGAGAGAAGAAAAAATTAATAAAGAAAGAAAACCATAGTAATGAAGTTAGGGGAAATATAATATATATCCTAGTTAGTGGAATTTGACAACCCATTAGATGTGGTCAGCAAATAAAGGTAATTATTTTCTTTTTCAATATCGATATGTAAGAGACAGAGAAAAAGCGAGCGAGAAAGATTGATTGCTCGATTACATAGATAGATTAGATAAGGGCATCGTGTTCTTCTTTTCTCTCCGTGCTACAGTTTACCAAGAGTACACAAAAAGCCTTGGACTGGTCCTGTTGATTCAGTTGTGCTGACGAAGACAGCAGAGCAAATGCGTCATGTTATGATGGGCGAGTGAATTCGATGTTTGCTCTCATCATATAGATCAGTAAAAAGGACTCGAATGGTCGGCAATACAAGAAAAGGAAATTCTCCAAAATAATAAGGGGGATATTGCTGAGAGAGAGAGAGAATACTGTCTTTTATACTAGGGAGGATTGGTCACGCAAACTATAGCTTTTGATCTGACAAATAACATAGCTCTTAGGGCCAATTTCTCCGGCTGAAAGCTTTACCAGTCGCAGAAGAAAATCGATGACAGATTAATATTTTTATCAGTTTTGAGAGGAAATGTAGATTTGATTTAAAATTACATACTGAACACCCCAATGATTATATATTACTAAAATATAAATGACGTTTTTTCACAGTTACTTATTCAGTTAATTGAATTTATTTTTCAATGAAACTATATTATATATTCGAAATAACGTATCTGTGAAACAAGTTTTAATATTAAAAATTTAGAAGATTGGGGAAAATCTTCCTTTGCTTTATAACGTATAAGAAATAATTTAAAAGAAACAAATTAATTGAATCTCCTTTAAATTTAAAGATTTTTTTACGTTTCCAAATCTTCTCTTCACTTTTAAATCTAGGCAAACGGACAATTTAAGCTGTACTGACGAGTAGTTCAGCAATATATTTAAATAAGTAAGTGCATTTCAAACATGAGAGATATATACCAGACTTTCCAAAACAAAAATAACTATTTATAAACATGCGAGTATCTCTATAATTTGTTATAAAATATTTTAAAGGCATCTAAAAATTGAATTTAGATATACCTTCTAAAAACGCATAAGGCAAAATTCTCTCTTGAACATTTTGCAAAACCTTTTAGATTATTTTACCAAATGGGGCTCACCTTATAATTCTGGGAAAAGACAAGTATTTAATATATATGCATATTTTTTAAATACTGTCATTCAGCAATGTGAATGAAATTTAGGTTTTGACGGATAGTTATAAAGAATTATATTTTAAACTTTAAATGTAGAGGTTTCTATTTGTAAAAAAACAATTTAAGAGAAAAAAAATATGTTTTCAAATATATCTAACCTAATTAGTTTAATATTACATACAGGTACATTTCACACACACACGCACAAAAGTTGTGTTACTGAATAAGGTATTCGTATAAATATTGCAAGTAACAAATTACCTCTATATACATCTTTTCGAACAAAAATTCCTGTATTAAAATAAATTTGTAAAGTATTTCACTTTCATGAGTAAAGGTTACTTTACAAGGAAATTAGAGAGATCTGTGGAGAAATTTAAATTGGTAATTATTTGAGAAAAATATAAATAGTTTTGCTTACTACTTTTTTGCTATATATATATATATGTATGTATGTATTATATTATAATATTTCTTAAAGCTTATAACAAACTCATTAAATTATCAAATATTTTTTTAAAAAATTGTATAGTCTCCAGTTGAGTTGATCAAGTTTAAAAATAAATTTTTTTTAGTGGCATTGAAATATTAAAGTATAATTATTTTATATCACCTGTGACAAAGCAATCAATAGAATTTTTTAAATGACTTCAACACATGATATCAAAATATATTTTCAAAAAGTTCAAGCTAATTTAAAACGAAATATTCTTTATCATAACTTGAATGTTCTAAATTTGTAGGTGAATTTAATTTTAGGTAAATAAGCAATAAATATAATTTTAACGGGGTACATTGATATCTAAGCTAATTGCTTCGCACAAGAAAATTGAAGTTCCAACTATTGTAAATAAATGTAATTGTATTTATTGTTATAATTTAAAATCTTGTAATCCGATCATACACAAGTAATTATGGTATGTTTTTGTTTTATTTTTATTAATATTATTATAATTTTGTTGAAATTTTGCATCTCTTACTCCTAATAGCATCATTTTCATCAGCATTAATTTTTTTAAAATTAGAGATGAGTGTCTAACATTCTTTATTCGTTTATTAAAAAATGAATATAAAACAAAATCTTTAAAGTTTATGTAACCACTTCTATGATTTTAGTTTACACAACATTAAAGGTATCCGACTGCTTGCGACAAATCTTTTTTTTAAAAAAAATGAAGATATGGGGATTTTTTTATGTGATTTTTTAGATTTTCTTAGTATATTTTAAGAATATGATAAAATTAAGAATAGAAAAGGAATTATTACTAAAATGGGAGAAAATTGGTGGAAATTTACAAAAAATAATATAAATGGGGCTCATTCTGTACCAAAAGTTTGTGAACAGATTTTTAATTTTACAATTCTGATGTGTATGCTATGTTATTCATTTTTGAACTGACCTTCAGGATAAGAGATATTTTAATTTTTACAAAAATTAGAGCACTTTATCTTAATTATTATA
Source organism: Trichonephila clavata (assembly GCA_019973975.1). Taxonomy (NCBI): domain Eukaryota; kingdom Metazoa; phylum Arthropoda; class Arachnida; order Araneae; family Nephilidae; genus Trichonephila; species Trichonephila clavata. The sequence goes on from BMAO01022742.1 coordinate 144,695, forward strand.
TGAAATTTCTTAAAAAACAGTGATTATATTCACATAAGGGACTGTAAATTTTGCAGTAAAACAGTGATTGATAAATCTGAACGTTAAAACACTTCTACTATTATACAAAATATACACAAAAAATTTCAGTTAATCATTTTCAAAATTTTTTGAGCAAACCGCTGTCTCCGTTTGAGCATTTTAAAAAAAAGCACACACACACATTTCGAATAAAACGCGTTTCAAAGTATAATATCTTGCTTAAAATGTCATTTGCTTTTAGTAAAACACTTGCAGTTTTTGTTCAAGTGAACGGAAAATAAAAAACTTGGTATTTTTCTGAAGCTAATAACATGGTCTATAAAACAAAATCATGACAAATTGTCACTTTTTGGCAAAATTCATAATTTTAGGGTAGTCGAATACCTTGTTCAAAGATGACGGAAGATAATTCATTGAGGAAAACAATTGTGTTTTATGTAACGAAAGAAGCTTGTCATATAGGACCAATTTATTCCAAGAGATAGAGCTTTCAGTTTGAAATACAGAAATCCTAATATTAATAATATATTTGTAAGTATTATTACAAATTTATGTGTGAATCCGTTGTTTCAAGTCAATCAAATTGCACATTTTATGATAATTGAAATAAAAAATTTCATAAGGAACTAAACTCTTACAAGTCTGAAACTTCATCTACCAAGTGACAATAAACAAATTATATTTCTCATGCCACACTTTTTTCTTTCATTTTTTTAAGCGAGCTTTGAAAAACATCTTTAGTGTTATCTTTACAAGTGACAAAGGGTGTATGACATGTCAGGCATCCACCACACAAGGCTGGTCGGTTTGTCTGTGTGCAGATATATCGCCACAGCTCGGTGAATCCGCCCAGCAGTTCTCTAGACAATAAAGCCATATAGCAAGGTCAACCGTGTTTTTGCTTTTGTCTAAGGATGCGAATACATAAAACAGAGGGAAAAAAAGGTTTGGGGGTTATGTAGAGATTTACGATCAAGTTACGCCTGCGAGGAGTTTTCAGCAGTCGCACTAAGGTCATTGAAATCGAAATTATTTTACTTTTTTATTTTTATTTATTTCGATAACAAATGCGTTGTGGGTCATAGTGATAGCAAGAGAGGTTCAATGGCAAGGTGAAGCTTCGTATATTTACTTCTTCTGTTTCTGTTCTTGTCAACATGAAACTGATAAAATCTACTGTTTGTCAAGTTCTTTCCTTTTTTTCTCTCTCAAGATCATTGAATTAAAATTATTTTGAGGGAAGTAATTGACACATACACTATTGTAAATTATATAAATATTAGTTTTATTTCAGCAAATGTTTTGACAGTATATTTTCACATCTGCTGCCGTCATATTGAGTTTTTAGAATTCCATACACTTAAGTTAAAGGAATTGAAACCAAAGCAATAAAAATGTAACAAAAATATTATTTACTGGAGATGTCATTTATTTTTTTAAAATTTAAATAAGTTCCAAGGTTATAGGAGAAAAGATGGTATATAGGAGGGGTCATTAAATCACGACTCTTTGCTTTGATCAGTGATTTTCAACCACCCAGTCGCTGCACTTTAGTGTGAAGACAATTTTTTAAAAAAATTATTAATTATACTCTGAGAAAAAAATAAATCCAGAATGGAATCATTCGGTTGTTTTATAGAAATAAACTAAGGACATTCGTGGTATATTTAACATCCTTTCGTGGATAGATGGATATAAAAAAAATTGATTGAGTTCGTAATCCATTTGTGATAATGGATACATCTGTCCATGAATTAACTTTGAATGAAGAGGAAAAACTAATTTCGCTCTGTAATAATCGAGATTTAATTTCAAAGCATTCAGAAGAGCCAATTAATTCACTTTAGGTTAAAATTAGAGGCTATTATAAAAAAAGCTTTAAAAATATTGTTGAAATTTTTATTATCTTATTCGCGTGAGTTCGGGTGCTCAGCCTTAAAAAACATAAAAATTGAAAAAAAGATCGAGCTTTTCATTGTAATGGTGAAATGAGAGTGGCATTATCATTTTAACGACCAAATATAAACGAAATTATCAAAAATCATCTAGGTCAAATTTTGCTCATTATCAATATAGTCTTATAATTAATTAATCAATAAACATTTTGTGGTCTTTGTGGTACATATCATTTTATTTTGCATTGAAAATTATTATCATAAACTATTTTGCATAATGTATTACAAATAAGTAAATGTCTTTTAAACTTATTTTATTGTTAGTGTGCCGCCAAATTTTGCAATGGTTAAAAGTGTACCACAATAGAAAAAAAAAGGTTCGGAATCACTGCCATAGATGGCTGCGGTCTTCAAATTTCTGCTAATATGTATTATTAAAAAAAATAATAGTCGACTAACTTTTTTTCTTTCAGTTTTCTTTAAAATTATCCATTGAGAGAGTTACATATTTTTGCATATGGCTGTTGGAGTACATGACAACTCTTGTTCGCGACCTCTGTCAGGATCTTTCCCCTTCCTGCGCATGCGTATGTAATATATAGAGGTCGAGCGCTGACACTTAAATCAATGACTGAATTAATATTTTTCTTTAATTTTCTTCAAATTACTAAATTTATAGGATACATCATATTCTTATTAAAATGTTTAAAAACTAAATACATGTTTTTAACCTATTGAATTAGAAGTATGTGCATAAAAAGGGACCGACAAGCAAATCACAAATTATAGTTTTAAAAAAAATGTGGAAGGTTTTTAAACTATGCATTACATTGCAGTTTTCTTGGTTCAAGTAGCAGGGGAAAAAACCGAAAAGTTCCTCTGAATTTTTTTGTTAAATAATTATATATATGTATATTTACAACATTTATATTCTAATAGCAAACCTGTTGAATTTTTGTAAGTATTTCCAACCCAGGGAATTTTTAAATGAACACATTTGTATATTGACGAGAATAAAATAAAAATGTTTTATTAATTTAAATTCAAGGTTTCTATAGTATTGAATTTCATACATAATGTACATAAGAAACAATGTTGACCGAAGTTCAAAATTATAAGGGTCGTTGCCAGAAGAATTAAAGGGCAACATAAATAAACAATTAAAATCAAATCAATGAACAATAAGGAATTGTAAATGTAGTTTATGTGTAATTAAAAATATTACAAAAATTAATTATTAAAATTATGAATTTTAAACAAGTATATACAATAATTTAAAAATATTAGATAAAAAATTCTGAACATGAGATAAAACATTCCTTATATATGTGCCTTATGTATTCTTAAACATGATTTTTAAAATCAAAGGAGTTTCGTTTACATTATATACTTGTGAATCTACTATAATAATGATCATATTTCCCCACTAAAGTTATGGAATATCTAAAGTATTTTTTTATAATTTATCTTTTTAAACAGCAATAAAAAGTTCCCAGCCTTTGAATATTTACAGCATCATATTTTACAAAACAGTTTCCAACTACGAGTACACGTCGAAATCATAAATAGTTACTTAGCTTTAAATAATTTGAATTAATGTTAGGGAAGACATAATTGAGTTTTAAAATTATTTTTAACGCCATTTTGAAATGAATTTAATGTTACAAAAAATTATTATTATGTACATTAATACAATACACAAATGATATACCTTGGTTCACAAAATTTGCAATTCAAGTAGCAAATTGAGATTTTTTTTAGAAAAAAATATCTTGAAACTTACTTCTTTTTGGGAAAAAAGAGAACTCTGTTGATCTATACTTGAGAAACTATGACTTGTTTTAAATAAGTATATATATATATTAAATATAAATTTTAAATTTAATATTATTCGACTAGAAAATTCTTCGACGATAGATAAGGAAAGGGACATATTACATTTAGAAGGACACATTCATTTTACTGGTTCCTTTTTTTAAAAAAATATTTCTATTATAAAAATACTACATTGTCAAACAATGTTTTGAAAATTGTTTTACGTAACGAAATGTTGTTTGAAAGTTTATGCTCTCAACTTCATCGGAATTCAGATGGAAACATATAATCAATGAGTTTTACATTAACTGTACACAATCAATACGTAAATAGACATATTTCGGGTAAAGGTTTGATGACCGTCATAATAGAACTTCACATCATAAATGTTGTCAAATCGACCTAATGGGAACATATTTTGACTTCTGTAACAAAATATCTATTGTTGCGTGATGACATCTATCCTGACGTGTTCTGCTTTTGTCGTGACGAACCACAAGTTAAGTTTCTGGGTACCCAAATGTCATAATAGTGAAAAATATGCCTTTTCTGTTTCCATTTTTTTCATGATGCTAAGGTAAAGGTCACACGGAAGAAGCCACATACTGCGTGCCCACAAAGACCGAATCAGCACGTTACAGGTTAATATGCAGTCAATCGATCGTCCTAATAAACTTTTCCATTACTAGAATCAAAAATGAATTTGATATTTAAGTCATTACTGGTACTTTTTCTGAATAATATATTTGATACCATGAGTTTTGATTAATTCGTTATTTTCCAATAATGGTCTTTAGATGTTATTTATTTCTTTGTTCGAAAGTATTGCAAAGTACGTGAATACTTCAACTAGATTTGAATCGAAAGAAACAAATTTTAAATTTAGTTAACTCATGCCTTGTGAATTTAGCTGATATCTAAAAGAAAATCTTTGGTTAACTGATTTACAATGATGTTGTTATCGTGCACCATGACTTAGGTTACTAGAAGACACCCCCAGCAATGGTAAAATCATAAATAGCGATTCAGTAGCACATTAAGGATCATGGCAAAGACTGAATCCTATTATTTCCTTTTCGTTACACCAGTAACGACGGTTCAAAGAGTGGTCTTGTTATGTGAATAAACCGCAGGATAATTATGTTTTGTCTACCCCCTTGCAGGTGTCAAAGTGCTGTCTCGGAAAATCAGAACTTGGGAGTGGAATTCGTGACTAAACGATTTTGAACTGTATACCTTGTAGAAGTGGTAATGGAGTTTTCGTTTTCCTAAACGGAACATTTCGTGGTCCGATAAGGTGTCGAAGATGGATCTTTTGTCAGTTCCGGTCTCAGACCTCGTTATAGCAATGACATGGGCGTGATCTTTCTCACAGGGGAAAGGAAGTAAGATGCTGGCAAATAAACAGAAAGTACTTTTTATAATCTCGTTAGCTCGTATGATTTGCTCCTGTTGAAAATAATTTTTCTTTCCACACCTTGCTTTTGTTCTCATTTGTTTGTTTTCTTTGAACAGATGAAAGTATTTTAAACACTAGAAGTTTCTATGACCAACATATGTGCGATGATATCTATAATAATGGTTTTTAGAATTATATATTTTATTAAAGCAAAAGGAATTCTGCAAACGTTTAAAAAAGTAACTTAATGCTTCAGTTTTGAAAATATTTTTTTTAAAAATCATCATAAGAAAATTTACAATCACTGTTCCGTAGGAACAGCAAAAAGAATGATCATCATTACATTCTTAGAAGTCTTTAACTTGGAAAAATTCCATCCTTTAATCTAGTAACAAAATTTTGCATTTGTTCGTTCGTTCTGGAATCGCTAAAAATTTAACTATTTGATATACTGCAGTGCTTCTCAAATTTTCAACATTTGGGACCCAATTTTCAAACATAACTTTTATCGCTCCCCTCCTTTTATACAATAATAATGTAATTTGACGCTAAAGCTACAAAGCGGCTTTAATTATAAATCGTACAAGTTATCAAAGTAAGTAATAAGTTTTGTTTATAATTTTTGTATATGGCAATCTCACGGGAGTCAAAAGCAATTATTAAACTTGTTTTTAACTTAGTATTGATAAATTAATTATCAAATACATTGAGCTGTTCTGATACATTTATTATATTATATCAGAGTGAATGAGTATTTTATTTTTTATTATTGTTTCCTTTCAATAAATTCTTATTTTTTTTAAATATTTTTATTTTCGATTTTTTGATATTCTTGCGGTGCCTCCCCCCACCCTCACGTAGGGTTAAAACGCTTCCCTAGGGGGCACGCCCCACAGTTTGAGAAACATTGATATACTGAAAAAAAGAGATTCTACGTAAAATGTGTTGTGGAGAGACTAAAATATTTTAATCTTAAGTTTAGGATATTCTCTTTAGAACTGGTAAATGTTTTGATTTCTAACTGTATTATATAACATCTGTTATTTTCCTCTTTGATAGTAAATTATTTAATTTGTATAACAAATATAACTTGGCTATATATATATATATATATATATATATATGAAGGAATTTCCATTTTATATAATAACAAAATATGGGATTTTCAAAATATAACTACATAAAATAAAATAGCGCTTAACAATTAGATATATTGTAAACAACGGCTGATAGAAGTGAAAACGGCATTGAGTGGGATTAAAGTGAAAATATTTCTATTTGGAAGGAAAAAATTATTTTGCTTATATTTAACATTCTTTTTTTTTAAAAAAAAAAATACAGCTTCTAATCTATGAATGATAGATATATTTCGCATCAAAATTGAAACAAAGAAAGTTTTGGTACCTATTGAATCAAATTTCTACATTCATAAGTATTAAAATTTATGCATAGCTCAAATATTTAATTAGCTTTCCATTATTTTACAAATTGGATATTAAGCTCAACCTTTGAACAAAAGCTTATACAAAAAATATAGACTGAAAAATTCCCTCTTATTTTAATTATTCAACCCCCTACACGGCTGAAAAATTCAATTATAATTCATATAGTAAGATGTTCATCAGAAAGGTGTTATTTAATGCTAAATTTTATCTATTTAATTATTCGAGTCCCTTTAATAGTTTTAGCAATTTATAGCGTAACTTTATTGACCATATTTAGTATTAAATAAGGCTTATATATATAAAAATGTGTATGTGTGTGAAAAGAGACTCACTCATCATGAAATCTCTGGAACTATTTGACCTACAGACTTCAAATTTGGATATCGTGTTTCTTTTGCTGAGTAGAGATCGGTTAAGAACGGATAATGCGCAAATAGATTCCCAATGGGTGTTGCAGGGATGTTTTAGATAAAAAAAAAGACCATTTTTTATCTATTAGACTTACAAACTTGAAATTTTGCAAACATGGTCATTTTGTAGGGTAATCGTAGCAGTGTAAAAGATAATTACACTTCCGTTTTAGAAATTCGAGTCTTTTTTTTAAATCAAGGAGCGATGGCTATAAGAATACCTTTCAGTGCAATCAAAAGCTTAATGCTTGGATTTAGATACCAATCACTTGAAAAACAACAGCATATAGTCTTACATCATCATAAAATACCCTATAAATCGAGAGGGTAATTGTGTGACGTATCTATACTCGCCCTTATACTAATCCTCTTAGGAATTCTTTGGGGCTATCACAAATAATCAATCTTCTTCTAAGAAGAATGCGTGATATACAAATTAAATTTATTATATACAGTTCTAGTTCGCGAGTTAAAGGAGTTAGTGAGTTAGAAAGTGAAGAAGGAGAGATAGTAGAAAATTAGAAGGTTAGTTAACTAAAGATGACAAGAGAGATACAAGTTGAAGAATACTTCAAAAGGTTAGAAAGGCCTTGTGAGAGATTAAAGACAGGAAGCTGTTTTTTTAAAATTAAACGGTAATTGATTAGAAGACTGCCTACAGTTCAGATATTGTCACCTTCATATTACGTTTGGTATTTAAAGTACTAAAGAGGTTAAGCGGTCAATAGTTACATATCTACCGTGTGAAGTAATTTTGAGATAGAAGAACTATTATTATAAAGTGGTTTATTAGATGTATTCTCCCAAAACGCGACTCTCGTCCCCTTCCTCTGTTGACTGATTGGAGCATCCTATTTATAGTGTTGCATTGAATTGTGTTTCAGTCGATTAAAGTGTTAAATAAAATAATTGGAAACTATCACGTCGAATAATCCTTCACTTCCTTCTACACCTTTAGTTGGGTCACAGGGTAGACGGGAGGAGGGTTATTATAACTGCTAGTAATTAATAAAGTATCTATTAGAAATCTGGATTAATAACAATTAAATTTATAGTTACACAAATATAAATTTAATAGTCAATTTCGAATGTATTTTGAACTTTATATTCATCAAGTTGTGTATGTTTGTTGTTGGGATTAATAAATCCTTTTATTCTTGCTTTTTCGTTCTCCTTTGAAAGTTCATTGAATGCTAAAAAAGTATTCTTATTTTATTATGTGGTCAAAAGAAAGGGTTTCTATAATTCTAATTTGATACTACCTACTTCAAAGCGATTTCAACTACACCCCGAAGACTTGATGCGCATCTATCAAACGTGATGTTTAAGTGTTATCACATACGTGTTAAGTGATGGGAGCAGGTGAACTTTTTCTCTTTTTTTGTATTCCTTAAACACGTTATTGTAAAAGGGGGGAAATGTCTGTTTTGCGTCGTAATGTGATTATAATGACATAGGGAAGGTGCAAATAAAGGGCATGCACCAAGAGTTCAAAACAGATTCGGTAGTCGCGAGGTGTAAGGTAATATTTACGAAAAACATGAAATCGGGAAAAAGTTTTACTTTATGCAGACATACGAGTATTAAAAGAACAAGAGGTTGATGTTTCGTTCACCCAATCCTACAAACTTTATTTCAGCTTTTAATGTTTTATAGCTAAGATAATACATTATTATGAAACCACAATACTAGATTAACCACTTCTTTTTCTCAAATGAGACCCACTTTCAAATTTTAAAATAAAAAAAAAATTTCTCTATGACAGTTAAAGAATAATGTCTAATATTGTCGTAAATTTTAACTTGTTGTATTTCTAGTATATATAATTTCATTATTCACAAATAAAAAAGTATATTTACTACATTTTTTAAGTATATATAATGCTTCATAATTTTAAAAATAGAAATGGATGAAATTTTGGCGTAGAGTTTTGATGTGAAGTAAAATTCTGTATTAAAATAACTTATTTTCTAGTGTAGAAAGGTATGTAGAAATCTGTATAGGTCCGGATTCGCAAATAGGATATTAAGAGCTAAAAAATGGTCAGAAAATTTATAAATGAATATGCATGTAGAAATTAGAGTAACTACATATGTATAAAGAACATCATCTATATAAAGCATAGAATACAATTATTTTACAAGTATGAAGTTCAAATTAAAAAGTTTTCTCTCGGTTTTTTTTAATGAACCTGAAAATATTACTTGACATATAAAAACATGTGAATAAGTTCAAAGTTAGGCGCGTCACATGAAAATCAAACTATTTACCTGCGTAGCACTTTAGAATGAAATATATCTAATATTTTTAAAAGTCCGCAAATGCTTTACCATATACTAAGAAGCTCGAAAAGGAAAAGGAATATAAACTATATGTAGGAAATTTTTGAACAAATTATAGACCTGAAAATATAATTTTAGAAGTTACAAAAAATAATTTTAAGAAATACCCAGAATACAATAAGGCATATTCAATAAAATATAAAAATCTGAATCTGACTCATTTCGATAACGTGATACACATTTTGATATATTATTAATGTTGAACATATTTTTCTGAATTGTGATATTTTACAAATACAATATTGTTATTTTTAATGTTACCAATGAAACATAGAGCCTTTACCTGACCATTTTGTCAATTTCTATGTTTCATTTCTTTTCTAAAATATTTCCAATAAAGTTAAATTTATGATTGGTTGTTACGTTTTATTTGTTTTAAAGTAACGCTTAGAAAATTCTGTGCTCACCGTTTTTAACCTCACCGGTGCCATAAGTACTTTAAATTGGTTCGGGAAGGATTTTCCCTTTACTGAAACTCTTATTTGTTTTTGCTCTTTGGAGAGTCTTTCCATTATCAGCTACCTATGGACCCGCCGTTTCCTGGACTGGCAACCAGCAACCGTAAGGAAAGAGTAGTGGCATGTTTTTGCCACTCTTGTTCATTTCTTTCTTTATGGCATCACGCCCCTCCCCTTATAAATTAGTACAGTAAATTAATGAAATCGTTTGCAATTACAATATAGAGTACGCGTTATTGTATAAAATGTTTTCAACTCGTTTATTCTCATCTTTTTCTTCTCTTATCATTGTATTATATTTTACTTTCAGACATCCTTATTCTTTGTTGGGTCACGGTCATCGTACTTGCACAACAAAGGTTTCCTCCGAGTTTTGATCATTACAAAATCGTTAATGATATCATTGTAATCAATATCCATTTTAATATCATTTTAAGTACATAGCAACATCAAACTGTTCAGCATTTCTTATTCCATAGTAGACCTCATTTCACTTTTTACTCTCTTAAGGGCAGAAATGCTTCTCTTTTGATTCGTTAGACGGTGATACGTTCGCTGTAATTTAAATCCCCCCCCCTTTTTTCGTCCTCTAATTATTTGCGCCCTAGACATGTGCCTATCGTGCCTAAGCGGAAAAGCGGGCCTGATTCCGTGATTCAATATTTCCGCTAAACATTGCTATATCTTCGAATTAATATAACGTAAGCTATTGAATTCATCGTTAGGGACATCTACAAATCATCATACATGCACATAAATATTTCTACGAAGCTCCACATTTACCCCACTCTAACATCTTGATATGTAATAAAAAATGTTTGGTAACTTAGTGGGACATCCTGTGCGCTATCTATTTTCCATGTGACATTTACAACTTGTCAATATTTTACCTGTAGAAGCATTAAAACGCAAAAGGATTTTCCGTAGTACATTATTTGCAAAGAAGACATCTGAAAATACAGTTAACACATTCCAATACACTGAAAGATGTCAACGTCATTTCCACCCTTCTCTAAAATTCCTTTTTTCACCTAATATCCGCGAATCACAGAGTATGTTTACTTTTGATTGGAATATCATATAGAATTTCTTGATGTACGGTCACATGTTGCCTTCGATGCAATAAGAGGTGACACCGAACCTGTTTGCTCAACTGCTTATATGTGTTCTATAGAATGTGATGAAATATAGAGCACTACAAAATGCACAATCAAATACAGATATTCCTCACAAATCTTTTGAATCTTTTGAGAATTTTATTTTTCGAACAGAAGTATTCCTTTTTTCGTATTTAATTTTTATTTAAATTCATAGTAGAGAACCAAATAAGAGTTTACGAGCTGTACGTACTTTTTTAAATATTCAACACTTCTTCAATAATATCTCATTCGAGTTTAATTGTCTCCTGTTCTAATTAGCATAGTTTAAATTAAACATTAATTAAATATTAATACTGAAAAACCAGTTAATAATTAAACATTAATTAATTCTGAATCACTATAGACTAGATAATATAAACGCAACGATTACATTTATTTTATACTTTTAAGAAGTATTAATTATAATTTGTAACATTTGATTCTGGTATTTTAAAAAAGTTAATCTAAATTTTTTATTTATATAACATTTTATTTTTAAAAAAAGTACCTGTGAGAAGATTAAAATAGTTTTAATTATCCGAAACAGTTTAAAACAGATTTTCACAAACTCATTATCCATAAATAAAAGTAAATTCAATTACCATGGATGACAATGATGTATAAAATCATTTATGTCTAAAACAATAGAAGACACAGCACAAAAAGAGTTATCTGTTATAACTACATTTTAAATACTTTATTACTATAAATTGACCGAATAAAACATCATATTTAATTTTTTTTATAAATGAAACAATTGTGTATTAAATTACTGCGATTTTTAATAAAATCTGAAAATTTTTAAATCATTATTTCATTCATTATACATGAATTGAACAATAAATTAATTTACCATCAAAAAAGCATTTCGCAAAACCAGTATAAAAAGTTTCATTGGAGAAAAATTGGTCTGGATAGTATTATATAAAAAAGATAGTATAGAGCAAGGACATCATGCAGCATATATAAAATAAAAAGCAAATTTTTTTTTACATTTTCTATACATTTAGATTTTGCTTGATACTTAAGCGCAGTAGAAAAAAACTTCTGCTATCTAAAAAAACAAATTTAATCAATATATAATATTATTTACATATGTTAGTTAATTATTACCAATCTTATTTAAATCCGTAAAAATATATATTTTTAAATATACTCCTTTATGTGTGTGCGTGAGAAAACTTTATTCACACAATTGTAATAAATATTATAGTTTTTCACGTTAATGGGAATGTTTTAAATAAATATAGTTGCGGCATTATTCATTTTCAATATAAGTCAGCCGTTCTCAAACTGTGGGGCATGCCCCACCCCAGGGGCGCGTCATGACACTACGTGGGGGTGCAAGTATATCGAAAAGTTGAAAACAAAAAATTATTTTAAAAAATTATTAATTTACTGAGAAGAAGCAAACAAAATACATTCTGAACTATGAAAAATACAGATTATGTATCCTATTACTTAAAATAATAAATATTTTAAGTTCCTTTTAAGTAATAACTACTCTCTGTAATGTATTTTTGTAAGTGATGTTGTAAGTGTGTAGCTTTTACTTAAAAAAATAAGAAAAATATACAACTAAAATTTATAATACTTATATTTCTAATTTGTACGATTTATAAGTAAGGTCGTGTTGAGCTTTAGCGTCAAAGTACCCTATTATTTCATTCAATGCATTATCATTGTAGGGAGGGGGTAATGCAAATTATGACTAAAATTTGGATCTTGAATATTGAAAGTTTGAGAAAGTCCTCGTATAAGTATTAAGTAAACCTAAGATATTATATTTTCCTAACTAAAACTGCAATTATCGCGTATTGAAGGATGCTGTTGAAGCATTCCATTACTCTGTAATGTTAAAATAAATAAAGTTGGGAAAATTTAGCATAATATTATTTGCATGTAGAAAACCGTAGAATCACTGAAATTCTTCAACATTTAATGATACTTGATTATGATTTATATACTCTTATTCTTTAAGTACTGTATGTGTGTGTGAAAAAGTAGAGAAAATCTACATTTTTATTTATTTTCAAGTGAATAAAAATCTACAAACACCCTCCCTTAATACTAGTCTCATATTTGTCTCTTATTGCAAAAATAATTTTATCTTTCATTTCTTTCTTATGCTAATGTTCATTTATTCTAAGTTGTAGCTCAAGGTTTCAAGTTGAGAAGCGTATAATATTCTTATTATGTTTCCACTTCCCATTTATTCATAAAATAAAATTTTAAAAACATCAAATGAGAAACTTTGCGTGACCTTTAGTTTCATGCATGACAAAAATCCCATCGAAATTTCAAAATCTGTTTTCGTTAAAGTTACTGTTCCATATCTCGATTGTGCTGCGAAAGAGATGACCCGTTGAGAAAGAAAAACTCCATACACGAAATATGTGTCTTCTTTAGTTTTTATGAGGAAAGAAATAAGAACATATATTATGCCCATTACATGCTGAATTTATCAAACTAGGAAGTATACTAAAGAAAGTATCACCCCAGTAATTCAGGTTGTTCATCGAGCACAAAAGTAAATACTATCAAACTTCATTCAGAAGTAACTATATTTAATTTTCTTATGTAAACATTTGCTTAAGATAGCAAAGAAACTCAAAAAATAACATACGATAATGGATTTTTCATCATGCAAGTAAGACGCATGCATGCTTTTTTAAAATTGTTTTTTAGAGTAGAATGAAGAGATGATACTTTTATCTATATATTTATCTAGTTATGGATATTTGCAAATTGATATTATTGGTGCTTTTGTTTTAAATCTTCAAGTCAAATTCATGTGAACAAATTATTTGCAAATAACTGAGCTTAAAATAATCACATTTTTCAGAAATCTTGCGACTCACAACATTCTCTTTATTGTAACAACCAAGTAGGTGTCTTCAGCTAATGTTAGGATGTCTTTTATATTATTTTCAAAAACCCTGACGTGTGTGTGTGTGTGTGTGTGTGTGTGTGTGTGTGTGTGTGTGTGTGTGTGTGTGTGTGTGTGTGTGTGTGTGTGTGTGTGTGTGTGTGTGTGTAGTAAAGGAAGATGTCTATATTCTCTTATACATGTTTATCACAGAAAAAATAATCATCATATAAATCACTTGCAGCTTATTTTATTGACAAACCTTAATCAAATAAATGATATATATATATATATAAATTCCTTTTAAAATAACATCAACTTTCAATATTTTACAGTGAATTTCAGTTTTAGACTGAAGATTGATAATTATAACATTTTATCAAACACCATAATGTTTAAGTTTCGATGCAAATAAAATGAGAATGCAGCATTATAATTATTTCTTTTAAATCATTTACAATTCCAGAACTTTGTAATCAAGAGTCAGATAATATTTATAATTCTTCACATTTTGTTGAAATATATAATGATATAAATAGTTAATGGTATACACCCTATATAATATATTTTGAAGGTTTAACAATTTTTTTCTGATGACTCAGAACAAGAGAACTCACTCTTCCGAAATATTCAATAATTTAAATAATTTATATTCAATAATTTAAATTATTTTTTAAATTATACATTGTGAATTCGAAAATATTGTTTAAGGACCAATTCGTTACGATTTCGATAAATATGTATTTAGATAAGAAAAGCTTCAGTTCTTCAAGAAAGTATTAAAACAGTAATACCTTTTTCTAAGAAAAAGAAAAAGACAGAAAAAAAAAGTCCAATTACGTTTTCTTCATTATTTTTCTGTCTAAAATACAGCTCTAACTTTTTCTAGCGATCTTAATAATTTAAATTCTTTTAATTCAAGAATAACCTAAATAAATATTTTCAGAGTTGAGAAACATAGGTATATTAGTATGCAGTATGCGTTATTAAATTTTTTCTATAGCTAATACGAATGGAGACAATTAAAATACAGTTTAGAAAACTCGCAAAATTATTTTATTTGTAACTTCAGATGATAATAATTCCCCAAAAATTCTTGACGAGTGCATGATGACTTGACGCATGCATGATTAATATGAGATACGTGACAAAATCATAAACTGAATATTTTGTATAATAGTATAATTATAATAATAATATAATATACATTCGGACCTCCCTCCCCCTCTATTTAACGAAATCGCTAAATCCCGAAAAAAAGTTTGTTACATGGAAAATTCGTTAAATAGAGATTAAACTTTTAATATAGTTTATAAACCGCATAAAACAAATTTTAAATTGAAAAATACTATACATTATTTAAAAAAAGTAATTGTGTTCCCTCTTTTTCTGAAAATTAATATCTATTTTATATATCTTACGCATCAAAAAGAGAAATCTGAAAGGAAAACAAGAAAAAAAAAGGTATTGTCCAGGAATATACTGTATTTCAACTTTAAAAAATAATTTTATATTGAAACTAATTAATTTTTTAACATATTTTCTAATTTTAAGCCTACGAGTAATTTGAAACGTACATTATTTTATAGCCAGTAGTTTTAAGCATGCACTACCACATGCGTCCTTAAATTTAATTACTGATAAAATCAGTTTTATTTGAGTTTTTTGTTTGAAAAATTATGGCCTTATTTCATTGCTCTAGGTGAATGAAACACCTGGTAATACCAGTTCAAGGCCATTGATCACCATAAAATGTGCTAAAAAAGAGAATAATTTGAAAGATGTGTTCTGAAATATTTTTGAAATAGTTTAGAAAAAAAATTTAATTATAAGAGAAAAAGTTCGGTACATAGAACATATACTTCACTATTTGAAGGTTATTTTACAAAGAAAATAGTTATATGTTCTTGGTTGCAGGGTAAAATTTGCAAAATAGATAAATTCATAAAACAGAGGTTCATTATATATATATATATATATATATATATACGGAGAGTAATTTATTTATTTCCTGCATTAAAAACTATTGCAGAATACGGACGAAGTATTTTGTTAAATCAGACATTTTGACTTTTTACATAAATGAGTTTTAGTATTGAACGAAATCATAGAAGTCACTGTTAAGAATATGCAGAAGCGGTAGCTAAGAGTTCATGATCACAAACTCGTGGCCAGCGGTGTCGGGTCGCGTGTTTGAAACCTATTGTCACTGCGCTATGTAGAAGGGATGTCAAATACGTCAAATCTCAAAGTCTTCCCGTTGGCGTGTGTAGAAATTTAAAGAGGCGGGGAATAAAGAGGCTGATTAGATATCCTCCTTGTCACTCGACTGTGATTCAAAATTACGAGGTCTATAGCCAATAGCTCTCGTGTTGTTTCTGAGTATCAGATAAATTAAAACCAAATTAATTGTTAAGAATATTGAGATGTTTTCAAGAATGATAACTACAGAAAAGAATGAAAGAAGAGTAAAAAGATCCTATTAAATCATCTTCATAAAAGATTGCTAAAATAATTTTGAATTCATTTTTTCGTGTGGTTACCTTTTTAGAGACATACTTAATATTGCTTCTATTGGAATCCGTACATTAAGTCATTTACAAGGTTTGAACCATTCATATATTATTTATAATATTTAAATCACTAAATTAAATTATTAATGGAACAGTTAGCTTGCAATTACTAAGTGTAATGGTATTTCATTTTTGAAAACCAATATTACTCCTCTCCAACAAAGCACTTGAACGCAATTTTAGTGCCCTGTAATTGTAAGTGTACACCAGATTTTAAATGTACCGAGAATAATGGTACTTCATTTTTGAAAACCAACATTACTCCTCTCCAACCAAGCACATTAACGCAATTTTAGTGCTCTGTAATTTTAAGTGTACACCAGATTTTAAATGTACCAAGAATAGCTCTAGTATAAGCCTGTTCAATACAAGTAAACACGTTTTTAAACAGGTGTGATTTTGGAATAAATAAAAAATAATAATTATTCAATTAAAAACTCTATGGAAAAACTTTCTATTTCTGAAATTTCACTTATCTTTCTCATAATGGTTATTATGCTGCGTTTTGAGAAAATAAAAATCAAAGAGTTCGAAGCTAAGGATTTGTAGTATTTTCGTTAGCGTGAGAGGGAAAGAGGAGCCATAAATGGGTCCAACATTCAGATAAAACTCCACTCCCTTCCTCTATCGGCCAGGGAGAGTAGTGCTGCTTGCCATTTGTCAAGGGACGGTGACAGTCGGCGTGTGCGGAGGGAGGCGTGACGTGCATTCGCACACTAAAAGCACCCAAATCTCCGTTGGAAAAATCGGAAGCGGAGCTCTCGACAACGAAAAAAAAAAACAAAAAACGAAAGGGATAGTTGAGCAATGGGACTCATTGACTAAAAGGTTGGAGGTTTGGACATGAAGAAAAATATCTTTGATTTGCTTAAAATCTTCTTTGAGCCTACTTTTTTAAGGGGAAAATGTACGATTTATGTCAGATCCGATGAAAATAACTTAATGACCTTCAAAAGAACCATATTCATATTATCTTTGAATGATTGATTGAATTCATTTATTATTCATAGGAGGAAAAAAAAGAATTACATTTTATTATATTCCCTTAGAAAATTGTGATAAAATCATCACTGTTTAATTTTAAAAAGGTTTTCAGTTTTTATGACATCCGTGCCTTAACGCATTAATATTTAGATATTTTCAATCTTAAAATATAAATAGGTATTTTTATTCGAAGCTTGATGGTACTTAAATAATGGTCATTTAAGAAAAAAGAAATTCATATGTAAGGAAACTAAAAATCGTTATCATCAATAAAAGGTGAGCAACAAGAAAATATATATATGCTTTACATCTAATTAAAAATGATCTCCTTACCATCAAATCAAAATTCTATTAATTAATAGTAAAACGCCAAGAAAGAAAAGTTACATTCCGAAAAACAATCAAAACGAACTTGCTAAAATCATAATATCTTACCAGTCATAGAAAACAGGCAAAAATAAAGTGAAATTATTGCTTTTAATTATAAGTCTGCAAAGTATTTATATTTAACGCTTTTAGATGCATTTTAATAGAACTGAGCTGATATGAAATTTATTGGTGAAATTAATAAGCCATCGAGGTGATCACTAGTCACCGTCTATTCAGTGAAGCGTAAGAAATGAAATTTATATCCTTATGACGATTTCTGTTACATCAATAATTAAAGATTTAAAACATCCCTTTTACATGTTTTTAATAAGTTACATGTTTTAATAATCCTTATGTATGGAAAAATAAATTAAAATTCAATGCATGAAAACAGCAACTAAAGACATCCAAAAAGTGCCAGAAAAACTCTTACAGGGTTATTTTTCCTTTAAATTGATGAAAACATAAGCATTCTCTTACGTAATCTTATCTCCTTCGTTTGCATAATTAATACGTAATTCTCAAAAAATATAATAAATATACACGAGAATATTTGAAGCATAAAAAACCGTCCATTTAACCCCTTAACTGTGGTTTCCCGCACACCGGACAGGCTACCGATGACTGGCCACAACCAGATTGTCCGTACTTATTGCTTTGCCCGCAATATTTTCCATCTTTTTTTTGCTTTGCAATTATTTTAAATTCTTTTAATGAGATAATTAGTTCTAGTAATTTTGTGAAGTGTAGTTTGTCCATCGTACTGAAATATTTTTCATCCGGGATTTTCTTTGTGATGAAGGCGGGAATTTTTCATTGAGAAGGCAGGAATTTATGTTTTTGAAAATATTCGATAAAGAACAGGGATTGGTAAGGGAATGTGCAATTTGTTGCTTGAGAAGATATGAAAATGGAAAGATAATCCAAAAAAGCTAATATTATCTCTGTCTTCATTGTAATGTAAGACTTAGTATTACACCATGCTTCAAATTGTGTGTGCATATATACACTGGTGTCCAAAAGTTAAGCATAAATCGTAAAATGCGAAAAACATGGAGTAAATATTCGTAAAATTATTCCAAATTTCTTGCGGATATTAATTGGGTGAAGAAGAAACATTGGGTTTATGCGAAACTTTTCAGTCGACTACGTCCTGCGCGAAACACCGGCGCATGTCGGAACGCGGAAAAACCGATTCACGCAGCATAGGCAGTTCAGACAAGTTTCGTGCAACTGTTGTGCGAAGGAACATTGTCAACCATCAAACAAGGTGAATGATGGCACAAAGACGCCAATTGGACATGTTTACGAAAAGAAGAATTGTTGGAATGCTGGAATCCTAACGATCACAAACCGAAGTGTCTTGAACTCTGAATGTGGACCAGTCTGTGATCTCAAGACTGTGGCAGAGATTTCAAAGAACGGGAGATAGTACCCGACAACCAGTATCAGGTCGACCAAGAGTCACAACCCCTCGCCAAGACCGATATCTGGTAATAAGTGCGCGACGTCAGAGGGGCAGTACTGCCAGAGTACTGGGTTCGGCGCTCACAGTCGCCACAGGAATACGAATTTCGAGACAAACTGTTTACAGGAGACTCAATCATGCTGGCCTGTATACCAGAAGACCAGCAGTTTTCATTCTCCTCACGCCTGCGCATAAACGCGCTCGTTTGAACTGGAGTTTGAAATATCAACATTGGAGTGTGGGAGAGTGGGCCATTGTGATGTTCAGTGACGAGTCCCGGTTTAGTCTGAGTAGTGATTCTCGGCGGGTAACGATATGGAGAGAACGTGGAACACGTTTTGAACCAAGAAACATAACGGAAAGACATCATTTTCCATCAAGGGGAGTAATGGTATGGGCAGGCATCATGATGGACGGCCGCACAGACCTCCATTTCTCTGACACGGGGTCTGTGACTGCTCAAAGATTCAGAGACGAAGTTCTTGAGCCTTATGTTCGCTTGTTTCGAGGTGCTGTCGGTCCTGACTTCTTATTCATGGATGATAATGCGCCATGTCACCGAGCGGTGCTGATTGATGACTTCCTTGAAACGGAAAACATCCAGCGCATGTCGTGGCCTGCGAACTCCCCTGATTTAAATCCTATCGAGCATGTATGAGATATGCTCGGGAGACAAATTGCAGCCCTTTCGCACCCACCAAGCTCCGTTACAGAACTGAAGAGAGCACTCCAAGAAGCTTGGAACCGTTTGAGCCCACAACTCATTCATCATCTCATAGCAAGTATGGTAAATCTCTGTGCAGCGTGCCTGGCTGTCAGAGGTGACCACACGCAAAACTGCAGCATCAGTATTTTATTTAATGTTTTATTTCATTTTTTCTTTAAAATGGGAATCCTTGCTATGCTCAGTTTTCTTTCAAACTGCTACTTTGGATAATAAAATTTATTATCATTCTTTTGATTTGCTTCCTTATTTTATAACCATTTTACACTCGCATATCACGTTTCCCGCCATTCTGATTTACAGTTCCTTCTTTATTCACATAATTATCAATTATGCTTAACTTTTGGACACCAGTGTATGTATGCGTACACACACAAAATCCTCAACCGTTTGAAAAAGAGGTACGAACATGGAATTTTTTTGTAAGTATGAAAAAAGTTTTTTGAAACATTCTCCATAACATGCAGAGTGTACTTATAAAAAGTAGAAATTTTAGGTGGTTTTGTTTACCCCAATTGTTAAACAAAAAATTGTGTGAAAATTTTAAAATTGGAAATTAAGAAAAAATTCATCTATTTTCACTTTCTTATTATGATAAATTATAATTTAAAAAATGTGCCTTTTTTTTTTGAAAATTTTGGGCAAAAAAACTGACTTTTTAAGGGGTTAAAGGGAAACTTTTGAAAACATTCTTTGTCTTTATTATAAAGAATTAATAGAAGTTTCATGGATTTATCTTTTAAGGATCATAATTGAATTTATTGTTAAGGTAGGGTAGCTGATATTCTGCTTGAATCACGGTTCATAACACGTCTATCAAAAAAAACCCGATTATTTTCTTTTTATTTTGAAGATAGCGTGTTTTAAAGTTTTACTCTGAAAATGCCGAATTTTTTATTAAAATTCTATATAAAGTGTAGTTTAAATGGAGATAGAGTCTAAAAGTGACGCGTCCAAAAAAGCAACATAACATGAATCGTACAACGAACAGTATTAGACGCTTTTAGATATACCATGAAAGTTTCTCTGTAAATTAACATGGTTTTTAAGCTTATTCAATCAAACAAATGCGCGGTTTTGAGGGAAATAAGTTGTAAGAATTTTTCTAAATTTCAGTTTCCCAAAACTCGATGTGTATAAACTTTATATGTTTTTTTTCCATTATTTTTATCAATGAATGCTATTTAATAATTAATAATTACTCATTTACTGTTTCACTTTTCTTCACAAAGAGAAAAATTCATATTTCTCCAGTCTGTTTAAATTCAATAGAATTTCTGTTAGTTTCCCCTTTTTTCATTTTTGAAAAGTTTAATGACATAGTATCATGATTTTTCATACTTTTTAAGTTAAAATTTATCATTGAAACAATGCATAGCTACTGTATGTGTGATTTTATTCTTTCCAGTCACTTTTACATTTATTACTTTCATAAATGCGCTTAGACTTTTTCTGGCTAAATTAGAATTCGCTTTCGAATAAGTCATAGTTTCAACAGAATAGGTGAATTTTATAAATTTCTACTTTATTTTATGTTATGCGTGCTTCAGTAGAAATTCATAAAACTTGCTTATCTCTACTATAAACCATAATATAGAAATGTTTGTGTAATAAACATAGGATTTCAGTTTTAAATTTAAATATTTGTGTTTACAGCATAACAGAGTTATAAATAACATGAAACAGTAATCAGGTATCGAAGACACGCATACTACATGGTGACACGCAAGAGGTTAATCAATAATAAGCTAAAAAATAAGGATTAAAATAATTTTTCAATATTTTTATGCTGTTTTCATTGATAAAATCTTAACGTGTTATCCCCTTGCTCTTTAATATTGTTTTTATAAGTTATTGAAACTTTTTAGCTTATTTAAAAATAATATTTCTTTTTTTTTTAATTTTGAATTCCAATTTGACTCGTTATAAATTATTACATGCACAATTCATTTTTAATATAACTTTAAGAGAATACTATCTAATTTTTTTTCATTAGCCACAACAATCGACTCATAGTCGCAAGTTTCGAGAACTTCGATTACTAAGTTGCGTGATCCAGCTTTTATTGCATTAAAAATCATAGGGGTTGTTTGAAGCTGCGGTAGCCTCGTGGGCAAGGTCAAGGACTTGTGACTGGCGTGTCATGAGGGCAAGCCTAATGCTGCTGAAGATCCACCGTGTAGAGGGGCTGATGAACGTTAAATCTGTTGGGGCTCAAATGTACTCCCGTTGGTGTGATGTGGAAACTAGGAGAGGGGGTGTCACAGAACTCAGGTATCCTCTTCCTCACGTAATCCGGCATCACTCGCGCGAAAAAAACGATCGAAAGTTATCGCGCAGGGTATCTCACACCCAACGGTGTTTACATTCTGTTTTAACCGTAAAATTTGTATATAAAGGAAAAGTACGAAATACAATATGTTTATTAAATTTTCCACACGTAACTTTAGTTTTTCTGTTTTTTATAAGGGTATTCAGTACATTGTTTATACACTCCTCTAATCTTGTCGTGAGTGAGTGCGATGTTTTCACTGGATCTTAATTTTTTTTTAAATTTGTATCTTTTTGAAACTAAACATATAGGAGTAAACTTCCTTATTCTTTAAATTCAAAAAAATTTTGGAATTTGTTTTTAATTTTCTTTTATTCTTCTGGGAATAGTTTTTCTTTTCAAAAGTTCCTCTGAAAGTGGATAAGATGTGCACCAGTTGTCTCATTTAAAATTATGTTCTTCCCAAATATTTTTGTGTCTCTACATATAAAACATTTATTTCAACATTATGTACCTCTTCAAAAGCTGGATCTATTTCAGTGGAGGAATCATACTTGATGTTATACTCTTCATCATTTGATTCTTCCTCATCATTAACCGCGAAGAGAATTTCTTCATCCTAAAATACTGTTGTACTCTATATCTATTAAATTACTTAAATATCACATTTTTTCATCATATCTACAATAATACGCCATAGCATAAGGAAGATTTAAAACGTGCTCATGCATTCAGAACTGTAATGGTGACTCCCGCGCAGGGTATATGACATACCCGAAGAGGCAGTATTCAAAGATATATATTTAAAATTCGCTTACAAGCTAAGACCCCTCAAAGAATATGACCTTAAAGTCAGCTACACGAGAAACTATCCATTTTCCAAGAAAGGTTTAGAAGGAGAGTTGGAAAAAGTTAGACGGTGGGTTTGATATACCCTGCGCGATAAGTGCCGGATAAACCATGGTTCAAAATTACGAGGTTTGTCGTCAAAGGCCCTTGTTAGCTTGAATAGGGGAACGTTAATGTTCACTCATAGAGGTTGTTTTATGTAACTAGAACTAAATCTCAAAATTCTCCTGTAACTTATGATGTAAATTGGAAGGTGAGATACTAGTTCAAGTTATGGTCTTTTTTTCCCCACGATTTTGAAATAACTCTGTACATAAATTTCACGAATTTTTTGTTTTAGCACGAATCTCAAAAAGTTTGGGGGATTCATACCGTCAGAATGAGGATGATTTGATCAAATTTATGACAGTTTATGTGTGATAATAAAGAAGTCGGTTTTGACGAAATCGAAGGGAAAGTTCAGCTTATAACAGCTGGTTTAAAACGCGAGGGTTTGAAATTTGCTACAACATTTTCTTTTTCATTAAAATTTCAACGTAATCATAAGCTTTGTGTACCAGGATATCAAGCATTATACAAGCAACTTGAGAAACAAAAAAAAAAGTCGCATATAACAGATTTCGTATCAACAACAACAACAAAAAACACCATTAAAAACGAATGAAATTTTTCATTTCAATCAAAACCGACAGTCATGTTAGGCATATCTGACACTTCTACTGATGATAGCATTTTTGATCCAGTTCATAATAAACATGCACACTTGTTAACAAGTATCAATGGATAGTTGTTAGTAGTTTTATTACTTATTTCAACTTAAATTTTTATATGCTGTATGTACTTATACAAGAGTGTGTGAATTTTTACTGTACTCTAGTTTGAACTTTTTTTTTTGCAATAAAAAGGAATTGTTTTTGTTTTATAAATACCTGTCATGGATATTATTAGTACTTTTTTGCACGGTTTATTGGGAAAATATTTAGAGAATTTTCATCTTACATGATTTTTTAAAGCTGTGGAACATATCCCCAAATTTACCATAGGCCGTATGTATTTTTCACACGATGTAATAGACTGTGTTTTATAACTGTAACCGAAAGGATTACGTAGTAACTGTTTTATAACTGTAACCGAAAGGATGACGTAGTAACTGGTTGAGAGAGCTGTGCCGCCCTCGGTCAGTTAGTTTTCTAGTTGGACAATTAGTAGGTTAGATAATTAGCTTTTAGTTAGTAAGTGTGAAGACGTTCTTGTTTTGTGAGTGTGTGCCTTGTATTTAATCCTGTACTTGTGCTGCTGTCGACTGATAATAAAAGGAGGATTTAAACCTGCGAGTAAAGTGTCTTCATTGGGATATTTCTAATCCATATTGCATTCCGTACATCAGAACGTTTTTTTACAACGATTTTTTTTTTTTTTTTTGCAAAGTTTTCTAAGGAACGTACCTACCGTGTAAAAAAAGAGTTGGATGTATGTATTAATTTTTGGAGTGAACGAATAATCATTTAGATTCCTCATTTTATCAGGCCATTTTTGGACGTTTTTAACTTTAAACATCCCCTTCTATTAATAAATGAGTTGGTTTTACAGTTCCCTAAAACTGTGAAAAAAAAGAGTTATTTTACTACATGAAGGAATGTATATGTTCTAATGATTATGATAATATGGATTTTGCAAAAGTTTTGTGCTTATAAAATTAAAGAGTATGACATTTTCTGACATTTAGCCCAGTAATGATTATGTGAAATGTTTATATATTCGTAGTATTTTAAATGAGATATTCATATGCAATAATATTCAAATATTTTACTCATGAACTGAGAAAATGTATGCAACAATTTAACTTAAAAGTATGAAATAATGCTATGAAGCATTTTAAAGCACTTACACTGCAGTTTTCGAATTAATTATATCTAAATTTATTTGTAAAATTTCTCTCTGCGTATTTCAAATTTAAAAAGATACATATTATGGATTGATGGGAAAATGAGCTATTTGTTTTAAATTTTAATACATAAATTAAATTTTCTCCAAGTGATAAACTTTAAAAAACCCAACATCGAGCAAACCTGACACAGAAGTAGTGCATAGGTATTTCAAATGTCATAAGACATTATGATTCAAAACATAACGAACTATCTACTTAAAATCTACGTGTAAGAAAGAACGAAATTTTCTTAAGAATGAGAAGAAAAAAGATACTTACAATACTTTATTGAAATAAATCATGGAATCACTAAACCAAATATTAAGGTTCCCTGCGACAAATTGAAAACTAGCTACTCTACATAAAGAATTATAAAAGGAAAACTTTCTACGGATCACTTATGCAGTTTTTCAAACAAAAATGAGAAATTCTGTAGATTATTCTGTAGATACTCTAATTTTTGCTTGTACAAAGAAGAATAAAATCGAGGAAATTTTGAATTAAAAATTTCAAAACGATAAGGTGCAATCTAATATCAGTTAATCTTTGAATGACACCCTTGTTAAAAATTCTGATAATGTGCTAATAACATTAACTAGTTAGTTTCGTTCGTTTTTAATAAACCAACATTTGAAGACGTTTGGACTACTTCCCCATTATATTTTAATGCAGGGGTTGCCAACCCCTGGCACGTGGGCCACATTGTGGCACGTTGGAGTTGTAACAGTGCCACGCGAAAACTTACAGAACAATTTTTAAAAATTTGAATACATAATAATAAATAATTCTTTTCTACAATTTTACTGAAATGGGGTAGTCCCAGACAAAACCCTCAAAATTTGGATCATAATATGTTTGTGGATAAATGTTTTCCGTTACGAACATAATAAAATAAATATCCCTCATAGCTATAGCTAATGTGTACCGTACCTATAATAACCTAATTTTGTTAGCACCTCAAAAACTAATCCTAATATAAATAACTTGGTAAAAAAAAGTAATTCAAAAGCCGCATTAAGTAAGTACTGGGCGTTTAATAATTATTTTGAATTAAATGATTCAAGCAACTCATTTTTATTTCATCTAACCTAATTGTAAAAAGTTTATTAAAATAAAACCTTAATTGGCATTTTCGTCTTAAATATTATATCATTAAATTTCTACTACATAGAGTTTCATTTAAAAAATTTGCTATTTGAGTAAAAATCCCATAATGAACCTTTAAGTAACAGTTTTTTAAAAAAGTTCTATATTTGTTTGTTGGGAAAGTTGGAAGTGGCACTCATAATTATTTTTTATCAAATAGTGGCAACCTGTTCTAATTCAATAAGAATTTTTTTCTTGTTGAGTTACAACAAACATTAAAAAAAACGTGTTGACGAAGAAAATGAAATACACCAGCTGCAACTTTCAGCAAAAATAGTGTGGCTTTATCAAACTTTTTGAAAAATCCTGGTATATATAACTAGTTTATCTTCAATTATTAAATCCTCAAAAAAGCATATGTGCACACATTTTTGGCATAAAAAATGAAAGAAACTGTATTCATTTGCAAAAAAGTTGTCAATAAAATAATTAATCAATCACTATATTCTGAAAAACATTATTATTGAAGGAAGCTGAACCAGTATATTTAGAAGATCCTTTATCCAATCAAGCTGAATGATTGATTAGATGAAGCATCAATTAATAGGTTTACAAGTTTTTTTCGGAAATAAAAATATTTTTAAGGCAGACTGTTAAAATTTTTGATAATTGATCTGTAATACTTTTTTTCATTACTACGTTTTAACTGCCGTAATGGATTGTTTAATTTTTTCAAATATATATATATATAGGTAGAGGTAGAGAAAGCACACTATATATTAACAATATGTGAGCACAGGCTTTTCTTTCTTAACGAATTCAAGATTTTTAAGCAGGCAATATCGTTCAAAAATGTGTTCATTTTTTAAAACTTTTGAGCAGATAATTTACAAAGACAATAAAATTTTTCACATTTTGAATGAAGTACATCCACTCTGCACAACTGTTTTACTTGGGAGATTTGCAAATATTCTTCCCTGTTAAAATGCTTCTTTCAGCTTGATATTCAAAGGGGTAAGAAAATGATAAAAATTACTTTACATTTATGAATGAAGTTGGAATTGCCTTAACTTAGCCAATCTAAGACAATGAAATTGAAGCAAATGACCGAGATGAAATCTTGAGAAACGACGACAATTTTTTTTCCAGTGTGAAACTGAATTTTAGCAACTTCGCCTTTGAAGACACGGCAAGTCCACAAATGTGAGAGCGATTTCCTCGTGGCGCCATCTAGTTGAAACCTCGTTACCAAATTTGGACGCTTGAATTAGTTTTTAATTCAAGCTATCGTCGTATGTTAAATATTGCTTTGATTTAATTTTGCTGAAAGTACCAGAGCCAAATTGATACTCAAGGGATCTTTCACATGCCACATAACCAAACAATTTTCACATCTAGAAAATTTATCGACTCCAGACGAGGTCGAACCCACAACTTTAGACTTATCAAGCGGGCACGTTATCTCTAAACCACCGGAGTCACGACATTAATTATCATTCATCAATAACAAAAACATGGAAATTGCCGAAAAAATATTCTAGTTTGAAAATAAAAAATGCATTTGTTCATCTTATTTTAAGTATAACATAGTGCAAACATTTTCAATCATAAAATACTTTGCAAACAGGTACAAAATTCGTTTAACAGATGAAAGGTTAGAATTGTTTATTGGATTAAAAACTTGATACACATGCGTGACTATCATCGAAAAAGGTTCAATCTCAGAGGAACTATTATACCTCATGCTAGGCTCTATCTTTCAAAGTCTTTAAGGGGAAAAAATTATAATTTTTGAAGATTTTTTTCCCCAGAAACAGCAAATATTGTTTTAAAATTATTATTTTGTTTGTTTAGTTACTAAACCGAAGTTCGTTTGAACTTATTTACAACATTATTTAAAATTTGCATGAGTGTTCAAATTGGTTACATCCTGCTAACCTAAAATATTATTTCCGACCACCAAATCGCTTCTACTCCAATGGCTGAAGGAAAACTTAAGTAAACCAAAATCTGATAACATAAGAATTAAATTTTCTAATAAACCTGAAAAAAGTATTTTATCTTATTAAAAATAGAATCAATGTTTGTGAACGTCTAATCTATAGGGAATCACTTCGTATAACTAACAAAAAATGTTTCCACAAGTATTCGATAATAAGTATGTAGAATAGAACATTCCATTCAACATTAAATTTAATGTGTGTCTTATGACATATAACCTGTCTCTTCTCTCTCCTAATTAGGTTCTTGTACAGATTGATCAGTGAATTTCTTTTAAAGCAATATACTTAGAAAATTTATAGAAAATATATCAGGCTTTTTATATTTCTTGAAATATAAATACTCCGATTTTTTTAAAAAATTTTACTCTCTACTGAGAAGAAGCGTGTAAATTCAATGTGAAATTTAATGCAATGACTAACATATTTTTTAATCCAATAGCTTGATTTGATTTTAATTTACATAGCACTTTAAAGCAACATCAGGGCTACTGTCTCAGGACCTCTTAATTTTAAACCCCTATTAAGTGACGAGGACGACACCTGGTACCCCCTCTCCAAACTATCACACCACACCAACGGGAGGACTTCGAGCCTAGACAGATTTTACGTGCATCAGCTCTTCTACATGGCGGGTTTTCAGTGGAATTAAATATCAAAACCGAGACTCGAGAATGCCGATCTCAAGTTCATGACCATGGCTACTCGGCTGCCGCTGCCACTTTAATCCAATGGGCCGTGGTGGCCTAGTGGCTAAGGTAACGGACTTATGACAGGCGTGTCATGAGTTCAAGCCCAGTGCCACAGAAGACCCACCGTGTATGGGAGCAATGCACATAAAATCTGTCGAGAGCTCTAACGTCCTCCCGTAGGTGTGATGTGGTTGTTAGGAGAGGGGCTGTCAGCTCAAGTGTCATCCTTGTCACTTGACTTTGGTTCAAAATTACAAGGTCCGTCGCCAAAAGCCCTCGTGCAGCTGAACAGTGCAACGTTAATATTCACTCACTCACTCTGTATATTAATCATTTATTACTTTAACACAAAACAGGATTCTTTACTTGAATTATTTCTCCCTTCTCCTGCTGAGGATTATCTCTTCAGACTAAATGGTATTATATAATTAAGTTTATAAAAGAATTTTAAGAAATACTCAGTAAAAAATCTTTACTTATTTTCAATATATGCCTTTTGTAATAACATATCCCCTGCTTTTGATTTGATACAAAAAATCAATTTGCAAATTTTTAATGTATGTTTGCTTTTCAATAGTTTTATATTGTGCTTAAATGCTGGATTATATTATGATTTTTCTCTATAAATATTACATCTTATTTAACCATTTTTATTTAAATTTAACAAATGCTGTAAAGAGTCAAAACAGGCAATCCTTTTTAATTCGTCCACAAATGATACTAAAAATTTCAATATCTAATATATCTAAATACAAACAAGTAAAAAAAAAGCAAGGCCCAGGCTAAACAGGCCAATATATTCAAAAGGTTGACGAGATTAAACAGTTATTCAAAAATTAATTTAAAATAATATTAAGAGAATAAATTTATACCTGAGATTTATGGAAATTATAGTTTATAGATAAATTATAGAAGGTCGTTCGCACTTTATGAAAACGATTTTGTAATTCAATTTCTCGTTTGAATTTTGAGATAAAACTTTGGCAACATCCGAGTATTTGTCTGCTAAGGTCTTCTTTTGATTGGAATGTAAAATTAAAAAAATGGCTCCTAAAAATGATATATGGCTCGATGGTTACATAACTACGCTTTCCAAGGAGAAATATTTGTATCAATAAATTAAAAACCGGTGTAAAAATCCCGGTTATTGCGTTTCAATAAAAAGTATTCATAATATATTAGATTTGAAAGGGAAAAAGCGTCTAGCAGAAAATGAAAATGAAAACATGACCATGAAACTTCATTCTAAAACTTTTCAAACGTAGCCAAGTATCAAGAAAGTGATGTCTCTGATCCTAAAAGAAAATTCACTGACTCAAAGATTCATTGCATCGAAACTAGGAATGTCTTCCGGAACTGTATAGTTAAAATCATTCTTAAGGATCAGGGATTGAACTCATGACACATCAACAACGAGCTCGTGACCATGTGTGTGTGATCAGCAGGTTACCACGGCCTTTGTCAACTGAAAGTGTTGATAATAATTGAAATCATTGGTGATGTGTGGAACGTAGAAGAGAATCTGAAAATACTTTGGTGTTTGCGCAGAAAATATTCACCAAGTAGAAATTTTTCAATACTTTTATTGTTTTATTAATCTTTTCTTAATTTAATAAATAATTTAATTATTTACAGTCAGAATATCGAGTGGAAATGTTAAAAAATAGCGATGAAAATTTTAAATTTTTTTTAATTGAAACTGCTAATATACACATTAATAAATTGCTTCTATCAAAGTATTCAATGTGTTGATGATTAGTTTATGCGACGCGTTGATGAAGCTATATTCCTGATATAAACCAATGCTAATCAATAGGTAGTAACATGCTTCCAAACTTAATTTTTTCTACCTACACAGCTTTTCATATCCTGTGTAAAATTTCTCCTACGTAGTTATACACTCACAGCCGAGAGTAATAAAATTATTTTTATTGCATTAGTATTATATATCAATAAAACTTGACCGATGCAGAAAGGATGTTCAGAGGATGACAGGTGCGGGCCTTATGTAGTTAAGATATCAACCATTTTTTTCCAAGGCACACACAATCACTGTCAAGGCTAATCTACTATCATTATAGCTATGAATGAAAGTGCAGACGTGTAGACTACTTTGTACTTGCCTGGGTGTGGAACGTGACTGTTAAAATTTCATTCATGGCCCTCTTGATCTCCGATAGTATCAAAGCACAAGACACGTAACTTATCGTGTGGATATCTGGTGTGACTCGAGCTTGTTTTTAAGCACGCGCACCAGTTTTTCTTTGCAAGCACGAACGGAATGTATAGTACCAGATGAAGACTTATGAAACTTGTCACGAAATTTATGAATTTGCATCAAATTTTTCAGACAATTTAAATTAAACATCATATTGGCTCTCTCACACACAAAAGGTTGATAAATGTTTTTTCAGATTTTCAATAAGCACCTTATCATAAAACAGTTGTAGTCAAGCCTCCGTCATTGTTATCCGAATTATGCTCAGATGTTTTTTTCCTGAAAATTTCAAAATCATTCTCATATTTAATAAAGCCTCACGTTAACTGAGAAAGCTGTTATTGTGTATGCAATTATAAATTACATAAATAATAAAACTCCAAAGGAAATACGTATCGGTTTTAAATAGTTTCCATTCAATGGTTTCTTCTCTTTCATTGAAAATAAAGCCATACACAATACTATATTAAGTGTTAAATTTCCGTCATTTGTTGAAATTATGATAAGTGCTCGAACTACACACTTAAAAATTTGAACGTTAATAAGCGCAAAACATACAGTGACATACGTTTAACGCGAAAATGGTTAAGACGAAATATCAGTTAACACGAAATAATACAACGGTCCCGACAAACTACTATGTATTTTCATGTATTTTTTTTTCTCTTTACACGAATAGTTTTTCCTTCACTTAATGAAATGTTTGAGAAAGTTGCTGCATTATTGAACTGTCGTACTGTATCATCGGAAGAATTTATTGCAGTAGAAGATGATAACGTGCGCGTACAGCCCCAATTATGGCAGAAAAAGACATTTTGGAGTTTGTTCAAAGCTCAAAAAATATCTTTGATACAGGTTCCGACGACGAAACTGAAATTAATTTTGCAGCTTCTGTTTCCGTGTCATTCGAAATGAGGAGCATCATGAAAAGTATGCATAGTTATTTAGATACTCATTCTTTAACGGTGAAATGAATAACAAAATGGACGTCATTGGGCAACTTGTTGACAATTTGATGCTAAAAAATACATTGAAAAGGAAAATATCAGGTTATTTTCCAAAATTTCAATCAATGTTTTTGTTTCCCAAAAAACTTGAAAATTTTGTAATAAATTTAATTAAGTTCTTGTTGATGTTTTTGTTTCATTGATCTTTATTAAATGCATACATATATAAATATCTATGTAAATAAAATGTACTCTAATAAGCTTAATTTGTTGAATATATAGTTGTTTTTTTATTGCTATATTCCTTAACATGAAATTCTTCTAACACAAAAAAATATTTTAGTCCTCTCAGTTTCGTGTTAAATGAGTTTCACTGTTTCTATTTTTCAGTTCTAATCACTCTTATTTTTACAAAAAAGCTTTGCATTAAAACAAGTCTATAAGAAAAGTAATTTTCTCATCATTTTGAACAAATCTGTCTTCGAAGTGATGGCATTAACTTTATAGCAAATGTTTAAAGAACATTTCACTAAAAGCGATTTATTAATAGCGCATTGCATACATGTGTACAGGTTTCAGACTTTCTCAATCCAGAAAAGTTATTTCAAAGCAAAGTTTCGTAAATCACATTGGCGAAGATAATGGCTTTTATCGGCCTCCAAACTGAGTTATTTGACAACTAGATCTAGCGGTTTAAAGACCTTTTTTTCCTAGAAGGCTGTTTTCGTTTGTTAGGTTGTTACGAATCGAATTTTACATGAGAGTTTTAGAAAGGTCATTCAAAATTTTAAAACATTTTCTTGGAGTTTTTTCATGTATTTAAGCTGAACAAAAGAAATCACTTTTTTTACTAAAATTTTGCATAATTTATATTACTAGATGGTTACGTTTCTCTTACTTTTTTTCACTCATATTTTTTGAATTATCAGGTAGTCAAAATATATGTAATTTATGTATCGTTTCTTTCATAATATATATTTCTACTACTCTCTTAATACTGCTTTTTCATGGTTTTTCTTTATCTAATGCATTTACCACATTCACTTGAAAATTTTTCCATACTACAATTAAATATACAAATTCTGTTGTCCTTCATTGTAAATAAACACATTTTTAAGAGTTAACGAAGAGAAAAATCTGTATTTTATGTATTGAAATTTCTATTTTATGTATTGAAATCTGTATTGTGTATGTTATAGCTATTTTTGTATTTTACTTAAAATTTTTAAACATAAATACGTAATACAAATTTAATCTCCTTAAAAGCATCACTAAAAAAAAAAAACTTTCATAAATCTTACTGTAAAGAGCAAATGAAAGATATGCAGAATATTTGTAATTCTTAGATTAGCTAATTGTTATAGCTATTTTTGTATTTTACTCAAAATTTTTAAACATAAATACGTAATACAAATTTAATCTCCTTAAAAGCATCACTAAAAAAAAAAAACTTTCATAAATCTTACTGTAAAGAGCAAATGAAAGATATGCAGAATATTTGTAATTCTTAGATTTACTCGACGTCCTTTACATTGTTTATCAGATAATGATACACATTTAGCTAGCAATAATATATTTTATACATCCTTAAGTATAAATTTTTATTTAAAATATATGAATAATTTAAAATGGTTTAAATGTGGATCTCCTGTCTCGATATACTCTTTAATATGTCTTATATAATGCAAGTATTCACACATTATACGACAAAATTTTTAATTAACCTTTCCAATATTTAAATGGCTCGTTACTTGACTACAGTTCAAAATTAAGAGATATCTCGCCAAAAGCTCTCGTGTTGTTTCTAGAGAAATTGTAATATAAATAAAACTTAAATCTGATATAACAGTCACTTTTTACTTATTTCATAACCATGTTGTTTTCCATTAACAAATATAGCCTTTGAAATTATTATTTTTTTCAATTAAAAATTCCAACTGTTATTTTAAATGCTTCATGCACTACATCATTTCATAGAAATTTTACACCCAAAATAGCACATTTTGCTAAATGGGATCAATATGATCTAAAACGATTTTAAAAGCAATTTGGATCATTAACAGAGAGCAGTAGCTTTTTTGTAAATAAGTTCTAAGCATAAATATACGCAATTTTTCCTCTTAGATGTGATTCTCCAGGAAAATAATAGCTCAAAATAGATTTTTTGACGAAGGTATTCTGACTGAGAACATTCCAAATTCCTAACTTGAGCTTAGAATCCATTTTAACTTATATATAAATTATTTCGCTTTCGGTTGATTTCTTTTTCATTTTATGAAAATTAACTCCACTTTACGAGATTGAAGAAAGTATAGCACAAACGTATGTAAATATATAGAAGAAAGACTATTTAGGACAGAAAGCTTAAGACCAGTCAAAAATTTAAAAGCAAGGCGTTTTTCCTGTCTCGGAGTAATCAGTGTTTGATGATATCGGGAATATCTACCCCTGGAGAGACACATATAATGCTTTCTCCGCTCTGTTTTTCAAAAGTTAATATTTATAGAATATAAGTCAAATAGTGGCAGAATCAATTTTGAACTCAAAGGAACAATCAAGCTGCAATACTTACCTCATAATACCTAATTGAAGCACCTACTTTTGCAGTAATTCTATTATATATTTCCTAACGATAGCTGAAGAAATGCTTTATTATTTTCGTTATTACGAAATAAAGGCAAGAATGTATTTCTAAACGTAAATAAACTTCAGAAAAATGTATAACGTATTTACCATATGAACGTCCCGAAGTGAACAAATGAAACGATTCGCTAAGGTCTCAAATTGAGTGCTTAAGTGTCTAGCTATCCCACAATTCTATTGTACAATGTACTCTCTAAATCCTCGTCTTACTGAGAAGAGTATTTAATAACACACAATTGCCAAAAAGCAATCCCTGAGAAAAGCGGAAGACAATGGTATTTCAAAATAATTGATGGAAGTAATGATACATTGCTTGGTTGTACTCAGAGGGAAGATGTATCGAAAAGTTAATTAAAATACAATTGAAACTATTACTCTGTCAGATCTTTTTATTACTGAAAATATAATGCATGATTTTAAGTGATACTTCAAAAGTAACGTACTTCATCGCATGCATATATGCATTTTTTACTCAACTTGCAGCCCTGGTATGTAAATAATTTAAATACCCAGATTTAAAAAAAATAATAAGTTTTTAAATCAAACTCTTCATTTATTATTAATAAACTTGTGTGCTTTCAGAATAAGTAACGTTTTTCACGGTAACCATCAAGGTGGGACCATTTTTTACAATACATAAAACCGGTTCTGAAGTGTAAAAAAAATGCTCTACTCTCGATCTTGTTCGTAAAATTTTGTGAATGAATCTATTAGTAGGTTTACTACAGAGCATTGCATGAGGACAAAACGTGACTACCGTAGAATCACATTCATGGACCTCTTCATCTCCCTATGATGCTTATAGAAGAGGTTGCGCACGGAAACTGTCGTGCCAAAGACTCTGCTGGAGGAATGCCTTTAGGCACGCCGGTTCTCCCGCACGGCGCTTACGATGGATTGCGTTCAATTCCATGAGGCAAAAAATGTGCGCTTTTGTGTTCGTATCCACAAATAGAATTATACTTTTTCAGTTCAACTGTCTTAACAGATTTCCTTAAATAATAATTTAAGTCAAGTTCATGTCAGTTTATCTTATTTTTTTTTAAGATCAGCCTTAAATGATTGATTTATTAAGCTTTAACAACTGCTTTAATCTAATAATTAGTTTGATATGTTGTAAGTATAATTTGTAATTTAGATTATTTTTCAGTTATAATTTAAAAAATTAATCTCCTAAAATAAAGATTTTAAAATTATTTAGCAATCGTATATGAAGAACCTCTACATCAATGGCCTACAAACTGTGTTCCACGGAACCCTGGGGTTCCACAAGTCACGATAAAAAATGGAAATGAAAATTCTAAATGTGTATGCAAAATGGATTCACGTTTTCTATGAAATTTGCATAACCACAAGTATCTAAAACTCATTCTGGTCATTAAAACTGAAAATTTCTTATTTATACAAAACTTTATTTTATAACACTTTCTTATTTTTATCATAATAAAATAAAACTATATTCAAATGTTTTTTTTTTCTTTATAAGGCCTACCTACTAGGTTAGTTACGTTCCCACACACATAGGTCCCACGAAATAATTTTACAATTGTTAGTACAATATTTTGCAAAATTAAGTAGTTCCTTAATTGAAAATGTATCTTTTTTTTTATTTGTGGGGAAGAATCCTCTTATAATGAAAGGGAGGGAACAATTTAACGGCATATCAACAGATTCGACGGTAAAAGCTGAATTTAAGTATAAACAGCTCTTAAATTTTAGGTTGTAAATTCATGAAAATACATATGATTTCTCACACAGCTGTGAATATTTTAATAATATTCAGAACAATGTATTTAAGTGAAAAATATTTCTCAGCGTAAGTGGCACAAAAACGAAATATGAAAGTAAGTGATAAGCAGAATATGAAATATGACTGCAAATAATTTCAATAGATCTAGACTTATACTATTTGAGTAAAAAAATGCTGGCAAACGTATCCCAGTTATTAAATTTAATGCATGGGTAAGTGACATTAGAATCATAAATTAATGATATAAAAATGTGTGTAAATTATGTTAAAGAATTACAATGAAATTTATTCATAACAAACACAATACTTTTTTAAAAAAAATATCGTTATTTAAAGTACTTTTAAAATGTTGATCTACTTTAAATATTATTTTAAGATATATTCTTCGAAGTGTGTGTGGAGGGGAGGGCAGAAGTGGTTCCCCGAAAAAAACACCTTGTAGTTCTAAGAATTCCGTGTATCGAAAAAGTTTGATCATTGCTACATCAATTTAATTTGCCAAAAAACTTCTAAGTTTCAATAATAGATATACATTTACTAATAACTTTTTAATAAAAGTTGATTGCATTTTTGCAAATTACTAACACATATAAAAAATTAAATTACAAAGAAAAAAGCTTGTCTTAAAAATGCAAGCAAAAAAAGTCATGATTAAAGTAAAACTTTCGTTAAAATGTTGTTGTTTAGGGAAAACTTTCAAAGAAAATTAAATCTAGGACACAATATTATAAAAAGAAAACTTAATTAATTTCACCGTAGGCTTATTCTCTCTCTTATAAAAAAATAAACACTTTTCTAAAATTTAAATAAAAAAAAGTTCGAAAATCATCAATGTAGAATCTTTTCACTGAACTTAAAAACGTTATAAAAATTATACTAAGGTTTATTCATAATTTTAAAAAATGGAGCGGTTACTTTTTTACTTAGGTATACCACAAAGGATACAGTATATGAAAATTGTTGTGTATAAAATATAAATATTTCTAATTCATTGCATAACTGCGAAAACCAATTTTTAAGAAAATATTTTTATATGAATTATTTTCATCCTACATAATACGAATCCATATTTTTACATTTACATAAAAGATTTCAATAACAACTTTTTTTTTCTTTCAAATTTTCTCACAATTTAGAAAAATTCACAGTTCGATGAGTTGAGAAAATACACTGGATTCAAAATATTTTCTCAAAATTATTCATTTTGTTGTTCATGCATGGTTTTGCTTCGAAAAACGTAAATGACATAAAAGCCACTCTTTCAAAATAGGGTTTCTACTTTTTGGAAGAAATAAATGCACTTTTTGTTAATATCTTTAAGAAAAATTTGACTCTAAATTTTATTTTAACCAAGACTTTCATTAAAAGTGCTCTCAATACAATGCGAACGATTTACAGCAGTCTTTTTCGTTGTTTTTTTAAGAAATATTCTTCTAACATTCTAAAAGCTAACGTCTAGAAATTCCTTTTCAAAAACGCATTTATTCACAATGATTTTACTTCATAAAAATGGTAATACATACTAAATACAAGATTTCTTGCAATTTTCAATATTATAACTAAGGGAGCGATTCTCAAATCGAAGCAGATCGTAAAGTCTAAAATAAAAGGTTATTTTAAAAAATTATTAATTTACTGAAGGTAGCAAAACAAAATACTATCTGCCATAATAAAAAATAAAATGCACATTGCATATTTATTGCAATCTGTTCCAATTTAAAAATTAGAAAGGAATATATATATATATATATATATATATATATATATTAATTATATGGTTTATAATTAAGGTCATATTGTTGCCTTAGCGCGCGTCAAAGTACATTATTATTGCATTTAGTACAATGTTATTGTGTGAGGGACAATTAATATAAATATATTAATATTATTATAAACTCTTATAAAAGAGTTTATGTATAACCATCGTACATGTCATATGTAAGGATTTATTACTTTGTAAGTTTACTGTCGCTTGCAAATATATATCAGCAAAATGCATAGTAACTTAAATGCATAGCAACCTTATGTTACAGTTTTTATCTGTTTATAAATATCAATAAAGAATATTCAAGAGAGATATTATTTAAGTGTGCTTAACAAAGGATTTCTCCAATCACCAATTTTATTCACATGTAAATTCAAATATAGTGCAGAATTTATATGTTACGGTAATTGTTTACATCTTTTTACATTTAAAGTAACACCAAATTAATCATCTAATAACAGTTGGATGAGTGTGCATGCATACGAGCTATGTTACATCATTTATAAATGTAATTAGTTATATTTGGTAGTTATAAATACTATAAAAAATTTATTAATTTCCTTATACTCATTCAGATATAGATTTTTCATAATGATTTTGAATTTTTACAATTTAATAATATTAATTCATATTTAAAGACAAAAAATTAATGTAGTTAAAAATATATTTTTTATTTTAAGGAGTATTACTCATTCTCTCTTCTAGGAAACTATATAATAATTCAGTTTAGAGTCATAAACAAGAAGAAAATCAAAAATCTTAGATATTATACAGTTCAATCTCCCTAACTTAATGTATTTGTTGTTATGCATACAGTTTTATAAAATAATATATTCAAAGATCAGTACATTTGATAATTAATGGTAAAAAGTATTTAAACCTACTGATATAATATTAACAGTAAAACTTTTTAATTGACTGTTTAACTTTATGTATTTTTAAGTTTGCTCTCTAAATTATAGGAACTACAAAATACACACTATATCTGCTAATATTTTAACTTTAATTTATAATGGAAAAGGGAAAAAGTAAGTTAAGAAATTTTAAAACACTATAAGCTTCTAGTTTGTTCAATAAATGGCATTTCATGTTTAAAGAGTTTGAAGTAAAACTAGGCAATCTAACTCTAAGCGGAATTCTGTGTGAATGAAGTAATATTTATAATAACAAGCTCCTCAACATTATAAAAATATAATTTATTTTAAAAACATTCCTCATCATATCTGAATTACATTCAGTTACGAATGATAGACAAATAATGTCATTCCAAAATCACCAGAATCAATAAAAACTGAAGTCAGGCCCTTTAAAGTACTTTTTAAAAGCCCATTGAAAATATAATGTGCATTTCCTAGCCTTTCAAAAATATTACTCTGAAATCTTCGAGAAATTTTCATAACATTTTCTGTTAAGAATATACGTATACATAGAATTATAAATGACTTAGCCATAATCTATGCTAGTTTTACAGGACATGTAATATTTAATATATTACATGTCCTATATTTAATAAATATAATAGCATTTATTAAATATTACGTGTATATTCATTTTATCTTCCTATCCTTTTTCGTGAAAAATCGCCTTAATACTAAAACTTTTATTCAATTCCTACTATTAGCTCACACTCTCCCTATATATATATATATATATATATATATCTTGTTCTCAAATTTTCAAACCTTAATAAAATACTTTTTATTCATTCACTCAAGTTTAAATACTTTTTTAAAACTTGTAATGGATGACCCTTGATGCTAATACAGTTTTTTCTTATATTAATTCATTAATTAAATTAAAAAATGAATAAATAGTAAAAAACAAAAATAATATTCCAACATCATATAAGAAAATGAAAATTGCTCGTTGTGTCCCTGTAGCGCAATGGGTAGCGCGTTGGACTTCTAATCCAAAGGTCGTGGTTTCGAATTCAACCTGCGATGGCCTAATTTCTGCGAATGAGATAACTTTTTACTATACTATTTTATTGGAATAATCAAATTTAATTTATGAATAATATATATATATATATATATATATATATATAGTACACAAACAAAAAATAATAGTCCAACACCATATATAGAAAGGAAAATGGAAAATTGTGCAAGAGGAAAATCGCGTTCTATTTTGCCCCTTAATATTGTGATTCTGACATATATATATATATATATATATATATATATATATATATATTAATTGTAATTATTTAATAAAATGTAACTAAAATAAAATGTTTCTTTGTTGACCTAAGTAGGAATTGACTTAACAAAAAAAAATTTTTTTGTTACTTGTTATTAAACAGACTTTAATTTCCTTCAGAGTTATATCTGAAGAAAAAAGTGAATATTTTTTTTTTTAGTTTATACCTCATTTCAAGATTGTTTTTAGAAGCAACCAAGGACAACCCCTTCTGCCTGAAAAACTACCTTACATTTTATTTTATTGTTTGATGCAAGTAGAGCCTGGAAATATATATATATATATATTCCATCCCCACATTTTTTCTTCTAATTGTATTGGATGTATGACGTATCACTTTTGAAGCCGTCTTCATTATTTTATCCAGTCTCAAAGACAATCACAAGATCAATTATCAACACTAGTGCGACGCTTATTACAATTAAATGTAAAATTTTTAATTGATTTTTTTAAAAATGCTTTTGAGCGCTTATAGAATCTCATTGATAAAGCAATTATTAGATGTATTATGTTAAAAATTAAATGCAAGCTAATAAAAATTTACTATTGAAGTAGCATCGTTAAACGTACAAAAAGAGCAATAACGCGCGCGTTATTGAAATGTCTTTTTTT
This sequence comes from Trichonephila clavata, assembly GCA_019973975.1. NCBI lineage: Eukaryota > Metazoa > Arthropoda > Arachnida > Araneae > Nephilidae > Trichonephila > Trichonephila clavata. Next base: position 185,569 of record BMAO01022742.1, read on the forward strand.
GTATATTATTTAATAAAAGTACTTTAATTTTATTTACATAATGTAAAATAATATTTTACATCAACTGTAATTATTTTTTTTAGGTTTGCGTTCATTTTTTTTCCAGGTAATCGTAAAGGACAAGGATTATAAACTACAAATCCAGTTCCATAAAGTAAAGCACCCATTCAGTCCTATGCCGTATTTATTTCAACTTATTTTTTTTCTACAAAAGGTAAATTTGTTTTCTAAAAACGTGTGACTCTCAGTTGAAGCGCCATTCGAGGCGAACTGTTTCTTGGAGTTTCTCGTGCGCGGTCGACCCAGTTCAAGACTCATAAATAAAAAGGATGAACCACATGGTAAAAAAGTTTTCTAGAGAAAAAAGCTGATGACCGGAGGGTTTCGACGAAAATATTAGTTTTTTTAGGTTGACGACAATAAATAATCACAGACTGGATCATGGAAGAATTTATTTGGTTTTTATGCGATTTCTCCGAGTTTCACCCCGCTACCGGCGACAAATCCACGGAGCGTGGATTAAACGTCTTCGTGGAAAAAGAATGGAAAAGAATAGTACACATTTCGCATTCACTTTTTCGTCAAAGAATTTCGAATCAGAAAAACCTTGTTAAATATTAATCATAAATTTCTATAATTACTCGTTAATAAAAATATATTTAAAACGATCTATCTAAAATTTATTCTAATTAAAAATATGTGCAATTAATACGTTACAAATTTAATTATGACACCATAAGCTTTAAAAGAACTTTCCAGTGTTTAAAAAAAGTTGTAAAAATAAAATCATGATACCTGATAACACACAAACATAATCTTTTAAAAACGTAAATCATATATTTGTGTGCTGTACATCATCATGGAAAACTCACGGTTATGAAAATTGTACAGTTGAATATTCAAAACTCAAAAGTTTGAGAGTCAGCGTTCAAAGATGAGATTAAAAATGACACAGATTAGAAGCTGAATGTACTAGTGTATATCATATCTTAATTACTTTAATTTATAATTATAAATGTGATTTAAAGTTCTTGAATTGCATTCTTTGATAAAGATTGCAATGACAGATCATACATAAAATATTAGACAATTTCAAATTAAACCCTCATTAAGAATTGGTTAAAATTAAATTTCCTCTACCAGTCTACTTCTCATACAATAGTTTTATAGTACTTCATCGACTTGCTTCTCTAATTTTGAAGAACATATAACACATTATAAAAAAATCGCTTGAATAGTTCTTAGGTCACATCATTCTACAGCATATGGTAGCCCAATCAATGGAGTAGAAATATAGTGGTCAATGATATTCAAACTAACACAAGATCATCAATATGACTAATGGTAGCTGGTGCACTCTAAATGTATAAGTGAACTCCAAAATTCTCTACTAAATAAGTATATTTTTTTCTTTAACAATTTTTTTACTCAAGTTAAATTTTAAATCAGTTTTTAAGTGCCTTTAAATACAGTATTGAGCTACTTGAAAGCCAAACTAAGTCAACTCAAAATATTATATTGATAAGATGTATAGCTTTCTAAAACAAACAGTTACTCTGCAACCCATTCAGTCAACAAAATTCTCAACTGGGGAAGTTAGAAAAATGAAGTATCAGCTTATAGCTCGAGCTTAGCCAAATATCTTTTAAGTTACAGATAGATCAATATATAATTTCTTATTCTTTTTCATTTACTGTAAAAACTAGATAATTAAAAATGAACAGTATAGAACTTTTTCAAACTAGTATTTACGATTTCCATTATTACTTCTGTTTTTTTTTTAATTTTCTTTAATAATTAAGTAAAAATATTTATATGCGGAAAATGCATATATGAATCATTTATTTTTGAGCGGTATTAACCTTTCATATAATTCAGAATTGAGCATTGATTTCATACTTCAGCGTTCATAGTAATGTTACATTTGTCTATACTTTCTTCACCCTTATATCTTTCCATAAAACAATCAGATTTCTTAAAGTTTCTTTGAAAACACGGATTGATGAACTTTGTCAGTTTCGTCATGCGTGTAAATATGACGTTAAATATCAAAAATATATTGTACTTTTTGTGCGAACTTTTTTAAAAAAAAATACTGTTTAGAAAGTTGTTTTATAACTAAACGAAAAGCTAACATTTTAAGAATATTTCTTTTATATTGATTTACCATGATAATTGTTTGTCTGTGTTTATCGTCCTCTCTTAAGGGGGCTCCGTACGATTCAATTGACAAAAATCGATTAAAGAATCAAATCTCATTTTTTTAGTCTAAATTATTTTTTATATACTTTTCTACAAATTCACAAAATTTGAAAGCTCTAAGTTTAAAAAACGCAGAGTTATAATAACTTTTACGTTTGTTTTTATTCCCATTCCAATGGCAAATCAAGCTTTAAACTGACTTATCTCAGAAAGATAAAATAACTACCTTGTCTTCGTTTAAAATGCTAAGGCTTTTTTTTTCTATTGTGCTTAATACTTGGAAATTTTTTTTCACTTGTTGCTGAAAGTATATGAAACAAAGTTGGTATGCATTGTTCAATCAAAGCAATGCTTATTTTTTGAAAAATAATTGAAGCTGGAATTTACACACACACATCTCTTAAGGAGTTTTCAATATGCATTCATAAAAGTATTGTACGAATATCTAATCATGTTATCACAAAACCCATACCAACTTTTGTTATACGTAATTTAACGTACTTGTAAATCAAATTTCATATATGTGTGTCAATTTTATAGGAGGAGTAGCATTTTAAATCACTTCATAAGTTTCAAGTTTTTCCCTTAAAAAATTAAATGGTTAGCTTTTTATGAAATTTTGAGTACAAAACCTGTTTTACATCATACATACACGTAGGGGGCAAACCCAAAAAATTATAAAAATCTTTAAATTAAAAATTTTTGTCCCCATGTCCTTTTAAAATTTAATGCATTTATTGAGATCTATAATTTTATTAGAAACATAATTTTTTCTTCCTTGATGTAAAAAAGTTAATTAAAGCTCGAAAATTATTCACGAAAAAGCAGCTTGCCCAAAAATGGCGCCGTTTGTTACAACCCCACGAGCACTTAACAGCGACGAGTCAACTGGTCTCTTAGATGACTAACGAGCATGAATGGAAGACCATTTGCCATATATTGTCCTAATGTCAAAACTTACCGCGGCATTTGTAAGAATCTCTTTCCAGCTTGGAGAAAGCGGTTTGCTTTTGATTCCCGAGGTTTTACTGGTAACGGAAATATATACAGATTTTTTTTCCTTTTCGTTTTTGCGTGCCACTAGCTTGTCAAGTTAACTGCCACAGACACGGGGAGTGAAGCCTGTTATGGGTGTCTTTTAACACTCGTAGATCAACATTTACTTCATTTAGATGCAGTAAAGACTCTATAATCCGGTGGGAAGAAAGCACCGGATTAGCCTGGTGTACGTTGGATTACGAAATTCATAATTATCTCATTTCGGTTGTTTTTATTTACAGTTGAGAATGCCAATAGAATTGTAGCCTGTTTTATGTGGCGGCTCCCAGTTTAAGACTTAAGAAAAATTTATTACGTCGTTGAATATTGATATAAGATTATATTAATTCCCCTCTTTTTCGTTCACAAAAGGAAATAAAGTTTCGAGGACTTTGGTTTGATTTGAATAAACATCGTTTTGCAGTTCCATGAGGATTACAGGAGACAAATCTATGAATTTTAAATCCCAGTCAAGTGACAAGGGTGATGCCTGAATTTATCTCCTTTTTCTAACATTTTTTTCAAATAAATATTCCAGTTTGAAAATCCATATACACATTTTTTTTAAATGGAGAGTTTTCAGGTAAACAGGTTAAAAGATAATTAAAATTACAATAATTATAAATATCTGCAGAATTCTGCCGCTGAATATTGTGCATGCAAAAAAATTGCAAGCATTGAGGATTATTGCACGTTCGTTCGATTAAAATTTGCATAGATTTTAAGAAAATAACCATCTACTTTGGTAGAGAGGGGTATAGTATGCCATTAAAACAGATGATTTGAAAGATATGTGCAATATATAAACACATCAATATTCAAAGACATGTACTAACATTTCTCTCCAAGAAATGTTATATCAAATATTGAAATTTTGTTATTAATATCTGTATCAATTCAATTAGTAATTTGTTATTTAGTTTATTCAAAATAACAGTAAAGGTATAGTAATTTATTAAAGTTTTTTTATAATTATTCTTAAGAAAATGTTTCAAAATTATTGTAAGGACGTTCAACAGCCCAATGAATGCTTACAGATCTTGATGTACGACTACATTCGTTAAACAAAGGTTATTACGTGCTCTAATCAAGATTCAATAATTTATAGAAAAAAACTTAAAAGTCATGAAATAAAATTCGTTTGATCTTTCCATGATCAATTAAAAGTTTGAGTTCAAATATTATTTTGAAAACTCCAAACACAGTTTTTCTTTAATGTAAAACAGAATTTTGAAAATTTTTCTTTACTTGAGAATTCATATTTTCCCTTGAAAATAATTAGTGTTACCTTATCAATTAAATAAAAACATTAGCAAAAGCATTTTTTGTTATTATGTAAAAGTAACGAAATTCTAATTTAAGATGTACTCATCATTTCATAGATCAAATACAATACATAAAAAACTATCGTGACATGCCTTAGAAAACTATAATATGCAATTAATTTTGCTAGTTCAAGAAAAAAGTAATGTATTCTTATAAACTTGTATTGTTAAATGCATCTTCTAAGAAAACTTAAGCATCTGAGAATGATACAATGTCATATTCTGAAACTGATGAGAATTCTTGGTGTCTTAAAGTTGTACTTGCTTGTTTAGTTTTTTAGTTTCTGCCTCACGCACATATAACTCTGAGTAGAAAACAATAATCTGAATCACTAATACATTATATCACTTACATTCTCCAAATGGAATACTTTTTAAAGTATTAAAAAGTATGTTATTAAATTCAAAAATAATGAAACGAAACAAGCAAATATATTCTTATAAATCGACAAGCTAGTATACTAATGTGCGAAAAATGATGATACATAATATTTTTTTGCCTCATTTTATCCATACGTATCATACGTTAATAATGATTACCTCCAGTGAAAACACCATTTTCTTTGAAAATGGAAATTGATACAAAAATCCATTGGAAGCAAAATTCATTGGTATTTATTTTCTAGAAAGATGAATGGTCAAAAAAAAAAATGTGTAAATTTAGTAGTTTATTTCTAATGAAATTAACTAAGCCGTTACAAATTTCACTCATAAGGAGTTTTTTTCTTAGTGAGATCTCCGCTTTTTGAACTCTGATACTGCAGATTTAATTTTTACAGTTATTATAGAACTAATCGAAGCATACTGTAACATGAACTTTCAGGTATCAAACCTTCGTTATGAATAACTTCATAATACAAATTAAACACAACATATAAATTTTCCCTCTTTAAATGTTTGCTTATTATTTGAGCGGTGACATGGCGCAGAACATAATTTACATTCAAATTCTATCCTTTAAAGCTGTCCTTGCTTAATTTTTACAGGACTAAAACTTATAATACATTTTAAGATATAAAATGATGCTAGTGTTTATATAATTTAACTTTATGTATGGATTAATATACAATTTTACACTTCAATACATAAAATTATATTTAACTTGATACTAGAGAGTAGGATACGAAATAATATTTAGAACATGCAAGAAAAAAATCATTCATCTTAACAAAAATGAATAATAAGTTTATGAATGTAATATTGAAGAGTTTATGGTATACTGGGAGAAGTTTCTTGTTTGAAGACCGGCTCCAAGTTTGAACCCAATTATTTAGAATAAGATAAAAGCAGCATTAAATATATTATGAAAACCAACTTGGAAAGAAAAAAATAATTGCCATTTGAAATGCTTTCATTTCGATTAAACTAATTTATTTTTGACACTTTCGTACTTTACGTGTTTTAATATTTAAAACATTTGAAATATATTGACTTATAATTGCTATTATTCCGAGAAAAATTATTATAATATCTTATAGGATTCTCATATGCAATTTACAAATGTAGATACTTTGATTAATTATTATGAGACGCAACACTACTTAAAAAATTAATTTAACTAAACATCGCGTGGCTTAAGACAATAACTTAAAAACAGTAAAGATTATGATAAAATTTATATTACAGCAAAATAGTATATTGTTTATGAATTCAAATTTTTTAACATTTGATCAAATGATTATTCTCAGAATAGGCATTTCACATTTAACATTACATCAAAAATACGAATATTTTTCTAATTTTATTTATATGTTTTTATACATTTCCAGTCAACAAATCTAATGTTTACATTTACTTGTAAAAAACTTTTTCCAGATTCGTGGGAATATTTTAGAAAAAAAAAATTCCTTTTTAATTTATATAAGACTTAGTAAAGAGATAATTATAGACACATAAAAAAATGGGTGTGAACCCACAAATAAACTTTATTCTCATTTTATTCTTGTGTCACATTGTTTACCGTTTCGTTGCAATTCTGAGCAAATAAACATAATGTATTTTATTTCATAATTCTACCGATAAACATTTTTTTTTATTATCTCACTGACAAACTTTATTACGAAGATACATTAATAAATGACAGTTTATGAGGTAAATATTAGATCTTATATCAAATAAAACATGAAATCACTTGTGATGTTTACATTACGAAATTTAAGTTTTCGACTATGATTGACAATTAAAAAAAAAAAACTTTTTTTGCAGTTCAAATGATGCTCATCAGATCAACATAGATATATTTTGACAAATTAAAAATGAGGAGTGAGAGAGATAAAAAAGCATGCCACTCACCTTTTACTGTTGCGGCGCCGCCGCTTCGTAGCATACATAGTCCCTAAATGATTCATAACTTCCCAGACACTTGACGAAACCAAGACACACGACGCAGGAAAAAAAAGGAATTCCTTCCCAAAACTCAAGGCCTCATAGCCCCTTGTGTTTCAATTTTACCTGCAGACTTCTCACCCCGCAGAAAAAAAAGCTCCGCTCACAACCCGCTGCCGCTCACCTTACAATAATAAAATTCCACCTACGAACGATCCTATCACACAACCGTTTCATATTCGTATTGGAACGTTTTTTTCCTGCAGCGGCTAGATCTGCTCCTTGATTGATGTTTGGCATTTCAGTGGAGGCGGAGACTTTCTCGACTACGCCTCAACAATCGGTTGAGCTGTCCAATGGGAAAGACAGGTGGATAGTGACGTCGATGGGAGATGTTAGCGGCGCCATCCAGTGAGGAAAGGCTGAAACTCTTAGGTGGGAAATCGAAAGGATTAAAATTACGTTTTAGTTTGAAAGAATGTACGAGGAAAATTAACTTACTATCTTCTCTATTTCAGAGAATGCTATTGAGAGCGTAATATTTGTAGAAATCACACAGTTCTTTCTAAGATAAATGAAGCTAGTTAAAACTATTTTATATTAAATGAAAAACAATCATTCTTCCTAGACTTAAGAAAATAAAAATAAATAATAAGGAACAGTGCCGGATTACTTATTAGGCGGAGTAGGCGATTGCCTGTCGGCCCCACGCTTCTTAGGGGTTCCAAAAAATTGAGAAGACCAAATATAATATATATATATATATATATTTAGCTATTTTTTTATTGCAAGGATTAGTTTTTTTTTTTATTACAGATTCTAATAAATAATCATTGTTTAGTTATATTTTTTAATTTGCTGATAATTTGTTATTTTACTTGTGCAATGAAATATATTCCTAAAATGTTGTGTAATAAATTATTAGGCTACAGGGTCCGAGAATTCGACACTTAAGGGTGATGTCTCCATGTCGTTTAATCCAACCCTGATAAGAAATCAAACTTTTTTTTTTTTACCATGGCATTTGAAATGTATAGCTTTTTTTATAAAATATTGATAAACAAATGGAAATTGCGGCTGATACTTGAAATATTACATCAATTCCATTTACGGCCAAATTAATCGTCTCTCACATGATATTTGTAAATTAAAATTTAATTGATGTTTCCACATTGTCTTTGAATTATTTTTTGAATGAAGTATATTTATTTAATTGGAAAGTTCAAAAACTCAAAAATTCTAGAAAAATTATTAATTATTTAAAAATATCTACATATGTGAGATATTTATAGCGACCTTCTAAAAGTCGCATTCTACATTAAGATTTTCGTGAAATTATTTTCTTAAAAAATTAATAATTTTGCTTTGTTGTTTAAAATTGACAAAAAATAAAAAAAAATAAAAAATAAAAAATTTAGCATATACATCTAAAAAAAAACGGTTAGTATGAAACCTTATGTGAGTACAATATCTACATTGTGTATGAAACCGCTATAAGTCATTGTTTCTCTTCCATATCCGTTTCCTTTCTACTTTCTCTCTCTCTCATCTCCCTCTACCTTTCTACTTTCTCTCCCTCATCTCTCTCTACCTTTCTCTCTCTGTGTCTCATCTCTCTCTACCTTTCTCTCTCTGTGTCACTCTCTCTACCGTTCTCTCTCATCTCTATCTTCTATCTCTACCTTTCTCTCTCATCTCTCTTCTCTACCTTCTCTCTCTCTCATCTCTACCTTCGCTCTCTTTCATCTCTCTCTTCTCTACTTTCTCTCTTATCTATCTTCTCTCTCTCACACACACACCTCCCTCTTCTCTATCTCTTCTTCCCTCTTTTTCTTTTTCTCACTTAACTTTGTGTGAAATATGGTTTTGAAAAGACAGATGTTTGAATTACTATATCGTAACATAAGAATACAATCTACTGCTGTTAATAAACTTCTTCGTAATTTCACAAATGACGGTAGTGCTTAAAATGACATCAGAACTTCGCCTCACTCAAAAAGTTTGAGACCACATTAGAAATTTTGACACACCTTTGACCTTCCTTTTGACTTCAAAATCAGAAGTCTTCGTTTCTCTACACCAGGGGTGCTCAACCTTTTTTCCCGCCAGTCTACATACACATAATAGATATTTCACGTGGGCCGCATGAGGATTAAGAAAAAAAATACACTGTAAGACCAAAGCAAAATTGATCAAAATATTAAAACTCATTTTTGAATTTATTTTGATACAGTATTAACCTTTCTATCAAACACACCCAAAAAATATTTATTTTATGGATTTTTTACTGAGTAATAGGGTATATTCGATTTCATTTCTTCCATGACAAAACCTCTTGCTTACATTGTACTTTAAAAAAAATGCGAATTGGTAGCAAAATAGATATATTTGATTGCTTGATTGATAGAATTTCCCGCTAAAGATTTAGTACATTGTTCTATAATAATAGAATTTCTTTGTGCAATGGGACATGACTGGGCCACTTAAAAAAGGCCGGTGGGCCACTTGCGGTTCAGTGGCAGTAAGTAGAGTATCATTTCTCTATAATGTGATTCATAGAAAAAATAGAATTCTACACCTGCGCCGTAATTTTTCTCTTTTTTCCTTCCTTTATTCTTTGTTTGGATAATTGATAGTTGAGTAAACATGGCATGATGATAAATATGTTGTTGTTGCTTATGCCATCTGATCGACAGTAACATCAGATGAAGGTCCACGAAATTCATCGCAGCTAAGGGCTAGAATTTTACACCTGTCGTTAGCCTAAGCTTTGAGCACCATGCAGGTGACAGTACGATTTTGCTCGATTCCACCCCAATTTTGAGGGAGAACTCCCTGGGGGCGGTCAAGGGCTTCCCACCTCTCTTCCCCTTTCACCAACCTCACGAGAGGACTTGCGGCTCGACGGCTATTTAGAGTACCCCCATACCACGAAGTCTCTATACTTTTACAAACATTCATGCCTTCTCGGGGATTCGAACCCAGGCCCTAAGGCACCGCAGTCAGTGTTACTAACCACTGTACCGGATGGGTGGGAAAATGCTATATAATGTATAAAATAAAATAATAAACGATTACTTATAGGGTAGATTGAATAAAGTTTATCTATAGAGATGGATGTTATTATTGAATATAAATATCTTGACTTGGGTAAGGAAGTGAAACAAATGGACATTCATATTCTAGTTGGTATCCAGCAATTTTATACAAATTCAGTAAATTTACATAAACTGGAAAGTACAAGAAACATGTAGGTATATTTTTTTAAAAAAAAGATTATATTTTCTAAGAATAAATGAACATTCATTCTAGACAGTAATATAATGCCCATGTCATGAGACAATGCGTCTTTTTTATCCAAATTTTAAGATGGGAAAGTCTAGATTATAAAAACTGGGAATAGTTATCCAAAAATAAACACAAAATTCAATTTAATTTTAAAGAATTATGAAAAAAATAAATAAAAATAAAGCAAAAATATCAGAAAGTTTTTGCATTTAATAACTAAGAATCGCAAAGGAGAAATACTCCTTCCGTAGCTAGATCATAGAAAAAATAATTTGAAAATTTAAAATAATCCTTTTTTAAAAAATTATTTTGCCATCTTTATTTGTTCTTGGTTTTACTCAAATTGACGTTGACTCCAATCAATAAAAACTCATAAAAAATATTCATTGAAATCACTCAAGGAAGAGAAATGCTTTAATAAGCAACTTAATCCTGAACATTTCGAATTTTGAAAAGAAAAAAATGAATACAGGAATATATATTTAACAAAATGTTATGTTCATTGCGAAGTAAAAAAAAATGGATTTAAAACTTCATAGTTACAAATACTGGATAAAAATAGTTCCTTAAATCGACGAGACTGGATGAATGCCAATTTATGGTATTTCTTTGAATTAGAAAGGCAGCCAAATTTATATTTCTTGGTAAATTATGGTAATAATACGACAGAACGATAAATTCTGGTCAATGATTATTAGAGAGTGGAAAAAATGTCCATTAAATTTCAAAAAACGAACATTTCTTAATCCAAAAATATATACTTTCATCACATTGCAATGGGGGGAAAAGCATATCCGTCAAAAAAGAAAAATGAAAAATCAATTTATTTTCCCATCTAACGGTAAATTAAGGTTTTAAAAAATTCACTATAAATTGAATATTGCGTGCAATTTGTGTTAATCGATAACCCTCTTCATCAAAATATTTTACACGGGATTATTTTTTTCCTAGAGATATGTGACACTAAATGTGATTAATTACTCTTCTATTACAACAATTTTATTAGAGACCACACAAGTGTTCCTATACCTACCAATATAAGTGATTCCACAAAACATGTTACAATTTTTTTTCTATACTTTATGAACTAAAAAATATTGAAATTGGACCTATTCTAGAATGCGTCTCCTCAATTTCATCCTCTATTCTCCGATAGCAGATATTATTTATGGTGACAGTTTTCTGTGTGTGAATTTATGTATCTGAGTTAAGGGGGGAAATTGTGGTAGAGGTTCGGAGTCTTTTGGAGTATTAGACATGTACACAAAAATATATGAAGTGCATATATGTGTGAGAGGTATATTAACGCTGTACTATAAAGCTATACGAAGGCTGTTGGCGATGGATCTCCTTATGTTAAACCTCGGGCAAGAAAGTGATGAGGACGACACCCGAACTGATACTCCCCTCTCCTTACTACTACAGCAATGGAAGGACACTGAGCCTGGACAGATTTAACGTGCACCTTCTTTACGGTGGATCTTCAGTGGCAACAGAATTCGAGCCCGTGACACTCTGGCCACGAGTTTGAGACCATAATCACTAGACTGCCCCGGCCACACACACGCACAAACACCTCATGTGTGGGCGTGTTGTTAAATATATAATTAAATATTTAAGTTTTATATAAAGTCTAGAAGTTTAAAATTACTGGTGAGTGAATGAAATATCAATTTCATAGACATTATTCTAATTTTTAGTTATATGAAAAGATGAAGAATTTTCAATTAAACTTTTTTCAAGAAAGGCATCTTACCATATGTTTGTGCAGGCATTGCTATACATGACGTTTTTAATATAATTTAAAGAAGGACTATAAATAGAAATTGGGGGTCTCTCGAACTCCGTTCCGAATAACCGGCCGTATTATTAGTCGGATTTATGTTTTTCATTACTATTGCACTCAAACGGGTAGTAAAAGTTGTACGTAAAGCTTAAATATCCAAACTGTGTACGAATAATTATTGTGCATAGTGCAGTGTTTCTCAAACTGTGGGGCGCGCCCCCAAGTGGAGTGGGATAACTCTGCAAGGGGGGGCACGAGAATATTGAAAAGTCAAAAACAAAAGATTATTTTAAAAAATATTAATTTTTACTGAAAGTAAACAAACGAAATACATTCTGCATAATGAAAAATAAAATACACATTTACACTGATTAATACTTATTTACACTTATAAATGTATCAGTACTGCACAAAGTATTTTATAATTAATTTAACAATACTAAGTTAAGATAATTTAACAATATAAGGTTTATTAATTACCAGTGAACCATGGGTTTGTTATATGCAAAATTATATGCAAAAATGAACACTTATCTTGATAATTTGTACGGTTTATAATTAATCATTTAACTACCGATTAAAAATTACGCGATTCGCTCCTCAATGCCACCGTTTTCCAAGTAGGTAGAAGTGCCAGATAAATCATTAGGTAAAGTAGGCGATTGCCTATGGGCCCCACGGATTTTAGGGGCCTCCAAAAATTGAGAAAACCAAATATTTAGCTATTTTTTATTGCAAGAGTTTTTTTTATTAGAGATTCTAATAAATAATTTTTGTTTAGTTATATATTTTTAAATTTGTTGTTAACTTATTATTTAATTTGTGCAATGAAATATTTTCCTAAAATGTTGTGTAATGAAATTATTAGACTAGGCTGCCGAGAATTCGATTGCCTATGGTTTTCCATGTCGTTTAATCCAACACTGGAGAGGGGAAAGAAAATTAATAAATAAGCAAATCCTCTGAAATGAGTAAATCTTTCCAAAACACTGTCAAGTTCTTTTATTGCATTCCAAGGCCTTCGGAATAATTTTATGGAAATACTTCGGAAAGACGTATATACACGCCTGGGGCAATTAACGCTTTGGCTAAGAGAGATGTTTACTTACGTCGATGGCACTTAAGAAGTTAAAGTCGTACTCTAGCTTTAGCTTCAAAGTATAATATTAATGAATTCAGTACATTGTTATTGTTTGGAGAGGGAGCGCAATGAAAATTATAAATTGAATATTAGGTCGCAAGCATTGCAAGTTTGAAAAGCAGTGGCATAGTGTGAAATAATACATAGTATGTACAGTATTATACTTACTGTAAACAAAAATACATTCTAAATGCAAAAGTATTAAGGAAAAAATCAACTTTTTCTTTTTGTAGTCTTATGTGCAGAGGTTTGTAAGTCACATAAGTTGCAAGTCGAGAAGAATTCTTAAAAAGGAAATATTTATCTAAAAATTCCAAAGGAGATTCCATTTTAAAGCTATTATATGTATTCGTCGAAACTTTTGGGAATTTGTCCTTCCAAAAAGGGAAAGGTTAGAAACGTTTATTATGTCCAGTGTGCTTTATTTGTTTATACAAAGTATAAATATAAATATTCCTCACGCAATTTTTGTCAAAACACATGATATAAACGGATATTTATAGAAATTTCTAAAAGGAAACTTTTTATATTCTCACACGAAAGGTGATAAAAGATGTGGCAAAGCTAAGGATGTTGGGAAATGCTAGTTGAAGGCATTTGGGTTTTTCTTAAAATTGTTTTAAGGACAATAAATGAACCTTGAGAGGTACGTAATGCAATAATCACTCTATTGTTTTCTAAGAAACAAAACAGGAAAGAGCTCTCGAAAATTATACACTTAAAGGGTTTTAAGGTAGTCTTGCTCAATGAATTCATGAAGACCTCAATCATCTAAAGCTCTCAAGTGTCTCACGACGAAATCAGAACTCAAAATTGGATCGTAGAAAAACCTTGTTTATTTTTCTTCAAAGCAAATGAGATAAAATGCAATATTCTATTTCGAAAACAAACATTTATGAAATGTATAATGAGTAAAATCGTAGCTTTAACTTAATTTTGTTTTCTAGTTATTAATGAAAACAGACTTTGATATTGCTCTTACTAGTAGCGCACGCAGGAATTTTTCAAGGCAGGGGGTGGTGGGTCCAGGGTCGAAAATCAACTATTCTCGTATTATGCTCCAATACACCGCCAAACATATTCTTCAATTTTCGGAAACAAAAAATAGTAATTAATTATTGAATGGATAATTAGCATTACTTAATTAAATTTTACGTACTGTATACATAGGATTAAAATCAATCAAGAAAAAAATCAAGAGCTTTGGAAGGACCCGGGGACCCCCCCCCCCCCCATTTTTTGTGTGAGCTCTTACGTATGTTTAAATTTGGTTATATTTGTATTACGTGTTTGACAAGAGTTTACTAGTTTATTAAAAGATAATGTGTGACCAATTTCAAAGCATCATAAATTTTTATTGAATTAAGTTATTTACATGAAATTTTCAATGTGGATTCCTTTAGCAAAGTACACGTTTAGATCAAACCAAAAGAGCTTTTTTCACCATTTTTAAGGGTATTTTTTCAACTTCTTCTTCCATTGCTTTTTGAAGCCCTTGAAGTGTTCTTACTTTACGTCTATTTAATTTTTTTTAAGTATCCTAATGCAAAACAATCGCACGAAATGCAGTCAAGGGAGGGAAATAGTCAATTCTCAGAAATAATTTTTTAAAAAAAAATCTTTTAGCCATTTTATAGTTGATTTTACAGTATGACTTGGTGCAGAATCTTGGTGAAAAACAAAGTTTTCTTGAAGGTAAAGACACTTACTTTCCTTGATCATGTGGCTCAAAACTTTATTTTGATAGTATTTAGCATCAATTTTAGCCTTTGGTTCTACAAAAAATAGTTTTTTTAAGTCTTGATGGGACATTTTCATCCATACCATAACACCTGACGGCCAACTTGCCTATTGTAAAACAGTTGCTTCTTTGTGACATTCTTCGTGTGAAATATATTGTATCTTCGTTTTGTCAGTTGTAAATGGCAGATGAAACAGTGCTTCATCCAAAGTTATTCATGTTTTGCATCTGCCTTTCGGTAACATTAAATACAGAGGCCACAAGAACGCTTTCTACTGTCCTTGGAGATATTTGATGATAGACTTTTTTATTCACTTTTTATATAGCCAATTTTCTGTGTAGTTTCTTATCCAAAGTTCTTTGAGGCAGAGGATTTTCTACAGTGATAATTCTTTTCAATTTCGTTCTTTTTTTTTCGTTAAGGACTTTCTTAAGCTCACATTTTTTTCCTGGAGCTTTTGATTGAGAACTAAATTTTATTTAATTTCAAAGTTTAGATAGTAATACATTTGAAAAATGTCTTTTTTGATTTTTAAATGCTTTATTTATAACAGAAATTCAACAATCTTCAAAAGCCTTAAAATTTTGTTCCGGTTTTAAGGATCCAATTTCGGAACTATAATTTACTCTCACTAATAAAAATGGTTATATTAGTAATTTAAATGTTTCATTTTTAAATTAAAACCAGATAAATAGGATAGAAATTCACCATAAATGGTTATATGTCTTAAAACTGGTCATACTTATTTTGAATTAATCTGTACCTCAAAATTCTTCAGCCGAAGAAGGCCACATACGCATTGAAAATTAAAATTATAAATTAAATCTACAAAGTATTTCTGTTTTTCTACGTATTTGAAGAAATAGTTGAAGTTAACTGAATTTTAAATGGTCTAGGTAATTAAAAAAGTCTGTTACAAGGTGGGCAATTGTTTGGGCTCAAGGGTCACGTTCTGGAAGAGGAGGATATCGAAAGGTCACACCTTTTCAAAGTGATTGCATTCATCTGTTATTTTTACAACTCTGAAAGAATATAAATTGTACAATAAAAATCAATAAATGTAAATAAAATAGTGACTGTTTTATTAAAATTTATCTATACCATCTATTGCTGCAAGCACATTTAATTTAAGAATCAGTTTTATAAGACAAATGTACCTTGTCTAACCGTAAGGGAAAAAAAACTCTTTGCGGGTCGTTATTTTCTCACTCCTGATCTATTTTGAATACATATATTATACATATATATGCATATATGTGTGTGCTTATATTCTAGATGAGAGACGTTAAGTATTTGGATACTAAAGAAAGTTTAATCGATAATTTTAATATACCTAAAAGTAGAAACGCGTCTGCGGGGGGACACCAAATATGTTAACAAACCTACAACACCTGTACAAAAATTACCATGATTTAACTGTTCCTTGGTAATTTGAAGTTGAACTAAGTACATTTTTTTTTTTAAGATTTGATTTTAAAAACATTTCTTTCTTGAAAATTTTAGGCCAAGTAGAAGTAGTAGCAAAAGTAGCCAAGTGGTCAAGGCAACAAACTTTATTAACAAATGACAAATTATGAGGCTACAATTCTGCTTGTTGTCGGACACTGGACCAGAGTAGCAACAGTGGATAAAATTTTGTCTGAATATAGGAAAACTGAGATTACACCATTCGACTTATTGAAAATTCCAGAATACGTTACATCATTATCCAAAAATCTCACCTACCAATGCAGGAGGAAACAACTTAATCATCAATGTATAAACTTCATCTGGTCTTACACCCATCCACAAGAGAATTGAGAAGCAGCCAACAATATGGAACGTTCTCCAATAGAAGTTACTCCTCTATTTGAGTTCTAGATATTCAAGATATTTCAGCTGCAACACTAACCCAAAAGGTCTATGAAAATTCTTTCAAATGACAGAACTGAAGAAAAATCATTTCAAGAGACGCTGCTATGAGTATTCCTAGAACTTTGAATTCTGAAGAGAACATAAAAGTGAAAACTGAAAAGGCAAGAAACAAAGTTGACCACAAATATTCCTTCAAAGAGAAGGTTATGCAGCCTAAACTTCTAATTCAGAAATCGAATTTTACTTCCTGGATGACACTGATGAAAGACAAGAAAGATGATGCTTGCTTCAATTGCGAGGAAGTCTATGAATGCATCCAAAGTACAACTGATTGGCTTAAATGTGTCATGTGTGGCCATTGCCTGCATGAGACCTACACAATATTCGAGAACAAATGTGATTCGTTAAAAAAAATCAAGAACAAAAAAATAATTAAAATCAAAAATCCCAAATTTTTGAAAAAATTCTAATTTTACAAGTTTCTGTTAGTAGACATGCATTGAAAAGACTTTATCAGCATCTAGTTTATTTTTTTTTACTTTTAATGTAATTTTTTAACACTCTGATTTACATAATGAAGAAAATTTATGTTATTTTATTGTAGATCAAAATGGCTCTCAAGTAGTACTTAGGGATACCCGGTGACCTCCGAAAAAGAACGTACGTAGCTCAGGGAAAAAATAAACAACACCCAAAGAAAAGCATAACTTAACCATGTTTTAGTGTTATGTTCAATCTTTGTTATCTGCAAGGGATACGACGGCAAAAATTTTGGACCCTCAACTATATACATATATTACTGTATGATATAAAAATATGTTTCACATTTATCCAACTCAATATTAAAAACAGCAATTTTTATCATTTTTAATATTTATCTATGACCATCCTGAATACAACATCAATTCTAGGATTCCTCATCTCTTTGAATTGCATGTATTGATAAATATGCTTAATAAGATTCACAATAAAAATAAAAAAATCTGTTATTTGTCTGCAAATAAGAGATTCTCAACATTCATGAGATGCTATACATTTCTTTCTAAAAACCCATGAAAACTTAACCTTCAGTATTCATTGGTGTAGTATGGAAATGGGCCGACCTTTACAGGTGCAATATTGATTTAGCTGGCAAGAAAATCCTAGAAGATTGAACAGGTTTCACTTTTTTGCCATGAATCACATTTAAAATATGCCAAACATCTGTTATTGCTATATTGCGATGAAAAAATAATTAAATGTGTTGCACCATTTTAAGCAGTGAACAAATTTTTTACATAAAAAAGCATCAGATTTCTGAAAATAGAGAATACTGAAAATCACACACACACACACAACTTTTTAACGCTTAAAGTAAGCACTAAGACAAAAAGATAAAACCATAGAATTGTGCCGACAACCTGGGCTAATATGCTGTCACACAAAATTTTTTATATTTATATTAGCCGAAAAATAGTAAGCAGGAAACGAGGCTATTAAAAATAAAAAAGGCACTAAGAAATAAGGTCGTAACAAGCTTATGTATGCAATTAAAATTATCAGTTTATAAGGGGATTCTTTCTGCAATTTCATTAGCTCTACATGATAAAATTTTACTACATAGTACGAGGGTGAGTCGGAAAATAAGTCCCCCCCCTGTCGACTGTAGTATGAGTTGCATATGAAAGTCAAAATATAGAATGAGACATTGAAGATAAAACTTAGCTTTATTTTTCCACATAAGTACCAAGTACATGGAGACATTTGTCATACCACTTGATAAGCTTCAAAAAGTCCTCCAGGGAAAAAACAAGGCTTTAAATACTTAAGGAACGCTTAACGACTTTTTTTACTTCAGCGTTGCTTCCAAAGCACCTTCCAGCGAGATTCTTTTCCAAAGCCGGAAACAGATGAAAATCACTTGGTGAGAGATCAGGAATGTATGGTGGATGGTGTAGGCACTCCCAACGAAGAGTTGCAATACGGTTTTGCATTGCCGTTGGCGCGTGTGGGCTCGCATTGTCGTCCAACAACAAAACACCAGATTTAAGAAGCCCAGGCGACTTTTTCAGAATCCATCTGCTTAATAGCGGTTGACATCTACCCAATGGTGTATCGGTGTCTTGCACATTCACCTGCTGTTTCGTCGTTTGTCCACAGCCGTTAAACGCTTCTTCCGTATGCAAGGCCCTGTTTTGTTCATGGAGGGCTTTTTGAAGCACATCAAGAGGTATAGTAAATGTCTTAAGGTACTTGGTACTTATGTGGAAAAACAAAGTTATGTCTTATTTTTAATGTCTCATTCTATACTTTGACTTTCATACACAAGTCTGACCACAGTTGACAGGGAAAATTTATTTTCTGACTCAACCTCCTATTTAAGAGTTTAAATAGTTTCTCCTAAAATAGTGAAATTCCTCCCAGAAGGGAATCTCGAGTATGAAGACTCCTCTAGATCAAAGGTCTTCAAACTTGGGTTCCGCAAAACACTCTGGAGATCCCTGTAAGTTTGACGGAGGTTCTGAAAGGAATAATTTTTTGCTTAATCAAAGCTTCAAAATTTTAGTAAAATTTTAATTTTTATAAAGGATCACTTTCCCTGTTTCCACGGGAGCCTAGTGGTCAGAATCACGGACTCGTGGCTGGTGTGAGTTCGAACTCTAGTGTCACTAAAGACAGCCGCGTACATGGGCTGAAGCACGTTAAATCTAACGAGGCTCAAAGCGTGGTATGGAAATTTGGCGAAAGGGGGCCAACTTAGGTGTCATTCGAATCATTTTACCATGGTTCAAAATTACGAGGTCCGTCGCCAATAGCTCTATGTTTCTTTATAGTGTAACGTTGATAAAACACACAACACACTCACACTCAACTCCTCTGAATCTTTGCCATCTTGATTGGTGAAATAAGTTATTAAATTAATTTAAGAACTAATATAAACGTTTAAATGGCGAGAGAATCTAAAATAGAATTATTGAGAAGAATTTTGATATCTTGTGTTTAAATAAAAATGATGGTTAAATTATATGTGTACTGAAAATATTGTGATGTTTTACATAATTTCTTATCGATAGTTTTAATGTTTTCGTTAAAAATAATCTAATGCAAAAAAATGGGATAGTTTTAGTTTGCTTCTAATATATTTAAGGTGATGTTATATCAACCGATATATAACTACATTGAAATAAAGTTTAAAATGGATATTCGAAATTTTTATCCCAATATAAAGACTTTTTAAACATATTTTAATACTTTATTAATTTGAAAACAAAACAAAAAATAATAATTAAACATTTATTAGGTTTCTTGTCGTGGCATTTTAGATACTTTTTTGAAACACTGGATTCTTTCTACCGGATTTTAAAAAATAGGAGAATCTTGAAACTGATTCAATGCTACCACTTCAAAATGTTTAAAATAATAATTTCTATAAGAAAAACAGTGTATTCCGAGACTGATTACTAATATCCAATAGAGAATTAAAAAAAGTTACTTCCACGTAAACCCATATTTGATAATTAAAGAGATTAACTCAGAATATGATGTGCGCGTTTGAGTTAGTGACATGTAAAAAATATGGCACTGCTTGCAGTCATGTAGGGGGAAAGCTAATTATGTACGTAGTTGTTCGAGTAATCCAGTCACCATTACAAAGAGTGATACGATGGGAATCAGTAATACTTGGACACAATATGGTTAAGATAAAAGGTCTCAGGGTATTTATAGCAGCGTTTGAAGAATGGATCACTGCATCTCAGAAGTTGTGTTGGGATTGGGTCTTAAAAGAGCCACTGTATCACCGGCGTACCGTGAATACCTCAAATCTGGATAAACTCTACTCACAAGATTCAACTAACATGTTAGCTAGTGGAGATGGACAGGGACAGATGGATTATGGTACAAGAGATCCCTCATGAATTTGATACTGGCTTACTTCTTATTTTTCTGGCTTCTGGATAGTGTTGACAGCCACACTATCCAGAATTATTTCCTTTCTATAGGCTATAGAAGTCATTGACTCATGTGAGAACCTTTGCTGACCGAGCATTACAGATATATTTTCCTATACTAGAAAAGTTTCGAACAGTTTTTAAATCTTGTCCAGAATTTTTAGCAATGTATACTAAACTCACATTATTTTGTTGCAACAAACAATTCTACCTGAGGAAGATCACTATAATCCTAGTTTTTTTAAACCTGCTTTTGAAGTAACACAATCCCAGAAAAGCAGCCTTTCTTTTCTATAACGACATGTTTACTCTAACACTATTTAGAAGGGCTAAGTGTAGTACAAAAGACGGTCATCAGTTAATTGATAGTTTAATTTTTGAGGGCTTTTGGGAAAATCTGGAGAATAATTCTTTATTACTCATTTAAACATAAAACGCGTCCTAAAGTTTTAAGAAGATCCCAAAATTTGTTTAGTTAAGTATTAAGAATCATATAAAAAAATTGCAAAACTAGAACAGAATAAACAAACAATTAACAAATTTTTCTGTGAATAAACACCACATAGTTCAGGAAGTAGTTAATCTTTTTAAACTTCATTTCCAGATGAAAAATTTCAGTTGGATATAAGCGTAACCATATCTAATCAATTTTTCTATTGAAGATGACAACTTTAAATTTTCATATTTAACATTAAGCAAATGCACTTATTATCAACTAATAGCGAGGCACAATCAGTTAATATAATTTTTCTAGTATTTTTGTTTCAAAGGTTTTATCCTTTCTTGACGAAGTATGTATGTGTCCCCAAATTTATTTTAGATATTACCTGAATTTAATATTAATGTTAAATATATATACGTGCCTGCTAAATGTTTTATTTCCTCTTAAATGAATTTATATAGTAACGTAGAATACAACCTTTCTTTCTATATTATGCAAACCATTTCCAAAGACAAGCGTACATGTCTGTGAATTGATTATTTTGATTGTAATAATCAGTTCTTTCATTAACTGGTGAAATACAAACTAATTTAACCATAGATTTACGATGATGTTGTAGTTCTCGCATTGAGTCAATATGAATAAAGAGAGCATTAAAATTGATTTTTATTTCAATCCAAAAAAGGTATTTCATAATGCTTTAAAGTTTGATTTTTCATCTAAGATCTATTCTTATATGTACAGAGAGATTTTCCCCTAACTCTTTTTTTAAAAAATCTGCGCAGTGTCTTTTGATTTTTTTTTAAATAAATTCTTCACCTTAAGTTTCAAATCCTTCTACGAGAATTTTTTTCCTAACAAAACTATTTGCACACTTCAATTTTTCGCCTTTACTGATAAAACGATGTTTTTTGCTTGTGTACAGCATGTATTAAACTTCTCCATGTACAAAAGGCCAGTGGTTATGCGAAGCTTGAAAATAAATATTTGTTCAACACCCATTTCCATCTCTAGTGCAACAACACTACTAGTTTCACCATGAAATCAGCATACCATGCTACAATTAAAATGTCACGCTGTGTATGTCTATCACCGAAATTCCTATTTTTAGGATGAAGTCTACAAAACAGAGACGAGCTCGACATACGCTTCGGTAATGAAGTGTGAACATGAAGCCACTAGAGCTTCCTTTTTCTTCAGAGAATAGAACAAATGAGTTCGCTCAAAATATTTTGGAATGTCGTAAACTGATTCATCTGTATCCTCAGGCCCTTTGGAGAAAAAATGATAATTTATTCGAAGAAGATGTACTTCGCTGATTCCCCAAAAGGTTTTTGTAATTGGACCTCTTCAGACACCCCTCCAGCACTCCCTGGCAGTCTCATGCGCCACTGAAAGCGGTGGGATGAAAGCGCTCTCTCAAGCAAATGCGAACTTCTGCCTCAACAATTGAATTTTGTGTACAGCCCTATAATTTGAAGATGCCTCCCGAAAAGTAAGCCATGCTCTTAACTGGTCGGAACCTTTCCCATTTGGATCCGCCTGTTGCATTGGAGTGAAAATATTTGCAAATCTAAAATGTCTGCTTGATTGAATTCATTTTCATTTATATATTTTTTTTTCTTTCTGTTCCACACTTTAAGTTCGAATGAGGCAGAACATATTTCCTGTTTAAAATTTGTTTGGGTTTTGAGTAAAATAACTTCCGATTTTCATTTAAAGTGCAATAAATGTTTTAAGTATATATATATATATATTAAACAAGTATATAGAGAGAAACTTGTTACTCCAGTCAAAATTTTTAAAAAGTATATGCATATAATATTGCGATGAAAATAGATTTAATATAGAAGAATATTCGTTTTCCGACACACATTGTTTCCCAAATTGGTCAAAATTGTTTCCAGATTACTAAAAAGAAGACAAACTAGCAATCACCGGTATTGTTTCATATGGTTTTCTGTTAAAAAGTGCACTGAACTATTTATTTTTAAAATTAATTCTCTAAGAATGAAAATTCAATACAATTTAACTGCAAAAAGATATTATGATTGAAATTTTATTCAAGATTATCATTTCAATACATATTTTTAGTAGTAAGATCATTATTGAGTAGCTTTCTTCTCCTCATATCGAATAAGTGAAATTAAATAAATTAAGTTGAAGTTGACTTAGAATCAAAAGTTACAGATTCTATGCTGTTATTTCGCCAGCGATCCTTATCGCCATTGATAAGGGGTCTGAGTTATTTGATACTAAATGGTCATATAATTCCTGTAAATTATGAAGTGGTAGCATAGCAGTACGAAAAGGGGGAACTACAATCTTGAAATGGATTTATGTTTGGTAAATTCGAAGGCCATCTCATGACTTGAAATTCTCTAAAATATTCCTCTAACCATTGTATGATTATTCGGTCCTTATGACATGTTTCATTATCTTGTTGGTACGTGTCATCATCAATCAGAAACACTGTTGCATTGAAGGGGTGCACCTGTTCTGCAACGATGTTCACATAGTTCCCATTCATCAGGAATTGCTATATTTGGATGATGGACCCGAATGTGTCCCATGAAAATATCACTCATACCATAATACCACCACCGCCATGTATTTGACCAACTGTGAGCTCAAGTGCCAAGGTTTTGTATTAGCATTCGCCCATTAATGACCAGAAAACCGTGTGATTCGTCAGACCAGATGACTTTCTTCCATTCTTCTATGATCTAATGCCAATATTCCATGGCTCAATAAAGGTGGTGTCAGCGATGACGGGGCTTCAATGCAACTATGACTTGGGCCCGAGCTGCTTAGGTTCATACGCAGCAGTGTACGCTACACTGTGTGTTGAGACACACCATGTGGTTCGTCACTATTGTAGCTGCTGGGGATATTGGCTTTTGTAATCCAGTCATGATGATCATTACATATGTCTCCACACTCCTTTGCAATCAATGCACCGGGGCAGGCAAACCAGCCAATGACTTATCATTTCAGCATTCATGCACCACTTTCGAAAAGTATCCACGACGTCTGCAGGTGAGCACCCCACCAAACGTGCCGTTTCTGAAATCGATGCTTGCAGTCGCTGAGCCATAACAATTTGAATTTTATCGAAATATGATGAATCAACTATTTTTCCTATTATATCACTAAACAGTGTACGTGGGAAAGACAGTGCATGGGAACTTTATATGCTCCGGCATCAACCTCCTATAAATTGATATGAAATGTTCGTCAAATTTACGAATTCCCTGAAGAATAGTACTTAATAGCTTATGAATAACAGCTTCTATAAATCCCCCATTTTATTTTCTCTCGTTCTTTATAGTACTTTAAAGGTTCAGACATTAAGTTCACTGTGATTGAAATATAAACTTACAGGAAATATTTTATATAATAAACAATAAAATTTAGAAAACTTTAATTAATTATGTACATTTTGAAAACAGCGTAATTTTAGCTCAAATGCTCTAAATTAATAAATATTTGTGGAAAATGTGAGGAATGTATTATATGTATATGTAACAATATGAGTTTGCTTAGTTTTAGCAGAGAAAATCAAAAAAGTATTAAAATATAGTCTCTAGTTTCATATTTAAATTTAGATACTGACGCATTTTTTTTTTCAAATTGAAGAAAAAAGATGAAGAAGAATTTTTATTTCACTAGCCACGTATTAAATGCATCAGGTGCATAATCATTAGAGGTGTGTAGCTAGAATTTAGACCACCCTATTACGTCTCTCGCATATTTAGAGAGGCAGCTGAAAGTAATGCGTCTAACTAAAAGAATTCTGTGGGGAGAGTTGTGATTGAAATCAGCTGTTAATACAAGAATATTGCGTGTGATCTGAAAACGCATTTTGCTTCACGCTGTCTCGCCATTTGGAACCACAGTTGACTTAAATAATTTTTGTTGGGATTCCCTGTAAAGAGAGAAATATGCTACTCATATTTCATATTTAAGCGTATACAATCAATAGAAACGAATTTTTGCAACATTTTATTGGACATTTTATATTTGGCCTATAAAACCAATTTCTCAATTAGTCACAATCATTACAGAATATTCTAAAAAAGAAAAACTGGAATATTGCTTTTTTTTTCATTTCACTAAATGGAGTACTATATTTTTATTCGTAAATGCAATACATGTATTAAGAAAAAAATCATTCGAAAATAGGGCTGTGTGAATAATTTTGATAGAAAATAAAATTGCTCATAAAAATTTTTTAATAGGGCTTTCATATTTTTTCTACACTCTTCGAATTTCATCAAAAGAATAAGAATCTTTTTAAATGAGTGATGAAATAAATTAAGGAAACGTTAAGTTTATTGTGGTATATATATATATACATAATCTAAATCACTATTATTATATTTTTAGTGATGGTTTGTAGGCGGTATTTTTATTGTAAGAATATTAGCAACTTGTGTACATCATCACCTTTAAATTGACACTAAAAGGGCATTAATGTAAGTTAAGATTTAAAATACTTTCCAAAAAACTTGCTTGAATTTGAAATTTGTGTGTTGAATCACCTGTCCCTCAGCCTGTATAAACTGAGCTGGTTTTCTTAAGCTAGTAATTCGTGTCTATTTATACAATGTATCCATTGATACTATAGCAATCAATCGTTAAAATATGGAATTAAGTGTTCCAAGAAGACATTTCAAAGCATTTTTAATAATTTCTGAGCTTTCTTTATTTTAATTTATATATTATGCTTTCAAATTTAATATATTTAAACTTTTGAGTATATTCTCAAATTTTTTGTCTTTCGTATTTTTAATGAAAAAAAATTCTGACTTATATATAATATCAAAATATTTTTCTTGAACCATTTATAAATTTAAATTGTGAAATAAAGTATTGCATTATTAGGAGAATTGCTGAAATACTATGAAAATGTACGTTTCTTCAAGGTACTAAATTATTGACAATAACTTCAAATCTCATAATGCACGCAAAATAAAAATAACCGTAACTGCTAAAAGCTGTCTTTGGCGTAAATGAAATGTGTTGAAGTGCTTTTTGAATTTTAAAAAAGAGTGACTGAAGTTCAAAATTAAAAAAATAATAATAAAGATACAGCCAATATCCTTTGAATTACCTTAGAGTGCTATATTAATAATAAAAAAAAAATGAAGCAAATCCCTCCCCCTCCCTTCCCGTATTTCTTTTCTGGCCATTTAATGTATTCTAGATAAGGAATACGTAAATACATTTAAAATTGTAATACAATAATAATATGAAAATGAATTATTTTGCAAACAGTAAGTCAGTACCATATTTATTTTCAAGTGCGGAATCCTCTGAATGAGTTACTCAAACCTAGGAGATTCGTTAGAAAGCAAATGGTTCTAGTTAATACATTTTTCTTCTAAATAATCGGATAAATAGCATGTACTTTGAAATGCTTTTTTTTTACTCCTTTTATTTGCAGGAAGCGTTAATTTTAGCTCCTAAATAATATACAAGAAAAAAATAAAATTTTTCTAAGATTCCCCATCGTGAAATTTTTTTTAAAAGAGATTATTTCGTTGGCTTTAATACTGCAAGTCTCATATCTGCACCAAACACTCGTTAGACTAGGCAAAAACGTATATCTGTGATCTAAACCAACTTAAATTCTAAGAGGAAAAGAAGATTAGTTTTTATGAAAAATGTAACAACTATTTTCACCACATCCATAGACATTTGTCTACCATGCCTATCAAATAAATCTTTGTCTAGTATATTACTCTACCAAATAAAAAAATTCTTCTGATTTTTAAAGCCTTTTTCTCATGCGATTAAAACATCAGATGGCTTCAAAACTTTCACGGTTAAAATTGAATATCAGTCAATTAACTAACAATTCAAGCCTTAAAAGTTGACATGAAAAATATACTCACATAAAAAGTTTTAATTACTGCATGCAAATTAACTTTCAAACAGAGTGTTATTTTCTTGCAATAATGCGTAAATAATATAACCATATAAATTCTAATCTAGCAGCAATTATTCCCAGCCGTGCGGTATTATATTTACATATCCCACACAATTCCAACACTACGGAATTATCATGTTTTTCATCGTTCCAACCACAAAATTACTTTTGATTTATAGCCTCAAATAAAACAACGAACGACCACCAATTGTCAAGTTAATTTGATCAAGCTGTTCAAACTCTTAATTCTTGATAGGAATTATATACCTCCCTTTATGTGTTGAAGAACTATAAAAATAAAAATAGAGAGAGAGAGACACCCACTTTACGAGTGGTTTGTCGAATCTTCTCACGTACCATGCTTCCCGTATTATTTCTAAAAAAGAAAGGACGATGAAGGAAAAAATTACTCTGTAATAATAAAAAAAAGCGCTCCTAATAACTCCTATTGTGTTTGTTTTTATGCTCAGGTTTCAGCCCATGGTGAACTCTGTACATTTTTAGTGAGTCTATTAAACATTAGTATTCTGTTCCACAACCCATCAGGTGAAATATAGAAAGACGAGGGGTTCCGCGTGTAATAGGGCATTCGCGTGCCGCCGCACCACTAATGGAACTGCGTAAAACCCTCAAACATTTTTAAAAAATTATAA
Source organism: Trichonephila clavata (assembly GCA_019973975.1). Taxonomy (NCBI): domain Eukaryota; kingdom Metazoa; phylum Arthropoda; class Arachnida; order Araneae; family Nephilidae; genus Trichonephila; species Trichonephila clavata. Next base: position 213,229 of record BMAO01022742.1, read on the forward strand.
AGATAACGTGTGGCTGAAAACCCTTATTAAAATGTAGTGAGTAGATACTGGTCTTCTTAAATGCGCAATTTCTTTTATCTGTGCTATTGATTAGATCGTTAGATCAAGGATGAAATAATGATTTTTTTCCTACATTCTCTCTTTTAATCTTTTCTATTTTCCTTTCTTTCTTTTTTTTGGAAAGAGAGAGAGAGTGGACGCGTGCCGAGAGCACTTGCTTATTAACCTCTTAACTGAACAGCTAGGGTGCTAATGTGCTGAGAAATTATTTTTTGTCCATGTGATCCTTTGCGTCAAATTTCAGGTGGGGGAGCTCTGAAAAAGAGAAATTCCTTTGCTAGTAAGAGACATTTTCAGTCTTCTAATGCTTTTTTTAAAAAAAAAATCTACGAAATAATGCGTGCGAATTTCTTTCTGTTTAATTTTTTTATACTTCCTTTTAAATGAGAATATAAGAAATAGATTTTACAATATTCTATTCTATTATTTTATAGAAACAATAATTTTCCTTTTCGTTTGAGATTAAAGACTGACTGTAAAAAATCGATTACTGAATAATACTGTTGATTATTATTGTTGTTTTTCGTAACCATTGTCACACTTAAATTGTTAAAAAAATAATTTGTTAAGAAATTTTTCTTAAGGTTGATGAAAATGTATACTTGTTGAAAATATTTCGAGAATGAATTAAAATTAGCAAACCATTAATATAAAGACCGGGGAATCAAAAACTTGACGCTTATGTGTCTCAACCCTGCGGTCGCTGGTGAAGCTTGAGCCACCGAATGGTCAAGCATTATTATAAAATCACAATCCCTTTATTTTATCTATCAATTACTATCAAAAAATGTTATAAACCAAGGGAGCAGTCAAATTTAATCCCTATCCTGAATTTTCTAAGTCAAATAATTATGTCCCTTATCTGCTTGTGATCAGGTGTAATTGCGCTAGACAGGTCTCGTCTGGTATAATTGAATATTTCGGACTAAAGATTCTTGTCAAACACTCCAAAGACTTCAGATAGTAACTTTGCAAATCTAATTTTAATAGCAGCCTAACGACTAACTCTTACACTCACTTCTCAATAAAGTTTAAATCGTCCTCAAATTTACATAAATGATGGTTTTTCCATGGAAAACGATTTTATATACATACAACCGTTAAGAAATATTTTTTCTCAGAGGATTAATGAAAAGACCCGTCAGATATGTTAAAAACGTTTATTTTATTTCCTTTCTTTAAATTTTCATTTTTGTTTTTGTCAATTCCTAACACTAAACGATTTCTCAAAAATCTATAGAAATTAAAGTACAGCTACATTCCCAACAGCTATTACCTCAGCGATGGAAATGTATCCATGGTAAATATGGAGTCTAATACGACTTTTGCTGCTTTCTCCTAAGAATTGATTTTCCTGATCAGATTATCCTTGGATGTATAAGAAAAAATCAGTTTTCTTTGGAAGTCTCTCTTTTTATTATCTGTATGTATGACATTTCCTTTTAAATCTTCATACGTCACCAGCTTGATTTCTATGAACTCTTTCAACTGCACTTTCAGTTATTTTAGAAATAATTTCTTTCTTCTTATTGCATGAATGTTCACCCAACAAAACATGTAACAGGATATTTTCAAATATATTTCCTTCCGATTTTGCTACCAATCAATGCATTTTAGTCGATTATTACGATAGGTACTTTGCACGCGTTTTTATTGTTATAAATTTTACTAATGAAACAAGCTGAATGTATTTCTTTATGTATGCTTTTTTAAATCTGTAGAAATGAATTTGGTTCAAGTGAAATAAATAATCACTCCACATATATTATTTTTAAAATAAATATCTAAAACCTCTAACACACAATAAATAACTAGTTTTTTTCCAAAACACCCTACCGCTTCTCAGAAAAGATTTTTCCCTTTGCTTTATGTGTGAAATACTTTTTTTAAAAAAATTAAGAATGTTTTATCTATGTGAAGAAAAACATTATGTGAATAAGAACACTAAATACGTGTTAAAATCAGTTCTTACTTTTTAGAGCTAAATATATAGGAATATTTTTTTTAAATATACAACCATCATGAATAATAAAAAATAATTTCATTATTAATATATTTAAAATGTATGTAGCTTGCTTCATTATTATCATATGGTTCAAAATAAAAATTTTCTTATATGGGCACACAATTTCAGACCATTATTACAATTGACCAGCAAATACAAATAATTCGATCTATTTTAATCTGAAAATACAATTAATTTTCATGAAAATAATCACAGTTACAATTGTATCTGTGGTTATTTTCATGAGAATTATGGGCAAGAATTCCGTCAGCAAAGTTCTTCAATGGATCAAGAAATTACTATTTACAATTAATAAATTACATAATAATTTGCCTTAGATTCTAAACTTTTGAAAATTGTGTAAATATTATAAAATACAATGTAAAATAATTTCTAATGATCGCATTTTTATAAATATAGGGTGAATTAAAAGTCTTGCTCTGTTTATAAATATTTATTTTGGTCAAACTATTATAATTAGACATATATATGCTGTTTTCGATATACTGTAAGTATTACTATGATTTTTTTATAAAACCATTTACCTCAGAAAATTTCAACGCGTGCTCCCTTGGTAACTCGGAGAATGTCTAAGCGGTATTCCAATTCTCGCCAAGTGTTAAAATCAACAATTGCTTCACTCACACTCTGCCTGCTACTTCTAGGAAAATCCTTAACGCTGTATATTTCATTAAACATTTCATTTCCTTGCTTTATTGATTTTGCTTCAGGAGGCTTGCTTCCATAACAGTGTCGAGTTTGACACTGAACATAAATGGGCAATTTCGTTTCGGGAAACCAAAGCACACATTGGACTTTCTCTTAAATTGACACCATTTCGATCGGAAATGTCTTTTTTGCAAATTTTCCCCCGAGTCACTCTTGACAGAGCATTCCATGCCATATACTGCACAATAAAACCACCAAACACTAACCTTTTTAATGATACCAAACTTAGATTATTAAATTAAACGATTATTTTGTAATGAGTTTTTAAAATCAGGGCAAGATTTTTGGTTCACCATATATAACATTCTAAAACATTTATTTGGCTGGAACTTGCTTGAATTTTTAACTGTTATTTGGGTTCTTTTTTAAATGTTTTTACCAATATGGGCAAAAGGAGATAAATTAAACTGAATATATAATTATAAACCTACATTTGTGGCTACTTACAGTTCATAGATTATAAATTCTCTTTATAATTCACCAGCTCTATATAATTTCTGTGCTTTTCTATACAGACATAAAATTTTTGTAAAAATCATCTTATGACTTTTAAATTTTTGTCCGATTCTATGTTTCGTGTATGAATCCCATTTTAATTTAAATGTTGTGAAGGCTTCATTTTTCTCTATTTCTTCGTGTATGTCATTTACAATATGCAGATTTCACTCGACATACATTGCATTAAAATTCAAGAAAGTTCTTATTTTTAGAAATCTCTACTGGACAATCATGGACTATTTGACATATATCTACCTTAGGAAATGGAAAAACGCAAATCGTTTAAGAGGAATGTCATGATTAATAACTCAGGTCCATTTGCACAGGAAATGTGAAAAAGAAATGGTAAAGCGTTTTTACCTCAGAAACCTTTTCGAAGCAAAAGCAAAAGGAAGAAAAGATTGCAGCTCTAGAAGCAGAGCGGATGTTCCGTTTATTCTCGAAGAAGAAAGTATAAGCGCGAGTTGAAAGAGGGGTACTAATTACCTACGCGGAGATGAAGGTTGGTGCAGAGGGGGTACAGGCAGAGAAGTCGTACGGAAGATGCAAATTTTCTTGGGGACTTTGGAAATGCGTGGAGCGCCGGTCATTTACTTCGCATTTAAATGCAAATGAAGCCAGAAAACTCTTTCGTACACTTATTAACTGACTTGCTCGTAAATTATGTTTCAAGTTATGGGTGTGTTCCCAAAATGACACGAGTTCTCCGTTAAAATTCCCTCAGCTGGGAATCGCAAAATAACTACTCACCGTATATTAACCGTTACGTATAATGATGTCCAGCGGCGGTGAAAAATCAGCACGAAGAAAAACAAAACAGAATCTAAAATTCTTCATTTGAATTATGTTTCCGCCTCAAATGAAGGACGTTCTGGACTCTTGTAAAGTTTTGCTTGTGTGGTTTGTGGGAATAGAGATTCTTCTTTTTTACATTAAAATTGTTGGGAGTGTTATAGGATTAGACTGAGCTTGTATCTTAGAAAAATCATGCATTCATTTGCTTCATTTTGTTAAATTCGGTATGAATATAACTTCAAGACGTTCAATATAATAATTTCGTCGCCATAAAGATTTAAATTTCGCATTTATCTTATCATATTCTATTCTGCGTTCATTCATTTCTAAAGTAAGGTACCTACGCAAATACTTTACAAAAAATCTTTCAACTTCATTTGTATCTTTCATGTCTGACTTCAGCCCTAGCGAATGCCCTTAACATATGGCTTTGAATATTACATTTGTAGAAAGACAGAAACCTATATATTTAATTATTTTGAAAATATCTTTTTATTCCTCTTTTTGTATATGTACTAGTGCAAGAAAACTATTAGACTGTCTGAAAAAAATGCTTTTTTTTATTTGATACCAAACACTTTTCAAATGAAAAAAAAAATCATTCAGCATATGATGTTTTAAAATTCTGGAGAAACATCTACATTTGTATTAACCGACTTTATTGTTACAAGTTGTACAAACTATCCCTATCATTCGAAGTTGGATTTAGAATGTATAGTCTTTTTCCCTAAGATAGACACTGAAATTTCATTTATTTCTCCTTTTCTTAGTTGTAAAATATTAACTCATATAAATATTGTAAGCTAAAAAAAATTCTGTGGCTTTTTTTCCTTGGAAAATGATTAAATCAGCTGACCTGTAATGATTTTCAAAAATTAGATTCTTAACATTTCTTTGACTCTTATGTACAAAAGCATTGTATAAAAAGAAATCATCAATCTTTGACATCTAATGAAAATTACTGAATTATCAGCATTAAAGCTGCTACAACAAGTCTCTTAATGGATTTATTTTTGTGTTTCTTTCTACATTGAGTCGCAAGCTTATTACTAGCTGAGCCGTGGATTAGTAACAGGAGACATTGATTGCTACAAAAAGAAATCCGTTTGCAGTATGCTTCGTGGCTGTGAGAACAAGTGTTTTCTACAGCCAAGTTTTCGGATTGCGGCATTTTACATGTAATCTACCCAAAAGCTTCAAACATGAAAGAAGCGAATAAAGAAAAAGTAATATCCTTCTGACTGAGAACAGGAAGAAATGCTTGGAAATTGGCGATGCGTGCGTTGAGGGAGTTGGAGCGTAATCGTGTGTTATAGACGGCATATTTTACCTTTCTACGATGTCCTCCAGCCTCCTGATCGATGACAGGAAAATAAAATGGAGGAGAAAGCATTCCTTCAAAGCGGTTTTTGTTCTTTTTAAGCAATGTAATCTCTCGGTGTATTTCATCGAGTGAGTTTTTTTCTGAGAGTACTGTAACACGAACATCGTTTTGAAAAGAAATATGTATCAACTTACCGAATAATTATTAATGCATATAAAAATGCTTATCCTTTTCAAAATTTGAATTTGGCATGCTTGAAAGAGTAAAATGCCAAAATTAAGACTCTTTGTTTATGGGACATATATTTTTAAAAATTTCCGATAGAGCTTAGATTTTTTTGTGATCTAAATAAAGATATTTTAATCATTCTGTTGAAATACCAAAATAACTTTTAAGTTAAGTTTTTTTGTTTAATTTAAGTTGGACATATATAGTTTTTGAGATATCATAATATTATATGCTTATGTTTAGGTACCATTTTTTTTTTAAAGTATCTCTTAAATATGTAAAATATTTTTTGCACATATATAAAACAGTACAAAAATATAATGAACCTATTTTTTTAGTAAAATATTAAGACAGTTTCTTTAAAAAAATTATAAAACTCTGTAATTTTGAAAATTTCTATTTTTTATCCCCTTTTTCATACATAAAAGTATTTTTTTAAAAAAACTACATACTACTTAGACTAGAAAAATAGGTTCACTCTATGCACAGGCATCGTGTATAGAAGTATAAAAAATTTGGAATCATATAGTGCATTGGTTTTTTTTCTTCTTTAGTGTACCTAAAGCAAAAAATTATTGCTTTGGAGAAAAATTGAAAAAAAAAGGTAGCAGTGTTTTCACCCATTTCATACAATTCACTAATATTTTCCTCTTGTTTTTATGTACCTCATAATGATACTTTTGATGTATGCATGTCCTGGTATGTGTATGATGTCCTGGTTCCCTTAACTAGATCAATACTCTCGAATAGATTTGTCTTTCATTGCAATTAAGACATTGTCGTCTGTTTTGTTACATTTTACTGAGATTTAGCATTAATCAATAAAATTACACTTATACTACTATTTTTTACATATATATCGAAGTGTCTCCTAATTATAAGTGTAGAAGTAAAAATCTCTTAAAAACTGCAAATGATACTTCTATGTTTTTCATCAGATAAATTTTTCATCCGTCAATCAATCACTTGTTATTAAAGTTCGTTATTTATATGATGATAATCTCTTCGAATGTCAAAGTGATTTTGCAAAATTGCAAACTATAATTAAAAAGCAGTATTCCATGTAAATACTAAAGCTTTTTATCTAAATTATACAAAATGAAAATACGTGTATTCAAGCACTATATATACATATATATGTGTGTGTATAAACATGTAAATGATTGTGTGTGTGTGAGCATATATATACATAAATATGTATATATATATGTGTGTGTATCCAGGTAAAAGTAGTTCTTGGTGTTCCCGGAAAAAAGAAAAGCGAGGTTCGGTTTTGCTTTAATATTAATAATTATCAATTAATGCTTTTTTCATTAATAATAATTTCTTTTATGAAAGTTGTGATCAAAATCAAAAGTTGAATTATTAGTTTTTGATTTTTGTAATTCAAACAAGTAAGCATTTGTTAGGAATCACATGAGTCCACAATTAAGATTGGAGCTAGAATGATTTAATTTTAAAGATATTGAAGCTTTGTAAAGTCTCTGCTGCAGATGAAAACCTTAATTACGCATTTACATAAAGATAAATGTGTAGTGTGTGCGTAAACACGGAAAAAACACAAGTATAAATTTTACTTAATTATACTTCACCTTTATTACCCATTCTACATACAATGAAAAGAGTTTTAAAATATAAAAAGTATGATGGATTAGTGGAACATCCGGCAAAAAAAAAAAATTAAAAAATAAGATTTGAACTTTTTTCCACGATAGTCACTTGCCACTGCTGAGAAATGACTTGTATAAAGCGACGGATGCTTTGTTTGTGTGCGTGACTGTCATTAAACTGCTAGGGGTGCGTTTTTTTAAACTTAGAAATTGGTACAGGTTCTCAGAGGAAACCTTTTTTAATTGAGATCCGAATTCTATCTGACATTGTGTTAAAGCGGAATTAATAAAATATAGAAGTCCTTAAATCAAAAGAATTTTTTATTAATGAAGAACAAAGTTTGCTCAGGTTAATTAAAACATGGAATACTTAAAACTGTTGAAAATATTGTTGAAAAAATAGAATTATGTAACAAATTTGAGAATTTGAAAAGTTGAGAGAGAAAATATACCTTACTTACGCAAGATTAAGTACTCTCTATTAAAAAGATGATATTTTGGAACTCAAAAGAAAAATATATTCTCAGCTTTTCTGTCTTTACTTGAGAATGTGAGTTTAATTGTTTTGGATAGTTCATAAATTTAGAATTTTGTTTTGTTTGACACATGAAATAATTTATATTAAGAAGATTTTTTTACGGTGCCTCTTTGAAAACTCTTTATATATATGGGCAGAGAGAGAGAGAGTTTTTTTTTCAATTTTGTCTGAGTTATTTTAACATTCCCAGTAGCACGATAAAATGATTCGTCGAATCAGTTAGAATTATTTAATTTATTCACGTTGAATGGGTTTCATAAAAATTATAACTCTTGTATTAAGAACACTGGAATTGAGTATTAAGCTTTATATTAAGCTTCTTCATTTTATCACAATTTTCAAGCTATTTGAAAAACTGTGTGAACTTTTCTCAGTGTTATGAGTAAATTTATCAAAGACGATGCATTGTATTGAAATTTAAGTGAGGAGAATTTACTATGAAAAAAAAAAACAATAATATCTTGACGAAATTCTCATTTATATGCAAAATATTGTCAAAGAAAAGATTTCAATCTGTCAATGAAGTTTCTTAAAAAATATTAGAAGGGCAGATTAACAAACTATAATAATAATAATAAATAAATAAAATCTTTAACAATTTAGGATATTAGCCCAAATGCAGTCAACCAATTTTAAATATTATTAAATAAATGTGTTTGGTAAGAGTTGATTTTTCTGTAAATTATCTCTCGAAAATCACACACACACACACACAATGGGTGAAGTAACAAATAAATGGCTCACAGAAAACAACTCAAAGCTGAATTATAGTCAAACGGCAAAATAATGGTAAAAACAATTTTTGAATGTATGAAAAAAAATAATGAAAGAGAATGGAAGTTAGAAAAAGAAAGGAATGGTCTCTTAATATGGAACATAATTTTTCTTATGTTTAGGCCTTTCTTTTTTTCTTTTTCATTCCGAGGAAAACGAAATAGAATTCCTCTCATAAATATTCAGTTCCCTCAGCAAGTAACTGCGAAATCGCCAGACGACTCTCAGTGGGGGTCGAGCACCCTCTAGTGGTGAAAAATGAGATTAATTTCTTCTAGATCTGAATCAAGGGCAAAAAAAGTGCCAAATCAAGCGAAATGTGTCCTATTCTGAATATGATTTGGCGTTCACAAGTCTGATTATGAAGCATTGGAGTGTGGCGGTGGGGGATTATATTTCCGGCTCTCCATCTGGCCTATCAAATAGGCAGCTGGCGTGTCGGCAATTAAGGAAAATAAAAGATAAACGTTAAAACCTATTTGTGCCGTAATAATTACACAAACGCGATTCACTAATTACGGCTATAGCTCGGAATTACGGCGATCAGTTGAAAGGGGAACTTGTCTTTTTTTTTTCTTTCATGTTACTAGCTTTTAAGTATTTTTCACTTACTAGTAACAATGGGCGTTTTCCTTAGCCCGATCGCCGGATATTAAGATGAAAGCAAAGATGTGAAAGAAGGGGGAAATGCATGCATAGGTGTGTTTGAGTTAAACACGTTAATTCTTCACGCCAAGGGACTCTGACTTTTCAACTTCTTTACTCTTCGATTAAGCTTTAAGCTCATCCGGACGATTTACATGTAAACATGATTTTTATTTATTTTGTTTTTCCAATCCGAGCGAGGCTGTATTACGGTCAATATAAGCACAGCTCGTGAATTAAAAAAGAAAAGAAAAAACTTTTAACACACTTTTAATTTGAAATATAGTAATTGTAATACTTAAGGTGTCGAGCGCACTAAAATGACCAAAAACGCTCAAAATACATTCCCCCCTCCCCTATTTTATTGAGTTGAGTTATCCATTGGATTTACAAAACATACTTTGTTTTGCTTCTATAAAGTCCAAATTACAATCTATTTTATAAAAGTGGAAAAATTGGAAGTGGGTTTTTAATATACTCGTACCAGAAGTGGACATTTAAATTGTTCAAAATCGATCATGACGATTCTGATAATACTCAAAATGTTACAAATATATTTCTATAAAACTTTTTGTGAACCTGATATTTATATTATTTTCTAGAGAGAGTTCTAAAGTATTTTTTACTGTATGAATATTTTTTGAGTTATTGCCTGTTATTTAAATAATGGTCTTATAAAGAAAATGTCACACTTCTTATAATATTTACTAGATCAGCGCTAAATTTTTAAAATTTTAATAAAACATTAAAATTTTTGGACACTCTTTTGATAAGAGCATCTAATTTGTTTTAGTCATACTTGATATAAGTTTATTACTTTTTTCTCTAATTGCTTTGAAGTTTTTCAAAAATATTGCCGAAATTTCCTCTATAATTGTGATTTTAGTAAAATCTAGATAATTTTTTAAAAAATATATTGTTATATATAGTTAAATACTTGTATTTATTGGTATTGATATACCTAAAAAAAGGCATTTATAATGCTCTAGTATGCTTTTTTAAATAAAAAAAAATAAAGTACTCCAAACGTGTTCGGATACCTGAAATGATAAATCTCGTGGTGAAAGATGAAAAAATAAATCGTTATTTGAACCAAAAATATTATTGTCGAAGATTGCTTGAAATCTACTGAAAATTAAACGACTTCAAATTTTGTAGTAAAAACTTTTGATTATACAGATTATCTGAAAAATAATTGGCGCTGCCGTTTAAAAATAATTAAGTGCATACAAATCGCATTTCATATAACAAACAAAATGTTTTGTTTGACTTCGTTGCCTTGAATTTCTATTTTATTTCAAAAACAGGAATGTGTAAGGTAATGGTCAACTTTGTAAGCCTTAATTATCCATAAAACATAATCAGATGTGCAGTTCTTCACTGAAAGAATTTTTAATTTTCATCTTGCATGTTGCTGACATTCTTCTGCAGAGTCATTCTCTTTCTCCCCCTCTCTCTCTCCCACACAGATAGATAGATAATTGTAATTAATGAAATATATTTAAATGCTATGTCACTAATATTTGAATGATCTATTAAGCAACATAGTTAATTACTTAAGAAACTCTTCGTGATCGCTTTGGGTAGAAGTAAACAAAGAATGTCGAAGTAATTCGTTATTTTCGACCACTATATTGATGATTAAAAGTAGTAATCTATAACATCCTAAAGAAAAATTGAAACGATTGAGGTTTTTTCCAATCACATTTGTCAAACTCAACTTAACCGATGATTCTTCAAAGTAAAAATAAATCACAGTTCAGAAAAAAATGCAAACTAATAAAATAATAAATAAATAAGTTATGTAAGCTTGATTTACTTTTTTGATATTAAAATAACAGAAAATAGAAATAATGAAATAGTTACATGAGAAATATCCGAAAAAAGTTAATAGTTTTTGGACTAGACATGATTATATCATGTTGACGACATGTCTACTATAAAGTCTACTAAATCCGTGACAATGTAATAACTTTCTAAATTTTTTGAAAGAACATATTGTAATAATCTCATATAGTTGATTGATTAGTTCAAAACTTAAATGTGACTTGAAACAATGGAGAAAAAGCAATTACAAGTTTCGAATTTTAATCGAAATTATGTTTCTACCAACATGTTTCTTGAAACTAGAAAGAAGTATGAATAACACTTACGCAGAGCATTATGTAATGCACAAGAAATTTTACAATATTATATTACTATATTACATTTAGTTATTTTTTTAAAAAGTAAACAAACTTTGGATTTAAAGAGTGGCACGTGAATGATACTTTGAAATGAAATAATCCACAAGTAAATTAACTGTAAATAATAAATATTTTATTTGCCTTAAAATAAATAACATAATGAACATATAATGCATAAAATAATAATAAAAATTTTATCATTTCTCAAAAGAATGGCACAATTGCTTTTAACAGTAACAGAGTTTTATAAAATCATTTGATTAAAACTTTTTTATTATAGATCTATGGGAGGAATATTACGTGACATGCATTGGTGATTTTGTATTTCATTTCAATACTCACTGCAATATTTGACTATAAGTATAAAACGTGTTTTAATTTAAAGTTTCAATGGAAATTCAAGTTTGAGTGCAAGTACAATTATGGCTCAATACAAAAAATGGCTCAATCAATATACAGGGTGGTTCCAAATTCGTGGTACAAACTTTAAGGGTTGGTACAGGACATTGTAACAATCATTTATTGTATATGAATGCATTGGCGCAAGTGACGCGGTGAGGCGCTAACAGGGGAAATAAAAGAAGAGAGAAATAGAGTTATCGGTTGGTTTTGTTGCCGGTAGGGGGCAGTAGATGTCTAGCCGCCATTCAACATGATGCATCTCAGTAGGGAAAAATGCCCTTCAAAATTGTGCTGACGTTTACAATGAGAGACTTTACGCATACCGAAAACGCAGGCTTGCATTAAATGTATGGCCATGTAAATGGTAATGGCAGAGCTGCGCTGCGAATGTATCCCGCGCAGTTTCCTGATCAACAAATGCCAGATCACAGAATTTTTCGTCGTCAACTTCGTGAAACACGTTCGTCCTTCGTCACTAGACATGATCCTGGTCGACAGAGCTGTACGCAGTCCAAGCCTGGAAGAAAGCATCTTGAGCGTTGTGGCTGTTAGACCAGAGTGTAGTACAAGAGATGTTGCACATCACGTAAGTGTGAGTCATCAGACCTTTTGTAGAGTGTTAAACAAAAATCGATTACACCTCTTCCATTTTCAGCGAGTACAAGCTTTAAATCGGCAAGCTATCTTCTCCGACTACCAGTGGGTGGAACAGCAAAGTGCGCTGCAGCCATAGTTCATAGTTCATGTTCTGGACAGTTATGAAGAGTAATTGTAAATATAAGGCTTGTCAACGACGCTTTCAATAAACACTTTGTCTTTCCTTATTTTTTGTGTTTGTGCCACACCATGTTACTTGCACCCATACATTCCTATACAATAAATTATTGTTACAATGCCCTGTGCCTACTCTTAAAGTTTGTACCATGAATTTGGGATCACCCTGTATAAACTAAATTAAATCTTAAGAGTTGACAAAAAGAATCACCAAAATATAAAATATACGTAGGAAAATATTGTCTAAAGGGGTTAAAAAGTAGTTTATCTTAATTTTATGTGAAATTAAGAAAGCATCAAAAAATATTTCAGTGCACTAAATGTGCATTCTAAATTGTTCATAAAATAAACATTATGATTCATCTAAGAAGTTTTTCAGCTGCGTATTCATAAAAGTAGTCGGAAGCCTTTCCCTTGTGCGTTTAAAAACTGGTCCATCCTTCTGTCATTTCTTAGCTATCAGGCACCTGTAAAACAAAAACACAATAATAAGTATTAAATTAAAATTAAAAACTATATTAAAAAGCTGTAATAGGTATACTATTGTAAAAAATTAATTAGCAAAGAGATAAGAACATTTTGCTCAAAATTTAAAAGAAATGGTTTTGTATTAAATGCAAACAAAATAATTCAGTTCTTTGTCCCTGGGTATCAGGTAAATGTTACTCAGGTGCTAACTTAAGCTTTCGATAATTATTGTTGTTGTGTTGTTTCTAATGCCACCTGTCTTGTAGTGTCAGATCGAGGTCGCGATTTATCACGTCAAAGGGCTAAATGTACGCCTGTCGTCGAGCACCATACAGGTACGATTTGGCTCGGTCCCATCTCAGTTTCGAGGGAGAATCTCTCTGGAGGTGGTCAGGGGCCTCCCATCTCTCTTCCCCGTCCACCAACCTCGCGAGAGGAATTGTGACTCGACGGCTATTTATAGTACCCACATGCAGCATAGCCACTATACATTAATTAACAACCAAGCTTTCTAAGGAATTCAAACCCAGGCCCAATGACACAGTAGTCAGCGTCACTCCATAATTATTGCAACCTTAAGGTCCTAATTATTTATTCATTCATTTTGGAGCCATCGCTTGAGTGAGTGTTTATTATGTTGCACTATGAGGCAACTCGAGGGATTTGGGTGATGATGGTGATGAATGCCCAGAGGAACCGAGCTCACCCGAAGAGGGTTTGGATTTCGTAATTTTGAATTATGGTCAAGTTACGGGGATGACACATGGGCTGGCATCCACTCTCCAAATTTCTACACCACGCCAATGAGAAGACTTTGGTGACCCCGTTAGCCTACTGCTCAAGGTAATGGACTTGTGGCTGGCGTGTCATGAGTCCGAGCTAAGACCACTGAAGACCCGCCGTGTAGGAGAGTGATGCACGTTAAATCTGTCGAGAGCTCAAACGTTCTCCCGTTGGTGTGGTGTGGTAGTAAGAAGAGGGGGTGCCAGCTCAGGTGTCATCCTCGTCACTTGACCATGGTTCAAAATTACGAAGTCCTTCGCTAAAAGCCCTAGTGTAGCTGAACAGTGCGACGTTGATATTCACTCACTCACGAGAGGACTTTGAGAATTTACAGATTTAACGTGCACCAGCCCCTCTACTCTGGCTGAGAGTCCGCAACCATGACCATTAGGCTCCCACGGCCACCGCTTGTCAGTGGACTCCAGTCTAGTGACCAATGGATCTCAAACTCGCAAGAAAATTCTGCTGAAGATTATAAAGCTGAGCGGAATAAAGAGGTAATACATTTGATGTAACCGAAAGCTTTTCGAAGCTGGGGGTACAGTTTAGGTGAATAGTATACTCAAATGCGATATCGTTTGATTATAATAAAATGTTGTGAGATCCAACGCTGTTAGCTTATAGTGCAAAGGTATAGTGTAGTTTTTCCAAAAAGTTTTTGTGCAACGTGCTACAAAAGCTGTGTGATGAGGATTTTTTTAATTTTTTTTACTCATGTTACTGTGGGGGTTGAAAGAGAAAAAAATATAAAAAGTTAAAAACTGAAAATTAAGTATGTATTAAAATTAACTTAATTTTAATATACCAAAATTAATTAATATTTTAATGAATAAATAAAGCAAACAAATAACTAAATTCAATCTATTAGATGTACAAATACACATACTTGTATGTGTAACACGATTTTTAATTAATAATAATCCTGAGGCACCTTAAGTAGTTGCCGTAAAAAACCGGTAATCCGTAAAATCCGCCCTTTTAACACAAAAAATGAGATCGAAATTTACGGGTGCGTATTATAAGCGGACATAAAAGTCACAGCTCCAAAAATAATAATAAAAAAAGAGATAAGAAAAAGTTAAACTTTTAGGCTGATCGAAATACTATCTGTTAAAAAAAATTACACATCAAATGAAATTAAAGAGTAGTAATTTTAGAAGGGTATACTATTTTTTTTTCTAAAGCTTGGAGTAAATACCTCGAATAGATTACTTCAAAACATAAGAGCATTACACATGTACATTTCAGGTTTTTTGTAAAAAAAAAGGAAGTGCGCGTTAAACGGCGAACATACCTAAAAATAAAAAATTACAGTTTGAAAGTCTAGGTGCGCATTATACACCGGATTTTGTGGTATTTATTTTCATCCAAGATGGCCAAACTTATCTAAATGTCAGCAAGAGCAATTCTAAGAAATGAATCATTTCACATAGCGTGCGCTTAGGGCACAATAGGGAGTAGCAACACATTACTGTGCGTTATACTCAACTTCCATAGATGAGCAACCATCTGAGTGGATTTTTTATTTCCGGTAAATTTTTATTTTCCAGTGAAACTACTTTAACCTGAGTGTTTGATGTTACTTCAAACTTTCATAAACGGCTCTAAAAACTGCATTATTAACGAAAATGTATTTCAAATTGAGAGACTGATAGTTCCTTTAATATTAGGTGGTGGATTTTTAAACTCTAGATAAGCTTATTTTCTCTCAAATTTCCCCCTTAACAATGAAGTTACCCTTTGTGTAGTGAAGGACCCATGTTGGGAAACACAGCTTTAGAAACATCTTATTTGTCTCCATGTATCCCTTTTCCAGTAGATTGAATGTCATTTGCTCCTTAGATGAACTGTATCTAAATTAGACTTTTCCCTTTCTAGTATATGTATAAAACAATTACAAAAAAAAATCTAGTGGGTGAGAAAAAAATTACCATTATAAAAGGGCACCGAACACCACGAACGCGTATGCAGAAAGTGATGAAATGGGAAGAGAGAGACAGCATTTAACAATAAGACGTATTTATTTCAATATTATTAGAAGAACACTGCAAAAGAGAGAGATGACACAAAGAGATCAATAGGATGGTGATATAGGCAGGAAAATGTCGTGGAGAAGAGTCAAAGAGTTTGCAAATTTTCTACTGAGGAATGAGCGACAATCCTCTCTCATCTATTAGTCGCAGTTTGTCTTCAGACGCAGCGCATGAAGAAGAGGAAAAACCATATCCCATGCATCTTCGATGGGATACCGGTACTCAAGGCCCTTTGGAAAACTTATTGTTTGTTTGTTCCATTTTGGGGTGGGTATTATCATAATGAAAAATAATATTGAATTAGTACCCTCTTGGAGAAATGTAGTTCTATCGGCCTTTGGACATCATTCATATAAAATAACCCATTACAATATCACTAATATGGAGCAGAGATGACTGGCTGTGTCATGGATGATGGGGACTCAAATCGTGATGTCACAATATCGTGTGGTCGAATTCAACTTGTTACCATGTCTACGTCACATTCTTACGGGGAGACTCCAATATCTGAAAATAGTAGTGTGACTCGTCGGAAAACACTACTCTGCCCTTCCATCGTGCACATAACTCTAGCTCGACACCATATCATATCGGAGCAGTTGGGTCAATGGCAGTCTTCTTTACAGGTGTCATGAGTGGAAGTCACTAGCTCACAATTGTCGGATAGTAGTCCTGGTTGATATGGGAGCATCCAGGACGTTCTGCTCATGTCTGTCTGGCATCCCTTGACCGTAATGCTTTCGCTTCTTACAGCTACCTTCCTTGCAGTAGGTTGTCCGTTGACACGTGTATTGGCTGTCCTCTGCGATACGACAGACGAATCAACATGTCCTTCTGAATCCAACCTCACGTAAACTCGTTTGTCAGGGTAAACTATTTGAGCTAGTGGCGACGTGACACCTCTGCTATGACATGTGTCCTCTACGACAGTAAAAAGATCCATAAATTGGTTTATCTCCCAGGAAATATCATGACTCTTATGGAATCCACCGGATTCATTCTTTACATGATACTCAATGACTCAATGAGTGCAGGACAATTGTGCATTCTGAATCATTTACATAACTCAGTGAGCTGCATCTTTCCTACGATTTATATTCAGGTCCTTCCTTCCTGGTGTTGTTTTTTCACTGTTACGCAGAGTATATGTTTTTTTCTTAGCAAAATGCATAACTGCTAATAAAATACTAATGTATAATTGCGCGTTTAATATACTAAAAGTGTATTTCTCTGAAATATGTTAGAGAGTAAAGACTATTATACATTTAAAAAAAAGAGCATTAAATGGTGTTTGGAAATTTTTGATGACTAAAGTAACTAGTGTAACTTTAATCGATTGAAGACCTTTATGATAGAAGTATATGTAAGTTTAATTTAATGTGGGTAAAAATGAGAATAATTCTCGTCAAAACTTCTAGACCCTATGAAGTCATTCCTCAGATGCACAAGAGAATTGTGGTCTATAGCTTAAGGACCCGTGCTGTAGAGAAACATTGATTCAGAAACAATGAAAAAAAATTTTAATATTAGTTTTGAAAACTGAGAAGAATTAGTTGCATAATGCACATAAAAATTTCAATTTAAGGTACTTTAGATTAAGAGGCAATATTTAAAAAAATGCTTTGAAACTCAGAAATAATGATGTTTTACATTGAAAATTAAAAAAAAAAAATCACCAGAAAAAATTTATTCTTAAAAGTTTCTTAACAAGCATTACGAACCTGAAAACAGATCATAATTCAAGGGAGAATGAAACTTTTATAAATCACTTTTTGAATTAAATAATTAACGAAGCATCATAATATAATATATTTTGTATTGCGTTATGATTAATTTCTTTATTCGAAGAGTTGAGACTATATTTAAGGGTCGCAGTAGTCCAGTGGTCAAGATCCCGGTCTGGCTGCTAGTGCACTTTTTTCCCAAGGGTCTTTGGTAAACACGGCTCCTGGGTACCCTAGTGATCCTTTTCTATTTTCGACCCTCCTTCTTGTCATCACTTTCCTCTTCTTTCTTTTCAGGTCGATCACAGTTTATATTATGTAAAACAAATGTTTGGCGCAGTATAGCCGAAAGCGGCTCTTGCGCCAATAAACCCCACAATCACTCACTCACTCACCCGATCTGGTGCTGAGTTCGAGCCCTAGTGCCACTGAAGATCTACCGTATAAAGGGCCTGATGCACGTCTAATCTGTTGATGCTCAAAGTTCTCCCATTGGCGTAGAGTGAAAATTTGGAGCTCAGATTTGTTGACCATGTTTCAAAATTACAAAATCTGTCACAAATAACTATCGTACTGCTTTATAGTGTGACATTAATAAACATTTACTGGCTGAGACTGTAAATATTCTTTGATGTCTAGCACTTGTATGTTGATCTACTCTTTGTATGGGATCTAAACCGTAATATATATATTTTTCTCTTAAGAGATTTTGTCCAGATCAATAAGATTTAGAGCTAAATTGCGCGTTCCTTATTTTGCATTTTATTTCCAACCTGATTTTAAAATAATTTTATAGCTTCTGTTTTTTGAGATATAAATAAAAAAAAATTAAAAGTTATTTAAAACTATGTTAGACGTTATGTTACCAAACACATTATGGGAATCATTAAGGCCGTCGATATTTACTATATCAGTTCAGTGGCGCACAAAAAGGGGGGGGGGGTCCTCGGGTCCAGAATCCCCCTCCAAAACCCTTGATTTTTTTCGATTGATTATAATCATATGTATATAGTACGTAAAATTTAATTATTTGCTCTTAATAATTAATTTTATTAATTAATGCTGATTATTTATTCAATAATTAGTTTTTTACTGTTTTTCCCCCCAAAAGCCGACAAAATCAAAAGAATATATTTGGCGGCATGTAGTTTTGACCCTTCCCCCTTCCCTCTTGAATAATTCCTATGTATATCAATATAATACTTTTCCTATTTGAACCATCTTTTTTTATTGAAAACAATTATAAAATCCCCGTGCACCACAAAGTATTACACGGGGCTCACAGAAGTAAGTATTAATCACACATTACAAAGGAATAAAGGAAAGAATCCTTTGGGATTTTATAAGGATAACAAATATCTACAACAAGTTCACAGAACTTTTTAAGAAAGCTTCTGGTGGAAGGAAATTGCTGTAGATTCGGAGTCTAATTTATATTAAGTCCCTTGAAATCCAGTCCTAATCTTTTCTATTTGAACTATTGAAGTGAAATTGTTATTCAGTGATTCAGAAAGTAATATAGAGCTTCGGAGAATAAAAAGAATCAAGGTTTCATGCGTACCTTTATTTTTAATTCTAGGAGGTCTTGTGCTTCGAGGTAGCAGAAAATCAAACTTAGATATTTCGCATTCATTTTAACTACTTTCCAGTCCTAAGTTTTCCTTCAAATGTTGTAAGTTGAGCTCAAGTTTCAGTTCCTAACAAAAAACCGTAATCTTTTCTGAAAATATGAACAGACATTTAAAGTTATTAATTTGCTTAAAATATATATAATCGTGAAATTTTTTTGGTGTATATTAAAAAAAAAATGTCGTAAACAGGATACAAAAAATCTTATCTTAAAAACAACAAAATGGCTATTTATATTAATCGCATTATTACAGGATAATCAAATATTTTACAGAGGGAATTTAAAAAAATTCAGTAAGCAAAAAAAAATTCTTAAAACAAATTCTAGATTTATTCAGAAATTTATAAATAATATGAGAAAAAAACACTTTTTTGAAACATCTGTGCGTCTGGAGCACCTTTAAGAAAAGATTGAATTATAATTATTTAAAATGTCAATTGAATCTTAAGTACAATAAAAACGTAAATATAAAATTTTTGTTGATCTTTAAATTCCCTACACGATTGCTATTAGGAATTATTGTTTTGAAAAGTATTGTATCTTTTTAATCAAAATTATATACGACGATTTTATTATTACATATTATTTAAGTAATTGCAGCTTTCTACCTTTTTTATGTCACTGAATTCAAAATATTTATCTAATCTTCTAACTTATTTTAGTTTATTAATGACTGCTTCTTTTTAATTTTCATAAATGATTAATATTTAAAAAATGTATACATGTTTATCCGAACGTTTATTATCCGGAGCGTCAAATATCCGAACCAAAGTCCGGATCCGTTTTCGAACAGTGCAATGCTCAACATTTGTTTCCTGTGAGGGATATTTTCATTTGTGTGGTTTGGTAAATATTTGCGCGGAATATTAGGTCAGTTTGTTTCCAAGTGAGGGGTGTATACGTGCTCTTTTGTTAAATTTTGTGGATGTAGAAACCGGGTTGGCATGCGATGCACACAGAAAACTGTGTATTTCAAATGCTAAATAATGACGAGATAGTGACTTCCGTGCAAGGAGAATCCGACCCTGTCGACGATGAGACCGATGGAAGACAAGGACAACAACAACGAAAGTAGCAAGGGTCCATCAAATTCTGACGCGTTTTTTTGCGTTAGAGACAGCTATGGAGTGGTACGAACAACAATCAGAGTGCTGTCCTACTCAACTACTGCTGCTGAAGAGAATCAGGGACCTTGCAGCGAAAAAACGAAGGTGTACAATGGTACAGCGAAAAATAAGTGATTATTTTCCACAATAAAGGTAAAATTGCGACATTTTGCTCCTATTTGGCTTGTTCTTCAAGCACGTTCACGTCATGTGATGATTTTCAATATTTGTATAGTATCCAGTATCATATACTGCATGGATCGCATTCGGTTTTCGGTTATCCGAACAGTGTCCGGTCCCAATTAATTCGGATAAACGACGTTCTACTGTACGACTTTTTTTAAATTTTGCATAGAAATTTTCATATTGAAAGTGCTACATTAAATACAAAGAATAATCTTTCATTTTGAGAAGTGCTTTCATACACTTCTCTATAAGTATAAGAGTTTAATTTTTCAATTTTTTAAAATCTTATTGCAGCTATTTTTACGTACATGCCTCGTATGTGTTCATACAAACTACTTCATTTTTATATATATTTATTTATCCCTCTCTCTTTTGCAATTATGCAACACAATTTTTGTTGAATATTGCCTGTTGTAAATGGATAGAGTTGTAAATATAAAATTAGTTGTAAGATGTTTATAGAGAGACTTATATCTTTGTATAAATAAGTTTTTAACATAAGTATAGACATGTATAGATATCTTTCATAAAAAAGATTTTCCCTTAATTTTTTTGATCAAATACAAAACAAGAAGAATTTTCAAAACATATTCACATCTGAGAGATCAGATAGTCATGAAGATCTACTTTTTTATAAATACTGAAGAGTCCAATTTTTATATTTCTGCACTTTATTCACGTTTAAAATAATGGTATAAGCATTATTATAATTACTAATTATAACTGATAAAAAATGATAAATTCAGATATGAGAGATTTGGCTGTATTTTAGTTATTACTCTTGGTGCGTTTTTGCTCGAAAAAAGTATCTTTTCAACTCTATATTGAAGCAGAACAAATATCAAAATAGAACGGTTGTCTTTTAACAAAGTCCATTTAGCAATGAAATTTCCCTGACATAAACGATAAGCGAGTTTCACATCAATAAATTTCCGCTCTCTATTCGTCTGAAAATGATGAGACAAAACGTATTTAGGCATGGGAAAAGAGCTTCTAAAGAAAATGAGTGCTATATATTCTTTAAAGAAGCACCGACTACCTTGCAGGTTATTAAACTCCCCACAATATTTCTGAAGGGCAAGATAAATAGGTAAAATATTTTTTCCCCATGATTTCATTTTCAATGAGCAAGAAAAAAATAAAAGAAAATTGCTTCGCTTCACTGGGTGGTGGCGCTCTACGAAAAGCGAAACGGACGGCATTCCAGATATGCGCTTTCTGTTCTACCTAGAATATCAGAAGTGGTGGCACGCCCACGTGCGAGATCGATAGGTTGATTACCTGGCTCGTAGGCGGGTGATTGACTGAGGAAATTCTCGGTCACCATGGAGACGAACTGTTGAATGACAGATTCTACTTCTTGCCACGCCTATTACACGTGGTCGATATTTTCGCGTGATGTGTGTCCTACCGTATAGCAGCTTCAAAGATACGCTTTTGAGACAGAAAAAAAAATAGGATGGTAAAAACAAAAGAAGCTAGCATGTCGTGAGTGTGTTTTGTTTTTTCGGATTTCCGAGCAATTGCACCTGACAGTTACCAATAGAAACGTGTTCTTTTGTTGACAAGGTGTTAATGCTGTGTTTGTTTGCATACTTCAACTTTGTGTCTAAGGATTTTGTCTGATACTATCTGGTCTTGAATAGTTTAATACTCTATCTATAGTATTTTTTTTACAGTGTAGTAATTCGGATTCTCAGAAATAAAGAAGTTATACAATGAATATTATATGTATTTTTTCAAGCCTTATTAAAAAATGTAAAAATAAATTTGTGAAAAACTCATGCTGACCTAAATAATTTTTTCTGTAAGCAATTTGAGCAACAATAACATTAAGACTATTATGAGACACAATGTAACAAATTATATTTTGTATAAATTTTGTAGAACTGAAACAGTACCAAATGTTTCAAATACAAATTTGTGTTCTGATAAAATACAATGAACAATATGTTTAAAGAACTAGTATGTTTTGAAGTGAATTATTGTTTGACTCTATACTCATACAATCTCTATTTATGGGAATAGTGTTTTTTTTTTTAATAAATGAATCCACATGTGGTATCTAAAGGATCACAGCCCATGTGAAATATTTCATTATGGGTATTTAATACACTGTATAACAATAAAAAAAAACAGGTACATCTATTTAAAGTAAAATTTAATAGCATTTATCCACTTAAAGATTTTATTTTTGAAAATTTAATACTATTATTGTTATAAATGATTAACAAATAATTATAGTTCATTTTTTCCTTCTTTTTTCCTTTAGTAGAACCTATTTCATACTAAGCTTAATTTGCGCGTATTTTCAGGCATGCATGTAAAACGTAAAAGTTGAAATAAAATACTTAGAAATAACAATTATTGCTATTTTTATCATATTAATTTAAACCTTCGATTGTATTTTTGCTACAGAGGCGATTTAAATTTCAATTATTTTTTCAATTGAGAATTGTTATCAAGTATATTTATTATTCAGTGAAATCAATCACTCTCAAGTTTACTTTTTTTTAAAATCCTATTAGATTATTGGATAGTGTTAATTAAAAATAAGTTTGAAAAAATACTATTATTTAACATTCTTGAAAAATACGATACTAGATATTCGATCAGTGTTCTAAATTTAGCTTTCTGCATACACGTTTACATATGTGTAGAACACAATACTAAACATTTTATATTTAACGGCCAATGCTATTTTCCTTTAAATAAATGAATATCATCACATTTTTCTAAATTTTTTGCTGTATCCCCCCCTCCCCAAAAACATCTTTACCAACTTTTCCCACAAATTTATCTGAGACTTACAATACAACCCCTGTAAACTGTACCAGCACTTCTACAGAGGGAAGGTTGGTACAACCTTTTTAGTGAATACATCTATGCGACTCAGAGAGATACCTGTTTAGTACACAATTGCCCAAAGGGTTACGAATTTCAAACTGTATGCTGGAAGACTTTTCCATGGTATGGAAGAAGCCACTGCACTTGAACGCTAACTGATTCTATAAACTTCCCTTCGTACAATATAGAAATCTATTGAATGTTAAATTCTGATGTTGTCTTCGTCGTCTGACGATTGTCAGAGCTCACTTCAGTTGTGTCTCTGTCAAAATAAATAAATAAATAAAAAATAAAAATAGATCAACTTCCTGCAAGACAGAAAAGGATTTATAAAAAAATTTGGGCACCTTCCAAAAGGTTTCAGATGCATTTTTATAATTTAAAATGAAAATCTGAAATTATAAACTTGAAATATCTCTTATTTGATATGATATTCTATGAAATTCATCTTTTTATTTTGTTTGTTTGCGTGGCAAACCCAACTGCAACCCAAATAAGCAAAGTATTGAACTAAAATTTGATCCCCTTTCTAAGTACACATTGCATGGAATTTTCTAAATACAATTATAAAATTGAAATACAGCACATGAATAATATCTTGTCCATGTGTAACTGAAAAAGCAAAATACTGCTCAATAATTCAGTTTTTAAGATATATTCAAGAGGAAAAATCAGACATTTAACGGAATTAGGTACATAAGTCTGTCTGTACTCTTGATATCAGGGAAGGATAATTACTTTAAATTTGTAGCCTAATTTTCCAGAGCCTTTTCTTTGAGCAATTTATTTGTTTTTTATTGAATTTTTAAATAATGTTTCTTAAGTATTAATACTAATAAATTTTTTAAAACAGAAATTATAAACCTAATACGTTTTAAAACCAATTTTATGAATGTCCTTTGATTACATATCTCCAGTCTTCAGTTACAGCTGGGAGAACAGCAGTTAGTGAAAATTTCGAAATTTATCTACCATCCTCTCTCTTGTCATTCCATTAAGAAACCATTAAATAAAAAGGTCAAAACACCAATTATAAAACCGTTTCCTTAATGACAATTATAAAAGTTCCGCACGTATTTTGTTTTTCTAAATTTAGAATTAAATACATTATAATCCTCGTCTATTAACTTTTACGAGTTAAAGAAAACTAAAGATCATAATTTTGAAACCTGATTATTTTACCTTCAAAATAATTAATATTCAATTGTAATATTATTAACAAATTATGAAATAAAAGAAGAAAGTAATGAAATTATAAAAAAGCAGTATAAATCAAAATTGTATATTATCCATACTATCACAGCAAAACAGATATATCATTTACAACTAAATGTTAATAATTATTGTTTTCTTTTTTTAATATCCTAGTTAATTCATCAGAAATAATCATATTTATTACTGGAAACTTAACTTCAAAGTATATTACTTAATTGGACAATTATGTGTTTTCATTCTCCTCACTCCTTGTCCATTTTAAGTATTGAAATTTGAAATTTAAATTCAAACAATAATTCAGCAAAACAATTCTATTATAAATCCTATTCTTTTTCAAATTGGTCTTAATGTTATTTTTCTCCCATTTAATCATTGTTAATAACAATATTAATCAACTTTTTTTTTCAAAATTGGGAAGTTTTAAACTATAGTTATTTGTTATTACTTAAGATATTAGAGAACTTTGGTTAATTTTTAATTTCATTCATATTAAAGTATAAAAGAAGATAAGCTCTTATCATGCCAAACATTTTAAGCTCCATGATAAAAAAAACGAAAAATGGAAACATTGTTAAGTATGCATATTATATATAAAATGTATAGTAAATTTGAGAATTAACCTGGAATATACATATTTAGGCTGAAAAACTAAATTAGTTGTTATATAGAGTGTTTGTGAGTATATAAAATTTTCCTTTGAAGCAGCACAAAAGGCTACTACGTGATAATGTACCTTAAAATCTTAAGTTACTGCCAAAGGAGCAAATCGACATCTCAATTTGCTCCTTATACTATTAACTTCACACTTTGAAGGTCTTTCACACAGAACTTTTAAGGTCTGTAAGATATAATCTGCGATAGCTCTCACCTATAACCTCAGATGTAGAGCAGTAAGAAACCACTAATGTCATATAACACGACTTTCAAAAAGTGCCGGTAGCAATGGCTACCACTAGTTTCGTATTAGAAAATGAAAGTTTCGGAAGATCAAGGCATGCGAATACAAAACGAAATTATCTGGTTGGGCAACCGTTCCATTAATATCATTGCCCACTATACGGCGTGGGGCAGTTTTTTCCTTCTTTCATTGTTTCGCTTAGTTTCTTCCTTCCTTGTTAGCATTTCCCAATGTTTGACTGAAACAAGGTTAAATTAACATCGTTCTTTCAGGTATGGTCCTTCAATCCCTTAAGTAGTCAAAATCGTTAAAAATAGTCCCTGAAGTTGTCAAAACCGTCAAAAATAGTCTCGAGCCTAGGCATCAGGATTTCCAGAAAATTTGCATCACAGAATGTTCAATGACGATTCCCATTTCAGTCTTAAGGAAGAAAGATATTGCTTTTCTTTATGAATGAAATAAGACTAGCACTAACATTAACAGTTTTTGTCTTCTAGAAGCACGTCACCTTTATTTATGTCGTAGTGTTTTGCAGTGCTACAACAGCGATTTCTGGAACCAGAATTGAGAAATATGTCGGGCATAACCAATCGCAAATTCAGAAAAAACTTTATATTCTTACAGAAATAGCTGCTTTAAAGCATATATTATAGATAGAGAATAATACTTAGTTAATTATTTGAGATACATAATAGAGCAGAATACTTTTAGTAATTATTAGAGATACATAATAGAGAATTTTCCCTAATCAATGCCTGCAACATTCCAATGGAGATACATCTTACAGCTTTACTTATTTGTGTACTTTACATATAAGAGTATTTAATTGCTATGGTAATGGTTAATTTTATTGTGTTTTTCTCCAAGAAGAATGTATATTATATCTAAAAACTGCTGATGTTTTACTTCTCTGAAATATAGAGTATAACAGCAAATGAGGGAGAGAAAGAAAGAAAAATCTTTGTTATGAATTTTACTATGATAATGAAATTTGTGTCTTTTAATTTTTACTTCAAGCAGCAAAAATATAAAATAACAAACTTTCGTAAATTAAATAGCAAAATATACTTCACTTTCATTCGGATATCTAAAAAAAATTCATTTGACATTGGCCAGGAAAATTTGATATTCACAGATCAGCTCTAATTTATTGTTAATATGTACTAATAGATTATATGCCAGTTATCAATCAGTAATAATTATAATAAATTTAGTAATTATGAAATTAAAAAGTACCCAATCATAAGAATAAGTTTTGCGTTTGGGTCGGTAAGTATGAATGCAGATATGTATATTGGATCTGCGTGACTCAAATATGTCTGCTGTATAATGTACCACGCATCATGCGATGAATTCTTTTATTTCCTATTGTATAAGTTATTTATTCGTCAAGAGTTTGAAATGGTTCGTTGGTTTATTGTTTCAACTTAAAATCTGAAGGGTTTGTCGCTCCAGTAAAAACAATGCAAAGCTTTAGAAATATTGCATTCACATGTGAATGAAAAGTTGTGGAAATCGAGGAAAAATTATTTTAAAAACAAACTTCTAATATTAAAAATTAAGGTTTGAAGGAAATAATGCAATTTTTGTTAGACACCCTCTTAATTTTATCGCATTTCAAAATTCATTACGATTATTTTTATTATGTGACATCTTCATTCCGTATTTTAGTTTGATTCTTCAAGTGTGTATTCTTCTGTAAACTTTCATTTTAATCAATTAAATTTGCTTACTATATTAAATTATTTTAAATGAATTGATCTTTGAAAAACTTAACTGAATGAATTGTTCTTTGCAATGACATGTTAAAGACGATATGAAAAATAAAACAAACTTTTCCGTACATAATTATATATATATATTGTAATTACAATATGTTTTTATTCCAAATTAAATAAGTGTCAAAAATTTAAGCATATGAATAAATTAAGAGTAGTATATTTCAGCGTAATTTTGTTCCATTAATTATTCTCAAAGCACGCTCTAAATATTTTTTGGTTAAATTTATGCATTTCTCATGAGATTATTTTACATTGACTTTTGTATTTTAAATTCTATTTTCATTTCTTTCTCCTTCTGTTTTGTATGAATTTTTTCGTAAAAATTGCACCATAAAAGTTATTTCTGACTAACATATTATTTTCCCTTCTTTTAGGAAAAACGCATAACGATTGAGCGAATTTAAAATTACCTTTTAACATTTATTGATTATTTGTTAACATCGTTCTCGGTAGCAATACGAGGGTTATTCGTGAAAGGCCGAACAATTTTGAAACACATTTAAGTAACGAGGATGACATTTGAGCAAGCACACCCCAATCTCCAAATTTCAGCACCACATCCCATGAATGATGTGAAAAATTTAAGTTTCAATAGATTAAACGTGCATCAGGTCCTCTAAACGACAGATTTTTTTATGTCACCAGGACTCAGATCCACCACCGACAGAAGCAATGTCGGTAACGCGTTTACGATCAAAGGCATTCGGCTACGTAGTCTACCTTTTAACATTGAAGAAATACCTATTGGTGCAAATCATACATATATAAAATGTGTCTAAATATTTAGCTATACAATTTATGTAAATTTTATTACTTGAAAAGCTATGTGGTGTTTCCTCCTTTATTACATTATTACTTATTTTCATTATTCCGAAATTCAAATAAAAGGAAAATATGATGTTGCTTGTAACTCAGCTTTTCTCAAACTGTGGGGCAAACCCCTTTAGGGGGACGTGATGACCCTAGGTAGGGAGCTCGAGCAAATCGAAAACTCGAAAATAAAAGGTTATTTTAAAAATATATATATATTAATGTATTGAAAGGAAGCAAAACAAAATACATTCTGACATAATAAAAAATAAAATGCACATTCACAATGATATAACCCACTTATAAATGTATCAGCACTGCACAATTATTTGATAATTAATTTAAGTTAAGAATAAGTTTTATTATTAACAGTGACTTCATGGGCTTGTCATATAATATTATATACAAAATTTAATACTTTTCTTGATAATTTGTACGGTTTATAATTAAAGTGCGTATTGACACTTTAACTCAAAGTATATTATTATTGAATTCAATATATTGTTATTATATGAAGAGGGGCGATGAAAATTGTTATTAAAAGTTGGGTCACAAATATTGAAAGTTTGAGAAGCACTATTATAACTGGTTTCTAATATGTCATGAAAA
The DNA here is from genome assembly GCA_019973975.1 of Trichonephila clavata. Lineage (NCBI taxonomy): Eukaryota > Metazoa > Arthropoda > Arachnida > Araneae > Nephilidae > Trichonephila > Trichonephila clavata. The sequence goes on from BMAO01022742.1 coordinate 241,887, forward strand.
GGTAAATGAATGCTACAAAAGGGCAGTTTATCTTGAGTTCACGGGGAAAAAAATGCAGTATTAATATTAAATATATTAACTCTTAAACATTATTATATATAAGCATATTCTTGTACGGACTTTATGGTGGTGTGTGACAGCAAATAATAAATAGGTCTTGAGGAGTTTACATTTGTCTTTATTTTAACATTGAAAAGAGCCAGGCCGCTAAGGAAGAACGCGCCAAGGGATCACAATACAGTGTCAACAATATAACCTCTTAGCATTACTTGAATACATAGATCCAAAGCACATATAGTTCAATTTTTACTGTTGCCACACAAATAAAATGTTGATAATACAAAAATAGGCAAATATTCCCACACAAATCCTCCTGATCTATGCAAATCAAAAAAATTAAGCTATGGAATGAGATTCCTTTATATCAAATACATCGAATGTTTACAGTATTAAAAAATGAATTTTGAATGAATAAATTCAGAAAAAAATTGCACGTTCTTCCTATAATTATAGAAAAACTGTTGGAGTGTGTTTGGGGGTGGGACGATTTCTGTTAATCATCTATATTTAATTCACTTAAATATTACTATTACAAATCAGATTATGTTTTGTATTGGTTGTAAAGTAATAGCTTTATCGTAAATTTTCTAAAAATTACACAAGCATCTAAAAATATTTTAAGTGTCTTTAGAACTAATGTGTGTTTAGTAGGAGATATGTGTGTGAACGTCAGAGATGCAGAAACATAATCCAAAAGAACACTGCAATGGGATGAAAATGTAGTCATGGAATAACGAGTGGTAAGAAATTAAATTTTATGATGAAAACAGCAATTTAACCTTAACAGCCCGATGGCTACAAACATGTTGGCATTACTTGAGGAAGGAGTCGAAATAACGCTTCAATCGACAATTTAGAGGAGGATGTGCAATGGCATTGAAAGCAGGTACTGATGATGAACTGTATGGTTGGTTTACAGCGAATTTTATGATCATCTGATATCGTCTGGCTTAGGTAGTTCCAAAGTAGGATATTTCAACAGGACAATACTTCATGCTACTTCTAAATCCACCCAGTAATGGTTTAAAAGAAGTGCCACCAGCGTATATATAAAAGTCTCGTTCAGCCAAAACATTAATTTTCCTGTATACGTCTCTCCGAAGTACGGTCTTTTTCTGTACACTGCTATCCATAAAATTACTCCGAAGGCTTTGGAATGCAATAAAAGGACCTTAACAGTGTGATTGCGAAGGATTTACTTATTTCAGAGGATTTGTTTATTTATTCCTTTTCTCCCCCCCCCCCCCAATACACCACATACGCGCGCCTACGTGGAAAACAGTGGCATTGGAGAGTGAATTGCGTAAATTTTAATCAGCTGTAAAGGGAATTATTATTGACATTACCAATTTTTGATAAAGTGTTAATTTCTGTATATAATTTTATACATGACAAGAAAATGGGGTCACTGGTAATTATTAAACTTGTTTTTAACTTAGTATTGTTAAATTAATTATGAAATACATCGTGCAGTGCTGATACATTTATAAAAGTATTATATCAGTGTACATGTGTATTTTATTACTTATTATGGGATAATAATTTTTGTTTGTTTACTTTCAGTTAATCTTTTGTTTTCGACTTTTCAATATGCTCGCGCCCCTCTCGTAGAGTTATCACGCTCCCCTAGGGGGTGCGCCCCACAGTTTGAGAAATACTGGGCTAACAAAAAATAGTTTTTAACGAACCGAAAATACCATTGTAAGAAAATGACAAAATATTTCTTGAATTTTGAATTTAACCACATGATGTCATATCAATAAAAAACAGAGTTTGTGATAATCAAGAAAAATGGATGGCCAATTAATTATTGTTATTATTATTATTTTACTTATTAGAAGTGTGGTTCAATTTTAATAGTGTATTTTCTAATATTTTTCTTAACTTAATCATTTAATGCATCATCTAAAATTATTAAAATATAATTAGAATAAATATGCTACTGATAGAGAGTGTATAGTTAGAAATAAAATTCTGACTAAGAGAGAACATCACATACAAAAGGTGATAGTCAATAAATGTGTCATACTCATCCTTTAAAATATAGACTGGCAGTGGTGTAATGGTATTTTTTATGGTTCATAAAATTTGTATTACTTATCCAAAAGAAAATAGTACATAAATTTTCGGTTTAATTTGCAAAGCTCTTTTTCTCTCCTTTCATATATATATATATATATATATATATATATATATATGAGTGGCTTTCGTTTTTTAAGTGTGTAATTTGGTTTTCAGCTTATTAAAAGAAGAACTTTTTTTTTAAAAGAATTCTATACTCTTTAGGAATAAACAATACAAATATTCATGGTTGCTCCTATTTTTCGACAAAAGTCGCTGAGCGTCTCTACTGTACATATTTATTGTCATTTATCCATAGAACGATACATACTATAAAATGGATAATGTAGATCTATCATAAAAAATAATATATATATATATAAGTAATAACTTTTTAATATTAATATATTACGCATCATTGTCCATGAAGATGTCACGTCTACTTTTATTAATTAAAACATAAAAAACTGATTAATTAACTCTATTATCCATCCTGACCATACATTAAACATTTTGGTTTAATCTTAAAATATGGCAGAAATACTGGTCTCAAGAAGAAAAAAAGTTTATTTGAAGGTTGCTTTTGTATTTATACTTATGGCAAAAATTGGATATAAATTGTATTCGTCTTTTCAATAATAAAGGCTTAGTAATTAAGTGCTTTTAAGAACTTGAGCCAGTTGTAATATTAACTAAAATTTTGAATGAGCCAATCACAATTCGTATTTTATTTCTATAAAAATGAATACAATAAGTGGAATACATTGCAATGCCTACGAGTTTCTTTTTATCTAATCATATTGATAGGTATATTGAATATTAAGTTCATATTTTTTGACTTTGTGCCTCACATTTGGAAATCTCGGAACATAAATATTGAAACGGAATTCTTATTCTAAATTTTTTTAAAAAGTATTCATTGCTTTTATATTTAAACAATATCACTTACCTTTTTCAATCATATTTTAATAGGTTTTGAAAGAGATATTGATTATGGAAATATACAAGTATGGTGAATGAGATATCATCTTGTATATCTCCAACATCACTTGAACATACATCATAGAAAAGTTCTAGATCAATGTTATAATTCAGTGAAACAAGTAAATATAATCGAGAGGGGCAACACTTCATGGAAGAAAATTTTGAATAATTCAGAAATTCATTTAGCCAGCAGATTTTTACCTGGAGAGAGGGCTAAAGCATCTTTTGTCTAAACGCTTTTTTTACAGCTGCCTAATGTAGTAAACATGAAGTAATCTCTCCCTCTCTCTAAATATATATATGTATGTGTATATATATACAAATATTCATATATATGCATATATATGTATATATGTATGGTTTTTCTCATGCTTCTTTATTATAGTAGTATACATTTTAAGGATTTATAGAACATTAACATTAATTAAGCTCATTTTCCACGGGGTTTTTTTCTTCCTTTTATTTTTACTTAGTTTTGAACTATAAAGAGCCATTTATTATGCAGATTAGAACACCGCAAGAGAATCCTCACATACTTTCTCATAAAATCATTAATTTTCTCAAAGTTCGCTGAAATTAGAAGATGCTAAAAAACTGTTTTTAAAGATTATCCGCTGAGGAGTTCAGCTGTCTGCGAAGATATAATCCTTTAATTTATAATTTAAAATATCTTTTAAGCCAGTTATTTATAGCAACTTCTAAATTATTATTTTTTTTGATTCTCGGCTTTCTTAAGAATAAAATTTCTAATCTGCAAAAATGCCCTCTTAAGATATAAGATGTATATATATACAGTTATGTTTAATCTGTATATATATATATATATATAATAAATTCAGTAATATGAAAAAAGGCGACAGAGTTCGGATTAATTTTCAACACACGCACATGTATATATATATATATTCACTCATCACAAGATCTCCAAAACTTTAAGTCCTATGCACTTGAAATTCAGCAAAACTGTTTCCCTTACTTAGAAGGTATCCTCTAAGAGCAGGTTTTGCGAAAATCATCTCCAAAGAAGATTGAAGATGCGTTATTGAGAAAAATTTCTGTTTTTCAATTATTGCACCCACAGACTTGAAATTTTGCAGGCATGTTTCTACTAAAAATGAGTTTAGCGGAGTTCTGCCGAAGGGAGTTACAAAAGCGTTATAAGTAAAAAAATTACCATTTTTTGAAATTTTAGATTTACAGACTTTAAATTTGGCAAACATGTTTCTTTTGTTAAGTAGAGATCCGCTAAGAACGGGTTTTTCGAGAATTGACTCCAGACAGAGGCGCAAATGATGAAAATACATTCTTTTTAGAAATCCAAGCCGTATACTTTTTAAATCAAGAGAAAGAAAGAGAATGAATATAAGATATAAGAATGTTTTTCAACATAATAGCAAAGTTAATTTTATAGGAGCTGTGTGTGTGTGTGTGTGTTTTACTCTTTGAGAATAAGTCCCTCATTTTCTTTTGAAGCTTAGTATGGATCTCTCCTTAGTCATATAATATGGTCTCCATTCACATTTTTTGCTTATATCTTTAATTCATGATTTTATTTTATCAATACTTATATAATTGTTGTATGTTTCCCTGTAACACACAGTGAATGAAATTTACAACTTTTATTCTATTATATATACATATACAATAGCCTCTTATATAAAATTTAATTTTTACAGATAAATTTGTGTGCAAGTAATCTTGTAACATTTTCACTTCTTCTGTAATTCTACTATTAGGAGGTTTTCCAATGCAAGAAAAAGAGTGCATGAATATTTTTACATTTGACAAGAACTACATCGATATAATAAGGAGTTTTTGTTACTACCATAACTTTTTTAATTATTATTTTTGTTACTTTCGATTAAATATTTAACTATGCATTTTTGATCATTTTATTCCAGATCCAGAATCATTTAATCTGGAACGGACTTAAAGGCAAAAGCTGTCAAATATTCTAAACATTACATAATATAATGTTAATTATTTACAGGAAAAAATCCTCAAATTATTTAAAATATTACTCAACTAAATTTTATAACATACAGCTTAAAAGTGCCATTTATTTTGAGTATTTAAATAACTTTTCAGCTTAATAAATTAATTAAATTATGAACAGCTTGGATAATAACGAGAGAGAAAATCGCATTTATATAAAATGTGAAATTTTATTAATTGCTTTAGGTTCATATTTTTTTTCAAATGCAATAAAAATAGTCATGATCTTTAAGCCAAATGGATAAAAAAAAATCCCATTTTATTTTTCTCGTGTGTATCATATTAACAGAAGAATAGTAAGCCGCTGTAGCCGAGTGGTCTAGACATCGGATCATGGCTGGCATGTCATGAGTTTGAGCCCAGTACCACTGAAGACTCACCTTGTAGGGGAGCGATGCACGTTAAATCTGTCGAGAGCTCAAACGTAATCCCGTTGGTGTGGTGTGGTAGTTAAGAGAGGTGGGTGCCAGCTCAGGTGTCGTCCGCGTCACTTGACTATGGTTCAAAATTACGCGGCCCGTCCCCAAAAAAGCCCTCGTGTAGCTGAACAGTGGGACGTTAATATTCACTCACTCACTCAAACAGAAGAATAATTATATGTATGTAACAAAGAATAAAACATTTAATAAATTATTGATATAGTTATTACTCTGATTTATTAATAAATTTGCTGCTCGATATATCATCAATTATATTAACTTTATGTATACTTAAATGCGCTACGGAAAGTTACCGAGGCTTATAGATAGCAGCTAATTTTAGAAAAAAGTGCTTGGTTGCTTATTTTTTCTGTAATTTAATGACAAATGGGGGGGGGGGTGAAGTAGTCGTTCCAGAAACGGTGTTTTCAGTTCCAAGATGGTACTGGGAGGGAAGGCGAGTTGCAATTCGCAACAGGTTTAAATATGAAGAACTGACAAATCCATCCGGTAATGATCCTCCATTTTCAGAAACTCTTCGACCAAATCTGCTCCTTAAGGACAAACATTGCCATCCACAAAAAAGGAAGTCTGAGCCTATTGCACCTCTGAAAAGGCTGCAAGATTCATCGTCATAACTTACAGTAATAACATAGGTTATGTTAAGGACACGATAGATTGTGTGCCAATTCATGATTTTTAGATCATCAAAACTTTGCTTCCGTACCAGTTTCTGTCAGATGCTGAAGTACAAGCCGATTCATAAACAATGTGACCAATTTTCGAGTAACATACATTTTTAGTGAAATAAGTTATTGACGTGAAATTTTCAATGAGGTTTCCTTTAGCATAGTACACTTTACATAAACGTTTCGACGAATCCAAAAACTTTTTCGACCATTTTTAGAAGTATTTTTACATTATCTTTGATTGCTTTTTGAAGCCCTTGGAAGTGTTCTAACTTTACCTCTACTTAAGAGGGTTTTTTTTAAGAATCCCCATAAAAATAATTACAAGGAACACAGTCAGGGGATGGTGGTAGTCATTTCTCAGGAGGAGGAAATTTATTGTTGTTTTATATTCCAGCCATTTTATAGTTGACATTATAATATGATTTGGTGCAGAATGTTGGTGAAAAATAAAACCTCCTTGAGGGTAAAGATGTTTACTTTCTTTGATCAAGTGTTTCAAAACTTTATTCTGATAGTATTTAACATCAACTTTAGCCTTTGGTCCTACAGAAAAATGGTTTTGTCAAGTCTTGAGAGGACATTCTCATCCGTACCATAACACCTAACGGCTAACTTGTCTTTTGCAAAACAGCAGCGTCTTTACGACGTTTTTTCATTTGAAATATTTTGCATCTTCAGTTTGAAAGTTGTGAATGTTAGATGAAACACAGTGCTTCATCTGGAGTTATCCATGCTTTGTAGATACAAAGCATGGATAACTCCAGATCTTTATCTTTGCGTAGCATTAAATAAAAAGGCCAAGAAACTTTTCTTCGTTTTTCTACGGTCTTAACAGACATTTGATGACAGCTGTTTAATTCACTTTTTTATAGCCAATTTCCTTCATCTGGCGACAAATTGTCGATTGCGATATCTATAACTTCTTTGCTGAAGCTCTTTGAGGCAGGCAGCTATAAGCCTTTTCAGCTTCTTTTTTTCCTTTTTCCTGAAGGACTTCCTTTCGTTCACATTTTTCCCCTGGAGTTTTTGATTGTCAGTCAAATTTTATTTCTTTTCAAATTTTAGATAATAATCCATCAGAAAAAAAGTCTTTTCTGATTTTTGAATGCTTTATTTATTACAGAATTTGAGAAATCATCCATCAAAAGCTTTAAAATTTCATTTCGGGTTCGAGGTTCTAATTTTGGAGCCATAATTTACTCTCACTGTTAAAAATAGTTAGATTGGTATAATTTAAACGTTTCATTTTTTAAATATAACTGACAGTAAAGCTTTAAAATTCACCACAAATAGTTATATGTTTTTAAAATCGGTCACACTAATTTTGAATCAAGCTGTACATGTAGTGGGGCCCATCAAATGATGGTATTTGAGAAACAGCAGTTTGGCTGAATTATTTTGTGAATAAAACAATTTCCCATTAATCCCAACTTTAATGCCGATGTTTTCAGCCCCGTGCCAAAGAAACCCTTTTGTTTATAGAAGTAAGTGGGATGTAAAGTGGGTGAGTAAGTGAGTGAATATTAAAGTTGCATTATTCAACTACACGAGGGCTTTTGGCGACTGACCTCGTAATTTTGGACTATTGTCAAGTGACTAGGACTACACCTGAGCTAGCACCCTCTCTCCACACCACACCAACGGGAAGACGTTTGATCCTCGATATATTTAACGTGCATCTGCCCAGTTTGTACGGGGGTCTTCAGCGGAACTAGAGTAGAACTCATGACACACCAGCCACGAGTTCGCTACCTTGACCTTTAGGCTACCTCGGCCATGTGTGGGATGTAAATAGTAGGTCTTATAAATAAGTCTGTCCCATGTAGTCTTTTGAAAACAGTAACCCTTGAAACTTTGCTTTTTGTGACAGCCTGTATTTTTCTAGCCAATTTAGAAGCTCTTATACACTCCTCATGCTTCGTATAATAGATAAATAACGATTTGCCTTGGTCATCGTGACTTTGATGAATCCTTTTCCCTACGTATACTGTCTCATCAAACTGTTTTCGTAAGATACAGACAACAATGAGAGTTGTATTAAAGCTATAGCAATCTACGTTTGAAATGCTCCTTCTCAAATCTTTTGACAATTCGCCATCTCATACTTTTATTGAGACGTTGGTAGTCAATATTTGAAACTATATGCTTTTATATTTCGCTGAATGTTTAAAAAGAAAAAGACAGAGAGAGAGAAACATGAAAATCGTCGAGATGAGCGAAAGAATGAAAGGTAGGAGCTGGCAAGCGCACTTACAAAGTATTCTCTTCTAAAAATAGTTCGCATGCACTTATACGTAATTTATGCTAATAAGTTTGCTTTTTTTTGGAAGCATTAGTTTCATATTTTGTTCATTGATTTTTGAGAAATTCAACTAATAAAATCAAATATCATTTTCAGATGTCAAATTATGCAGACAAAAAATAGTTTATTAAATTTAAGCTCTTTTTTTTCGTAAAATTTAGAATATAATTTTTAATTGAAATATTTTGAGTAAATTTTTCAAATTATGTGTTATTTCTTCAAAAAGTTGTGCAGGCCTCTAAAGTATTTAAAAAAAAACATAGTTTTAAATCATTTTAATTCGCGCGTAAGAGTTAAATATTTGATTCAAAATTATACCAGTGGCCTCGATTAGTTTAAAATAATTCATTCAAGAAATTGTATGTGAAACCTTTTGTACTAAGAGTTTTTAATATTTTATGAGTTTCTGTGTTAATTTGTTTCATATCTCCAAGACTTTTCCCATATAAAAATATTCCATTGAATATTTTTATATGGGATTGAATATTTTTATATTTTCCCATATAAAAATATTCCCATGAGAATATTTTTTTCTCATATAATATAGATTTTAAATAAATCTTCCAAAAACTTGTTAGTCTTCTATCTTATTTCAAATGAGCCATTTAAGAGGAATCAGCATCATTTAATTTTATGCATGCATATATCCTCAAATTTAACAGATGTCGGTAATATTAACTGTTTCCGGTCTCAAAGATCTCATTAGGAGGATAAATAACAATGCAAGGCTTTTCGCATTAAAATCTAGAAACGGTTATTGCACATAAAAACTGCTCAAAATCTCCTTCTAACCCTGATTTTATGGGATAAGAAGATCGTAATACCAACCATCCACGCAACACTATAAGCGCCCGGGGCATTTGCCCTTTCACTCAGCGCGGGAAAGAAGCAGCGTCTTTATCGTTTCTTGTAAAGTTGTGCATATTATGCAGATTTCATTTTCTTTGTTGTCTTTCTGTCTGTCGACGCATAAAAGAAGTGATCATAGAACAAATGCAATGAATTAGTAATCAAGGACAAGTCTTGACTATTTATACAATAGTCGAAGACGAAAGCTAAGTTGAGATATCTTTTATACTGAATGTAAAGCAAAAATTATATAAAACTTATAGTTGGAGGTGAGTATTTCATTACAAAGTAGTGCAAGATAATCGAGAAAGGAATAATTATGAATTTGGTTGTGGTATCGGTACTAAATTTCCTTCTAATTACTTTTAAGATATATTTTAAATGGCTGATTTAGAAATATTTTTGATCCTTTGAAATCATATACTATATTAGGATATTATATATATTCAGTTGAATCTATTAGATTATTGAATTATTCTGTAAATCTATTACATTATTAAATTATTCTATTAATCTATTACATTATTAAATTATTCTATTAATCTATTACATTATTAAATTATTCTATTAATCTATTACATTATTAAATTATTCTATTAATCTATTACATTATTAAATTATTCTATTAATCTATTACATTATTAAATTATTCTATTAATCTATTACATTATTAAATTATTCTATTAGTCTATTACATTATTAAATTATTCTATTAATCTATTACATTATTAAATTATTCTATTAATCTATTACCCATTAAAAATTATTCGATTAATCAATTACATTATTAAGTTATTCTATTAATCTATTACATTATTAAATTATTCCAATTATCTATTACATTATAAATTATTCTACTAATCTACTAAATTATTTTTTTAATTTCCAGAAAAGTCGTCTCCGGTTGGCTTAGAGGTAGCGTGCCCGTTTCTTAAGGCTAAGGTTGCGGGTTTGACCCCGGCTGGAATCGATAGATTTTCTGGAAGCGAAAATCATAGGCATGTATGTCATATGATTATGTGGCCTGTAAAAGATCCCTTGAGTATCAATTTGGATATGGTACTCTCGGCAAAATTAAATCTCAGCAATATTTAGCTTGAATTAAAAACTAATTCAAGCGTCCAAATTTGGTAACGAGGCCACCATGAAATGGCTTTCACATTTGGGGACTTGACGTGTCTGCAAAAGGCTAAGGTGCTAAAATGCCGCCCCATTGGATGCTATTGATCCTAAGTCACGCCTTAAAATCTCAACACGTGTTTGTAAGAACATGAAAAATAATGTAGAAAGGTTTATCGATATCAAATATACGGGATTTAAAAAAAAATTAAGGGAGATCTAATAAGAAGTAAATAATTAATTAATTTTACCAGAATTACAATCTTTAAAATACATATATATGAACCTGCAGTTGCTCTAACTGTCAGTATCGTGTTCAATTTCCCTCATACAACGAATTTTTTGGCCCTTGATTCTAAGCCGCACCCGATTTTCAATAGCCTTAACATCGGGGGGGGGGGGGGCGGCTTAGATTAGAATAAATACGGTCTCCTTATGATTTAAGAATTTGGTAATCTGATATGTTTATGAATTTCATCGATCAGTACCACTGATTACGTCATTGGTAATGTTCCACAGGTATTTGAAAGTTACTGTAAATAGTTAAAGAGTGTTTTATATGCATTAAAAATGATTGTTCATTACAACGAATTCATAAGTGATCCCATTTTCAATGCTTTCACTCAAAAAAGTTGCAACAGTAACAAATTTTTTCATATTCATTTCCTGGTTAAGAGGAAATTTTACTACAAAGATGAAGAAATAAATATAATTAAGAGAAACCTAGTTTTTTGAAAAATACCTTGTAATTGTAATATTCTTTAAAAAAAATTCAGTTTCTCTAATAAAAGTGAAAATATAAACGTTAGTGTCTCATTATTGTTTTAAGATACCTGTGCACATGAACAATTAAATAAAAATCTAAAAAACTAAGAAAAACTTTAAAGCATGTTGTTGGAGAAGCCCCAATACAAATCTGAAGATTTTTTTAAAGTTCAAATAAAAAAAAAGAAATTTGTGAAAACCTTGAGCAGGCTGCTCATTGACCGAATTAAAAGAACATTACACGTAAATTATTTTAATTTGTCATCAGAAAAACAAAATTGCTCTCCTTCCAAATAATTTATATACAACTTTGATATCATTGAAACATATGTTTTTAAAAGTGACAGATGTTCCTTTACAATTCCTTCCGCCTTCTTTGTAAAATGAAAGTAATCATTAAAAAAGGTAATCACAGGACCTAATTGTAGTAATTAAGTATAACAGATAAACAGATTAAAAATTATACGCATAAAAAGTGCATTCATTTATTTAAAAATATATGCAATGAATGAATAAGTGACTAAAATGCATGCTTATATACATAGATAGATAGATATAAATTAATAGATAGACACAGATATATAGTGTTTTCATGTTTCTACATACATATTCTCTTTTAGGGGTTTTAAAATGAATTTATTCTTGAGATACTTAATGATAAGTTTTACTAAAGCGTAACATATTGCGGACTGCGACGTGAACCAAAAACAATACATGAAATTTAATTAGATAAGAAATCAGCAATTAAAATGGAATTATTAAAGCATAAAATGCAAAAACTTTTACTACACTAGTAACACTTTTAAAAGATGGAACATATAGCATCTAATATATATATGTACCGAAAAATTATTTAAGTAGTAAAAATATCTGATAACTGAAAAACGTGGTGAATAATCAATATTAAATATTGTACTATATTTACTTAAGCCCGTATAACTTTTTAAGCTCCTAATTATATTTTAATTACTTAACTGAATATTTTAAATTAAAAATGATGAAAATTACAATTCCTCAAATTCGTGGTGTACATAAAGCCATATAAATTTCTTTGAATTTATACTGCTGGTTATTAAATGCAATATACCGGGAAGAAAACAAAAACATCAGAATATATTATTTTTTATACACAAACACACACTCACATTATAATGGAAGGAATACTTAATTAAATTTACAGACTCTTTGGGGTTAAGAAGGATTTAGTACTCAAAACGTTGTTGCCTCTGGTAGCAGTAATACTTTCCATCCGAATCTGCATTAAGTCGAGCTGAACTTGGGTGACTGATACAAGTGCATTTCTTAATGCAGTTTCAACTCTTTGGCACGGTTTATCAATCTTAGTGGTGGGCAAGTGGCTGCATGACTGTCTGTGAACAACATATGGCCAGATAGAGCGTGAATGTCAGATAAACTGTCGAAATCTCCGATGCCGAAGAACCAAACAACACGGACAGCACGCAATGTATATTCTCTTGTTGAAAAATAACGTCACGGAGGTAAGACAGGTAAGGTACAGCCATGGAACCTTAACTCGTCAAGAAATGTAACGGTAATCGTTTAATGTATCAGCCGTGTAAATTAGGGGTAACATTTTATTCCATCACTGAAAGTACCATGTTTTTTGCTTTGAAAGCATTATGTGTGTAACTACAACAAATGCAATCATGAAATTTGATTCTTCTCGGTGCCTACACACAAGGATGCATCCATACGAAGTGATAAGAATCTGAAATCTTCTGAAAAGACAATCTAACACTATTCTTGTATCCATGTTTGTGCTGTTAAGCAGATCATATTAAAAGTATAGGCTTGCCTTTCACTGCTGCAACGTCAAGTGAAGCCATAATAATGATCTCTTTGGTAAGAGTCCGTGGTGCTACAGACGTTGTTATACTGTCAGTGTAGACATTTTTCTTCTCACAAGCAAGCCAACTTCTTGAATCAGGATACGTGATAGGGCTGTACAATTTGGCAAGGCCACACAGAAACGACATGGTGTTCTCTGTGTCCTTTCTGGACTCAACCGACTTTATATTCACATAGCAGTCGTGCAATCAGAACCAATACGACTATTAATGTCTGCAATAAACCTCAATCTCGCTAGGCCACTTTCCTATCTCGGTCAAATTCTGATGCATGGACATTACACGAGACATAACAGAACTTTATAGAAATGAACAACGTGCGAATGCGCCTTCCGAATGAGAAATATGTTGTCCAGTCTTCCCTTTTATATAGACTGTAAAGAATGTCACTCTTAAATACGTTGTCTAAATGCTCTAAATATTAATTATTTGTATATCCCTCTTTATACAATTTTTTTTTGCTTCTGAGTGCCATTATTATGGTGTATCAATTTTATTTTCAAGAGTATATAGAGAAAAAAATTTACTCAAAAATTTCAGAAAAAAGAGACTAAATAAATCAGTTAAACTAAATTAATCAGTGTATTTTTGCTATTAAATCCAGGTTTATAGAGTTAAAATGTATGTTGATTGCACATTTCAGCTCCCTCCTCCCTTTACTTATTCAATTATTTATCTCTGAAGGTAAGCACTTATTTCAATTTCATTGAGTTACTAAATTCTGTCTGACCACCTATGGTCAACAAATGGAATGATTAAATGATTTTATATCTCCGTTTAATAATATTATTTAAGTAATTCTATTCTAAAAAAAATATTCAACATTTTTTCTTTACAATATCGTTTAAAGCTTGTATGCACTTTTGAACATCGACCCCGTTTTAATTGTTTGGTACAAATATTATAAATTCTAAATTTCCCCCATAAATACAAAACAAAGCTTGGCTACACATATTTAAAATTACACAAGAGTTGATCTGCCTATAGTATACCCAGTTTATCTTTAAAAGGAAGTTTGTAAAATTTACCATTATTAGTTTTGACTAATTTTATCCTTAAATTAGACATAACAATGGATTATTTCACATACTCAAAATGACTAACATATTTCTTTTGTCTCATATTTTGATTTCATTATTGATTTCTCTGAAATGTAATATGGATATAAAGAACGTATTTAATCTTTTCTATTTGTGCTTCCCTCTTATGTTTCACTTACACGAAGATACTTTAAGCAAAATTTCATACTATAAAACAGGCGCTTGGTTCACAAAATTTTGGAAACAAGCAAAAAGTAAATAATCAAAAACATGCATTAAAATCGGCATTGTTACATTTATAACTGGTCCTATTGATCAAAAGCCATCTATGTGAATTTCTTGCTGGGTAACAGTAAAACCGTCAGAAACTACTGATACGATACGAACATTTGGAAAAATAAGTAATGGTCGGAGGCCAAGGGAATCGGAAGTAATGGCATAAAAAAAGAATTAAACTTCTCCATAGAGCCTCGGGGAAGGGGGAAAAGAGGGTTTTTCATTTGATCTTAGACACACGCAAAGGTGATTATATAAATACCGAAAGTGAAAAGGTTAACCGCAGAATCATTCATAGTACATGTCATTATATTCTTACAGGAAAGACTGTCATCATTATTTCAAAAGCAAACTACAATTTATAAGGGTGTAACTAGTAATTTCTGCAGTGATATTAACTTTTTTCATTTCTCCTCAGTAGAAGTGCTACATTTAGGACCTTTTTCAACATAATTACTACCACCTGGTTACTGGAAAAACTGTATATCCTAAATACAGGAATCTCTTAGGTTCAATTATAGTGTTATATACATCATTTATACTAATGTATTTGTATTACAAGATCCACTTCTTTATATTAGGGTAGACAAAATACACTAAAAGTATAAAAGTGTTATGTACCCTATTAAAGATAAAAAGATACAACCTTATACATTAGACAAAGATGACTCACATTATTATGCAACCACTCCGAAACAAAGAATCATAAAAATCATGTATTTTCTTCCCTAAATGTCTAAAATGATTCATCGCATATATTAATTACACCAATTATTACGATTCTGAATTATTTCACATTTTTGAAAAAGTTCACGAATTTATGATTGTTTTTATTAAAAAAATATCTTCGAATTTCATTGAATAACTTTTTTCTATTAAATTATTTAGATTTATTTTACGAAGTAGCAAGAAAATAATTATTAATAATTTTTAATGTATAACAAGAATTACTTGAAAATAACGAAGATGTAATATAATTTATACTCATTTTTCTTGTGATTTTTTATTTTTTGTACTTGTATAGCTAATTTACTGTGGTTCACGTAATGGTTTAAATATTAAGCATATTTCATTAATCGAACTTGGAGGCATTCCAAAATACATTCTTGCCTTTGAAAACGAATATGCATATAAATAATGGTTTGAATATATCTATTTTCATGTATAAATGAATGTCAATGGAAATACATATCTTTTCCAAAGGAAAACAAATTAGTCCACTTATTTTTAATCAGTTTTTCTTTTTATTTCTGAATATACTTTTCTGATTTTAAAGTTCTAAAGAAATTTCATATTTTGCGGATTATAAATGCACTGTTGTAACCAATATTTTTCTGAAGATATTTAATATGCCAAAATGAAAAAAATCAGAATTTTTAAAAATATAAATAGTTATTTGAATAATCTTAGATTCATAGTATTTGAGTTTCTGAGCACTGATGGGGTGAAAAAAGTATTAGACTATAGACATATGGTTAACATTTATTCAACGTTATCCTTATTAGAAAAGAAATATTTTGAGCAAATTTTTGAACCTTTAAATGTTTTCTTGTGTAAGATAAGAGACATCTTCTACTTTAAATTTTATATAAAAATTTAAATTTTTAATTTTTCTCCATTTCTGTAATTAGTTTTCGCTTCATTATTGAACTATTATTAAACATTTAAATCAGCGCAATATAAAATATATCTCCCTTTTTTGCATAACACGTGGAGTTACAAACGTACATTTGACATTGTCTTTAAGATTAAATCTTCAATATTACCTTGTTCATTGATCCTTCTATGAGCTTTTTGAGCTCAAAATATCTTCATTAACGCTTTAAACCAAGAAAAAGATTGATAGTATTCGACAACTCAAATAGTGCAAAAGATGAAATTTCATCTGCTTTTAAGTATTAATAAGAATTTGGACTCTTTCCAACTTATCCTCCTCTCGTTTGTCTTATTTTGTATCTCCGTGGTTATCTTGGATGTTTTATTTTTTTATATTGTTTCTTATTTTAGCAGCATATTAAGACCCTGTGACAATTTATAACTTTTAGTACTATGATAGTAGGCCCTGTAGCCGAGTGGTAGCGTCTCGCACTTCCACACCACAGGTCTGGGGATTCTATCCTCGGGCTGCGCAAGGTCGACCCAACCTTCCATTCCTTCAGTGGTTCGACAAATGAGTACCAAGCTTGCTTGAGGGCTAAACACTGGGGGTTTTCGCTTTAGACCAGAGGTTCCCAAACATTTTTGCCTCATAGACCCCTTGACATGTCTTTTTCGTTTGGGATAGACCCCTGCTTACCTAATATTGAATTTTTACAAATGTATCAACTTAAATGTCTTTTTGACAGCCAGTATAGAATTATACTTACTTTAAAAGAATTAAATTTCTCACTGTATTGAAGTATAGTGTTTAAAACTTAAGAAGCACGTGTTAATTAATTAGATTAAAATTACAATTAATTAATAAAGTAACTGAATAACAAACAAATGCATTTAATGGGCAGGATGAATCTGTTGTTTCAATAACAAATTTTCAATATTTGGTATCAATCTTTTCAGGTTTAGCTTTACATCTCCTCTGTAAGTAATGACAAGTTTCTTTTCCCTCTCTTCTATCTTTGTTTTGAAGACTGGCAACCGTGCTGAAATTCTTCAATAGGAAAAGCAATTAAAAATTTTTTCACAAAATTCCATAACAGGCATGTCTTTTTAAAGCCAAAATTGTTTGTATCCCCGTTTTTAAACTTTAAGATCTTTGTTAGTGCCTGTTCTGAGCAGTTCTGTTGCAATATGAATTTTTTTTCAATGTAACCATATGAATTGATTGTGACTCTGGTAATACAAACCATAATCAAAACATTCTCAAATCTAGTTTCAAAACCTGAATAAAGGGCATTTAAATGCTGACCGTAGATTAAGATGTCCTGACGGATTTTCTGTGACAAATTGAAAGAATTCATGACCTCCAATGTTTTATTGCTTCAGCTTAATTCTGGAAAGAAACGATGAAATATTCCTTGTTTTAATAAAATTTATGCTGACACCTTAAAACTGCAAATTAACTTCATTATAAATATAGCAAATAAATCTGTTAAATAGGTAAAATATGGTTTCCACTTGATTAAATTTTCTTTTAAAGTTAAAGTCACGATCTGGTTTAACGAGAGCCACTATCACAAATCCCCATTTACTCCTCGTGGACTCCTAAATTATTTTTTCGCTTGCATGGACCCCTTGCAAATAATCATAGACCCCTGGGGGTCCATATAGACCCCTTTGGGAATCACTGCTTTAGACTGACCACTGATCGGGACATCTGCTCATGCACCTCAGTGCCCAATGGTCACGTATACTGAGATAGGCACAGTAGGTCTTGGACCTCATGGGTTGTTGCGCCACTGAGTTTAGTTTAGTTCTATGATACGCCCATCGCTGTTTTATAGTAAATATAATTTGTAGATGGGATTAGGGTTAAATTCAGCAACGCATTATCTATATTTACAGCTTGACAATAGAGTTAGCAAGAGATAGGGGTTTTTCTTATTCCAGATTTATTTTATTTAATGATAAAGTAATTTAAATTATAAAGAAATGAATTTTTACCTATTTTTCTAAGAAAAATATAAACATTACTTTAAATTCTGTATCCTCCATTAGTTCTGTAAAAACAAGTAGTAGTCGTAGAAAAGAAAAATAAAACAACTTTTAAACACAACATAAATTGAAGAGCTTGTTTTCTTTAAGTTGTATGAATCTTTAAGTTATTTTAAATTAGTATTTATTTAGAAAATTGCTGTGGATTTCAAAATATTCAAAAGAAAAAGGATTCCAGAAAATTTTTTGAAACAAAATATATTGCTTTAGTGAACATGTTGCATAATATTTAGTTATAAATAATAAAAAAGTTGAACTTAAGTTTTAAATTACAATTAATTTAAATTAGCTCAATTAAATCTTCACTAACACGAATCTCAACAAAGTGCATCATCAGATTTAAATCAGGCGCTTCCAAACATTTTTTTTGGCCGTGATTCAGAATTTTTCTTCTGTCAACAGTACCATCACTTATGTATATATAACCTTTCAACACCAGTAATGGGTCACATTTTACAAGCCTGGCTCATTTTCACATTACAGTGTATGTGAACAAACGCATCTTCTTCAAACATACTCGTAGCATTACATACCAATAAAAAGTACCATATTTCAAACAAACTCTCTGCCATAATACAAACTGGAGTAAGGGGGAAAGCAAGATTATAATAGTAAGATGGCAAGAAAGATAGTAGCCAATGTGGTCACGAAGCTCACGAGGTAGGAAAGAGAGGACCTTTATTTTTATGTAATCTTGAGCAATAAATTAGCGTTAACTGCTACCCGAAACAAAAGTTTGCTGTTTTAACGAAAGGAAGTGATACTATAAATCATTAGCATTTTTTTATTATTTCTCATATATGTACCTTCCCCCAGAGGTATTAAAATAATCCTTAATATTCTTCGTTGTTTTTTTTTCCAATTTTTTCCAACTATATATCAAAGTATTTTAGATACTAATATAAACCCAAATCTTCAACATCCAAGGCAAAATATTTATTGTTATTATTTGCTTCAAAGTACTCTACAAGATTGTCTAGCATTTTTTATTTTTTTTTTAATTCTAGTGTCTTCTTGTTTTGTTAATGCTGTTTTTATTAATCAATTCATTTTTGCTTACATCTGTCAACGCTTATCACATTAAGAGTATATGAAAAACTGTCAAACTAGTAAATTAGAACTTTGTTATACATCAAAAACTTGACATCAAGACAGCAATAAACTGCGGATATTCGGTGATAATGAATTGTTTAATACTTATGAATGCTTTAAAATGTCTTCCTAAAAGAAATTTAAGTTGAAAACGTTTTTCCCTGGTAAACATATTGTTGTTGAATACAAACTAGTTTTGAAAAATAGGATTAGATATATGATCTTTTATATTTTACGGATAAACAAATATTTCGATACTAAGCTCTCTCAAATTAATAAATCGTAAATGGGATTCTAACTATTACTTAGGATTACTAAAACTTTTTTTAAAACAAGTTTAAAAAAATAAAATTGTACTTCTGAAACTTTCAACGTAATTCAAATCCTTTTGGCGTCATATTTTTTTTTTTTTTTGAAAAAGCTCCACATAATTAATGGAGATTTACAAATTCTAGTCCTCACCGAGAAGAATAATACTATGAAAAGCAAAAGAGAATATAGTGAAAACACAAAAAGTTTCATATGGCTGTGTGGAGCGTATGGGGTAGCTGAGGGGTCAAGGTCATGAGTTTGTAGTCAGCGTTGTTGACTGTCGAATCTTGAAGTCAAGTCTGGAAACCCCTAATGACCTGTCGAGTAGCTGGACTGATGAACTTAGCAACTGTTGAGATGCAAAAAGGCTTGACTTTTACATGTTATAAAAGTTCGGAGAGGAGAGTGTCATTATGTGTATCGTCCTTGTCACTTGTCCGTGTGCCATAATTATAAAATTCCTCATCATTAGCCCTCGCATTGTTTCTAAATGTGTTGTTGATATCCAGTCAAAGTCAGTGGGGAAGTTGCAAGATTGTCAGAATGGTCCCACTGTTTTTCTTCTTACGTTTGAACATTTTTGAAATTGAAGACCAGTTCATCTTATGATTTTTGCTTATGACATTAACTTAGTTAAAAAGTTTAAACTGTTATGGGAATGAAAAATGAAAATGTTTGTAAATTAGTTTTTGCAACACTGATGAAGACAGAAAATAATATACATGTATTCCTATCATTATATGTGTCTTACCGCTTAAGTCTTATAAAAATACTCGCAATTTAAAAAAATGCCACTTCTTATTCAGCATTTAAATATATGAGAACGAAATAGTTATACTCCAGAACGGCGAGCCAAGCTTTTTTTTTAGTAAAAAAATGAATTTAACGTGTCATTTATTAATAATTATTCTATAAAAAGGTATTTCTTATCACAAAATATTTGACTATAGAAGAACTAACGTAGAAAAAAAAATAGAGAAATTTTTATGAATACAATACAAAATTTTCTAATGAAAATTCTAATTTAACTTATTTTTCATTATCAGATTTTAACAGAGACGTCGAATAGTTGTATTTATTCCATTGCATGTTCTAAAAGAACAAATTTTGCTTACTTTTTCTAATTTTGAAAACTAATTGGAAATTAGAATCATAATACATTTGCATGGCTTAAAATGTAATATAAAAAGGCCTATTAGAAATTATTTTTTACAATTCTTTACTGATTAATCGTATGAACTGGTGAATTTGTGTTATAATGCGTTAAAAAATACACATTTTATATAAAAAGAAGCGATTATCTTTTATATAAACACTATAGAATCACCTCTAATCAACTGAACTAGCTCGTTAAATTTAATAAATAGCAACATTTAAAATCAGTCAGTCAATTTCTTTCTTTAAACTATTTCAGAAGAGAACCTTAAAATAAAAAAAAAGAACGTTGTTATCAATAAGTACTCACAGCAATTAAAACAAAGCATTTATGCAAAATTGCTAAAATTTACAGCTTGCATAGCTATATAGGATTTAAACTCAAGCAGTTTCTTAATAAAAAAAAGAAACCCATATCTGGAAAAAAGGTAAAAAATACACATTTCTTTATAATGCCATAGTTTAAAGTATTAGTCACACATGAAGGTTTGTCCATAGTTATCATTTTGTTGCTTATTGGAACAAAAATGTATCAGGATAACACCTCAGATCAATGATTTATCAAACATCTAATTAGCTAATCAGTGAATGTTCCGCTTGATTCCCATTACATGTTATCAATTTTTTTCTTTGCTCTAAGAATCGAAATTGAAAACTTTGTGGATTTTATCACGAATTCATCATCCGATTTGTAATTAGTTAAATTACTGAAATACGGTTCCGGTCAAAGTAACACCCATCATGTTTAAAAACATGATCAATGCATGGGTAAAATTAATAGTAATTTTAGATTTAATATTTTTAAAACGTGAAATAAAATAAATGGAAATGATTGAAAAATTTATTAAATTAACCTTTGAAAGTGTCGAGAGATTATATTATAACGTTGAGAAAACGGTTGATATAAAAGGCATCAGTTTGAGATAAAGAAATGAATGAAAATATAATGGAACTCATATTTTAATTAAGTAACAAAAAATTGATATTTCACTCTGATCTTTCACTAGCTTTAATAATTGACCATATAGCACTATTCTAATGTCAAAACGAAATTAAGTTCAAGGATACATAAGAAAAGTTATGTATTTCTGTGTATGCGATATATTTAAATTAATCACATCCTTCAAATTGTACTATTACAATTGAAAGAAGGCTGAGTGTTGATCTGACATGAAGCGTTTTAGCGTTTGATTTTGTCTTTAATTTTATGAGTAATTTAACTTGCTTAAGGCAACTACATCTATAAAGAAATTAAAAATTTGAAGTTCATAAAATCAATCCAACGGTGACATTCTTTTTTTTTCTTCCTTTCCTTGTTTTTTTTTTTTTTTTTTTTTTTTTTTTTTTTTTGTATTTTGAATTTTACGCCTAGCATTTATAATTGTGTTTTACACATTTTACCTTAGTACTTTTGGTCCTAATTTCATCAAAGGCAATTGTACAAAATAACGAGAATAATTGAATGAAACAGTTAAATGTTATTTCAGCTGAGTCTGAATGACCTTATGAAGCACAATGTGTAACGGAAAGAAGTAGCAATTCTGGTGTCAATCGTTGTCACTCAACAGCGATTCAAAATTATGAGATCTTTCAACAATTCCTCTCATATAACTCTAAAACTACGTTAATTAAAATCAATTAAGTTTATTTTTTCTTAAGAACTCATTTTGAGAGAGTTTCTGTATTTTCTTTAAGAGGTATTTGCTTCTGATGATGGATGTTTCTTTGGAGCAACTACTAGAGAGAAAAGATTGTCGCAAATCCTAAAAGAGATTGAATACAAGTTTCCTTAAAAAAATTATCATGAAATTGAAAGTAATTGCAAATCCAGTAAAGTACATAAATTTTTCTTCCTTAAATTAATCACCTTTATACGTATTAATTCAAAATTTGATCTTAAATAGAGCAGAGAAAAAATGATTTAAAACATGGATTAAAATAAATGCAAGATGTGTGCATTTGCTTACTAATTTATTATACATTAAAAAAAACTGTATTTTTCCTATTTTTAATGTTTATTATCGGGAAAAAAATCTAAGAAAAACATATTTTGATTCTGTAGGACAATCTTGTTGAATTAATTAGAAATTAGCATATACATTTAATTTTGCGTTTCAATACTTTTGCTGGTTTAAAGCAATATCATGATTGTACTCAGTTTGAAACGTATGAGATAACTTTTAAAATACTTGAAGTATATTTTTCTTTATATCAATCAATTTTTAAGCACATGTAAACCATGGATATGAAGGGGAAAAGTATGTAAACGAAACGTAGAGTAAACAAACAAAAAACAAACAAAAGCTACATTTCGTAATGTCAGTGTTATTTTCTCTGAATTTCTTCCAAACAAATCAGATACTTCAATACATGTGTAATATTTAAATAACACTTTTATAATATTTAAGATGCAGTTGAACACAATACTTTTTCATACAGTTGAATTTCAAGAAAAATAATTTATAGAAATGTATTAGAAAAAGAATATTTTGATAAACTTCTACCGTATATAAAAACCCAACCTGTTAGCTTGAGTTAAGATTTTTTTCTTGAAACGTTTTAGACACGTTTGAAATTACCAAATATGATCCCTAAGTTTTAATATACACCATATTTAAGTCATCTAAAAACCTTAAAACTAAAATTAATTTTGATTCTAAAGTTGTATGTTAAAAAATTGGATCAATTTAATACGAATTTTTTTTTCTTAAAGATATAAGAGAACGGTATTTAACATTAAACACTTAGAATAATACTGAAAAATTAATTACTATCCAGATATTCAAATGTTTTACTGTTGTTAAAAATATCGTTTTCTTTCTAGAGTTTTTTTATTTCAACTGTTAGGGAATCTCTTGTTTGCAGAATAATACTCGAAACTTTGATGGATACAACACGATAAACTTCTATTGTATGTATCAGATGGATAATTGAAAAAATGCTGTATCTCTTATTTTGTTAATTATATGTTACATAGAAATTGAAACTAAGCTTGTTTATTGATATGTATACATTGATAAAACTAAAAACATACTATTAAAACTGTCCTGTTGAAATTAATTGGTAGTGAAATTTAAAATTAAATTCAAAAAGTTGGACCCATTGAAATTCATTACAATTGAACTATTTATATAAGATAAATATACATTTCTCTCAAAGAAAAATTAATTTTGTTACATGTAATTTATTAATTATTAATATTATTAAGTATTAATTTATTAATTTTTGTTATTAATTTTATTTAGCATTATCATATTGCTGAGAATTACAATATGATAATGTCTTTCTAGAATAAATTTTTTAAATGAAATTAAAAAATAGATTTCTAACTCTTAGAAATACAAAACTAAGTAATTATATCGAAATATATTCATGATATTTCTTCCAAAATAGTATTTATCCTATTGGTGAATTCATATGTAATACAATGATAAATACTCGAAAATATAAGTTTTTTACCATTGCATAGTTGGTCATTACACTGAAAATAATATCATTGCGAGATATGTTTCATTTCATCTTTCAATGCCTTGTTGTAAAATGAATATCTTCAGAACAAAAAATAGT
The DNA here is from genome assembly GCA_019973975.1 of Trichonephila clavata. Taxonomy (NCBI): domain Eukaryota; kingdom Metazoa; phylum Arthropoda; class Arachnida; order Araneae; family Nephilidae; genus Trichonephila; species Trichonephila clavata. The sequence continues at coordinate 266,094 of BMAO01022742.1, forward strand.
TATGATCGAAAACATTTTATGAAAACTTGTGTGTGTGTGTGTATGTGTGTGTGTAATTGTCGTAAAATCTATACTAGTTGTTACCACTTAATCATGTAATACTATGATACAGAAATACAGAATTTTACTTATATTACATACTTCAACAATAGTGGTTCCATTTTATATATCAACTCGACATAGAAAAAAGATATTTTAGTCTGAATTATAGGTGTAATAAATTTTAAATATTTTGGGGGGGGGGGATATTCCTCCTTTTAAAAGATATTCTTGTTGATAAAATAAATTGCTTTAGATGATTCCAGAAACCAAAATCTAATAAAATGATCTCTACAGTGAGAAATATGTCTAGTACGCTTTTTTTTCAAGAACTTCTTGAGGGTCACATGAAACTATCTTAAAACAGATGTAATCTCTCATTTGATTTTCAAAACACAACCTTCTGCTACTCATTTATTTTAAAGTTTTGGAAATTCAGAGCTATTATAAGAAAATAATTCCAAATATCATATCTAATTTCATCGTTATACATTTATTCAAGCCCATCAACAACCAAGCTTACTTTTGGAAAATCACATTTAAAACAATTCTCACATACTGTAAACTATGGCACTTTCCTATTTTATCCTTTACGGTCATTTTATGGCTTTATAAATTAAAGAGCTCCATCGATGCTCAAGAATGATCGATTCCGGAGAGTAAAATATCGATTGCACATTGAGGTTTATGCTACAGTTATAGGAAAGAGTGAATTTATATAGGTTTAGTGGGGGGAAAAAAGCCTACTTGCCTCTTTCTTACAGTCGCCGCGACCGGGTCTCTCCACAAGCCGTGTCGTACACGCCACATCGCGGGCCAAGCTTCCGCTCTCCCAGCGAGCAGAACTGATCGCAGGCGCCGTGGACTCTCGCACCGGTCTGCGGGACTCCCGTAAAACAAAAATAAACCCGCAAGCCGTCCGTAAAACAGTCACGTACGCGGGGTATCAGTCACAAACGTGCACCGTACATCGATCACGGCACCCGTAGTCGCCACGAAGTGATTGTTCGCGCTTAGATTTTGTTTAACAGATTTCTTTATTCACTCGGAATCTCGCAAAATGTTTCTTTCTCCGTGCATTTTTTTAATGCGTTTCTTTTATTATTATTGTTTGGATCGCGTTAGAGATTGAAAAGTGAAGACCGAGAAGTGTGCGTTGCACGCCAAGCACGTACGACGGACGCATTAAAAGGAGACTCGTCACTCAAGTCACGGGACGATTGGGCTGTTAATGGTTGGAATTTGACAGCTCTTGGAACTATGAAATGAGCACTTTGGCAAACGTAACTGTGTTTCATTGAAAAATTAGGAATAAATTTATATCACGATTCCTCATTTCTATTAAAAATACCTATATTATTCATATAAATAGAATACTGAATAATTTTGGATACACTATAAATTAGGATTTTACTTGAAAGCGCTACCTCAGTGAATAATACAACGAAATGTGGTTTTATTACTTGATTTGCAAAAAATGAATAAATATATGCAAATTAGTACAACTAATGAATATCTTTACAAGTAATAAAATTATGTAAAATTTTGTATTGATTTTAAATAAGGAAATTTTTTGAAGGAATAAAAAATATTTGAACATGTAAGGATAGAACTTTTTATATAAATATAAATGAAGAAAAACTCTCTCTCTCTCTCTTGTCGCGTAGATTATATAAAATTATTAAGATCACTTATATTTAGAATATAATATTTTTATATAATAATGATAATTGATTATATTTACGTAGCATGTAAAAAAACTATTTTAGGTTGCTGCTTCTAAAATAAATTAAATAGACAATGAGTTGAATCTACTTTATTACGAAAGATTTTAATGTTTTTTTTCTTCTTGTGACGCAATCTTTGAGATAAAAATATTTACTAAAATACAATTTAATAGTAGACTTGTTTCTCTTGCATTGTGAAAAAAAATTAATAAATATCAAATTTAATTTTCTTTTCCTCTCTCAAAGTGAATATATTCTCTTGCCTTCATTTGATAAAATTTACAACCTTTTTTACTGATCTGCTAGTATTTTGGTATCCTTCCTCTAAAAATAAATGGAATTTTTATCTATTTCTTAAGATGAGAACCTGTAATCATTTATCTAAAACTTTGCTTTTAAATATTTAAAGAGAAAGTATTGAAGTTGAGAAAATATTTACAAATAATTAAAAAATTTAAAAATTAATCGTGTAATTGCATTTAGTTTATAGTTTCCATACATGAAGACTGTCACAAATATTATAAGAATATAATTTGCAAAAGAGACTCTTTTGGGAAGCTGTATCCCATATTGAGATAAGGTCTTAGAGCTAAGAGCTCAGCTCTCATTCGAAGCATTTGGAAATCCTTCATTATTAATGCGAGAGATATTCCGAATTATTTTTGGTGAGATTTCAAAAACTTGCTCGCTTTAGGTTCAAATGAGTTTCAATCATGCATAGTTAGAGAGAAAAATAACTTGTTAAAAGAACGGTCTATTATTATTGGAAAAGTTTAATGCGGCAGTGTGTTTTAGTATTTAAACTATCGACTTCCATCGCCATCATTCTCAATAGAAAGAGTGACGCAAATTTAACTAAGAAAAACAATTTGAAAAATTCAAGCCTCTTTAAAATAAGAATAGGCAACGCTATTTTGATTTTCATGTACAAAAATTCAAGATAAAAGCAATCAAAACTTAAGGTATCCAACTATACCCTAAAATTATGAACTTTGCCAAAAATTGACATTTTTTTTATTATTTTATAGGCCATCTTATTAGCTTTATAAAAATACGAAGTTTATTATTTTCTATTCACTAGAACAAAAACTACACGTGTTTTAGTAAAAGCAGATAACATTACTTTAAGCAAGATATATGATATATATATATCATACTTTAAAACGCGTTTTGCTCGAAATGTGTTTTTTTGAAAATGCTCCAACGGGAACACAGCGATTACGCAAAACGTTTTGAAAATAATTAACTGAAATTTTTTGTGTATGTTCGGTATAATAGTAGAAGTGTTTAAACTTTCAAATTTATCAATCACTGTTTTATTACAAAATTTAGAGTCCCTTATAGTAATATAATCATTCTTTTAAACAATTTTATTTAATAACTAGGATAAAGTGCTTTAGTTTTTGTAAAATTTAAAATATCTCTTATCTGAAGAAAAATGAATAACATAGCAACACATCAGAATTGAAAAATTGAAAATTGTTTCATAAGCTTTGGTACAGAATGGGCCACGTTTATGTTACTTTTTGTAAATTTTTACCAATTTTTTCCCATTTTAATAATAATAATTTATTTTCTCTTCTTAATTTTAGCATATTTTTCTTAAAATATACTAAGCAAATCTATAAACCACGAAAAAAATCCCCATACCTCCGTTTTTTTTTAAAGTTGTCGCAAGTAGTCGGGTACCTTAATATATTTAAACAAGCTTTGTTGAATTAAACTATAGGTGAGTTTCAAATTTGGTGTTTTCTTTTTTGTATTAAGAGTTGGGGTCCTTAAAATTTAGAAAACCCCCATAACAGCTGCTATGTTGAGGGATATTTAAGAAAGTATTACATAAAATGTCATTCCTGTCAATTTAAAAGTAATTTTGAATTTGATGTAGAAACGTATGAGCTCTAATTTAATATTAACCTAAAACTAAATTTGACTGATTAATTTTTTTTATTGATGAGCTTCTAAAAAGTGACAATATTTTTTTTTTTTGCACTGCGCATTGCAAAATTAGTAGAATTTGAATGCAATGTATACAATTTTAGCAGTTAATATATAGATAATTCGTACATTTATTGTTACTTACTTTGAGTAGTAAATATTATAACTGGAAATCATTGATTTCAAAATGTTAATTTTCTTGCTACCTAAAATTGCTCTGTAGTCTATTAGCAATAGAATTCGTAATATTTAGCCACTGTTATGCAGAAAAAGTTACTTTTATACGGTTTCTCATACCTTAAGCTTTTTCATGAAATCATACTAATTATACTAAGCTATGAAGTTGATAAGAATTTAGATGTTTTAAAATAAAATTCTTTATATTTGTATACTAAATATATTGTTATGTCTCATGGAATGTTAAATGAATAACAATCTAAAACTTTTATATAATATGAAAGTTGCAGAATTTATATAATTCATTTTTAAAATATAATAATTCGGTTAGAAAGAAAAAAGAACACATTTGTTAGAAATTATTTTACATTACGTTTGTTATAGAAAGAAGGCGTAAAATATAAGATTAAAATGTAAATAAAAAAATAATATATAAATATAAATTTCATTAAATCGAATCATACCTTCACGTTCCTTTTAAATAATAAAGCTGGACTTTTTCTATAGAATAATACATTTTGAATATTTCAAGGAGATAAAATAATTAGTTTTCCGGTTTATTATATTACATTTAAAGATATTTAAAATGCAAAAAAAAAAAGATTTCAGACTTTTTTTTCTCGATTTAACATAACTTTTCACTATGTTTCCTGAAAATTGACTTAGGTAAATTTGTAATTAACTGATAGACAATATCAATCCTTTAAGTCACTCAATTCTTAAAATTGAAAGAAAGTGCTTAGAAAATATAGCAATTGATTTCAGGGGCTTTCAAGAAATATTTGAGTTTTAAAATTAAAAATAGCCCTTGAGTAAGGGCTTCTAAGATTTTTTAATTGAAAAATCATAGCTTTTAATTAATTACTTTTTAAGAAAAGTTCCATTCATTTTTGGTCTTCGCTGCTTTATTATTTTAATTCACTCATGTCAAATTGTATTGGAAATGATGAATTGGAAGTAACTAAAGGAGAGAGAGAGAGAGTGGGAATCTTTCAGCATATTACATTTATATTCAAAGGGATTTAAAATTCACTATACAAAACCTGACTGAACAATTTTGATACTTACTATTATATTTGAAATATTTTTATGACTGATAGCGTGTACTATATGGAAGCTTTAGTATTTCCTTGTGGATATCATAATGTATCACTTTATATTACCCATTAACATCATATTAGTATGACTTCGATGTAAATGAAGGAAGATAATTAGACGCACATTACTTTTGTAGAACAGATCCCCTTTATAGACGATGTTATAAATCACCTTATTTAAAATCAGAGGATCAACAAATAAGATTTTTACTAAAATGGGCGTAAAACCTCAAGTAAGAGAGATAGTTTCTGATATAATAATATAATATTCATTCTCTTAAGTTTTTCCTTTGAAATTGATCTAAGAAACAGCTAGTAATACAATACGTTTCCTTCGGTTTTTATGAACATTGACCTAGAGAGGTGGTCTTCAAACTGTGTTCCATGGAACCCTAGTTACATGAGTTAAAAATTTGAACTCTAAATGTATATGCAAAACAGATTTGCGTTCTCTATGGAGAATGTATGACCACTAGTATCGGGTTCCGTGGGTGAAAAACATTCATTCTTTTATGTTGTTTTTTTTAAAATTGATCTAAGGAACAGCTAGTAATACAATATGTTTCCTTCGGTTTTTATGAACATTGATTTAGAGCATAGGTCTTTAAAATGTGTTCCAGGGAACTCAGGGTTTCCACAAAGCGTAGAGAGGGGTAACATGAGTCAAAATAAAAATTCGAACTATGAATGTATATGCAAAACAGATTTGCGTTTTCTATGGAGAATGTATGGTCATAAGTATTGGGTTCCATGAGTGAAAAAATAAATTCGGTACTGGACAGCTTCTCTAGTAATTTGCTGTAACTTTGTAACGGGTCTATCCGCGAACCTTCCATAAATCTTCTTGGGGTAAAATTATTCTTTTTAAATGTAAGTTCTACTGAAAACTTTCTTCCGAAGAAGAAAACTTGATTAATTCATATGAGTTGTTCTATTTAAGCGTTGGCATTTAGGTACGCAACGTTAGTCGATGGATGGTCAATATTTGATAATTGGAGATTAAATTGTGATTAAGATTTACGACCGGAGTTCGTTTAAGTAAGGAAGATATTTACAGTGAATTCTAGCGTAGAAGTCAAGAGTGCTCCAAGAGTAAGTGGAGTAAATTATACGTATTTGTAAGTAGCCTTAAGCCGTGCGATTTCTCTTCCAATTATTTACTAAGTATATTTTATACCTTTAGTTGAGTTGATTAAGTAAAGGAATAAATAAATTTGAGATTAAAGCTTGTGATATGGCTGATCTTAGTTTGAACCCCAAACACCAACAACCTCTAGTAAGTTGTTACAACTTTCATTATAAAATAAAAGAATGTTATAAAATATGTACTACCTAAATTGTGAATATTCTGTTGTTTTTGAGATCCTGGGTTTCACAAAATAACTTTATACTTGATATCGCGATGTTTTGTAAAACTAAGTGGAATGGAATGAAATGAATAGCATTTAGACGACAGAGTTTAAAACTATGCACTGAACAATGCATTTGAGTAAAAAAAATATTTCTCAGTGGGTGTGCAACAAAAACAAAATACAGAAACAAATGAATGCAGAATATGAAATGCCACTGCAGATATCTTTAATAGACCTAGATTTCGACATCTTGTGTAACAAAATACAAGTTCGTATACCAGTTATCAAATATAAGGCAAGAGTAGGTTATACTCTGAACAAGAATTAATGCTATTATTTTATATATATATATAGTAAAAATACAATATCTTTCATAGATTGTTTTTAGTTGATCTACTTTAAATATTATTTCAAGATATATTAGTTTAAGGTGTTTTTTTTAATGGGGTTGAATGGAAAAATCTTATAGTTTCAAGGGTTCCAAAGGTCAACAAAGATTAAATACCACTGATCTAGAGATACTGTTGGAAGGAGTTCTAAATAATTTCAAGGGTAAAAAAATCCCCTTAATAAATTTTTAATTACACATTCAATCTCACCTTCACCTCTACCTTAGTAACTTCAGAAACAAACTAAAAGAAATTTGGTTGTTATTATTATTTTTAAAAATTATTAATAGTAATTAGTATTGAAGAGTCTAAATTGAAATTACATATAAAAATTTTAGATTAAAATGGATTAGTTAAGTGAATGGTATGCTTTGTGATCACTCGTTTGGTATGAGAAATATACCTATGAATTAATTCTATAAGAAAAATTAAATATTGATGTTAGATTAGATTTATATTTTTCTCGAGATCTATTCTTACAGTTGATGGTCCAGAATCAAATCTAAAAGAAATTTTCAGAGGCAAATGGTCAAAAGGAATGCACAGAATCAATAAGAAATCTTGTGTGATTGAAATAAACAATTAAAAAGTTTAGGTTTAAATATTTTGCATCTAACCAGTGGTTCAACACGTTGAAAAATGGCTTTCAGGTTTAACTTAATTGGTAATGATATTTGTTCCTGTGGTCTGGACGCTGAAACCGCGGAACATGTCTTATTGTATTGTAATCTATATTTCTGTAAAAGAGAAAATTTTAAAAAGGAGTTGAAACGCTTAGGTATTTCCTGGCCACCTATTTTGCCTTTGTTGGTCAATTGTTCTGAAAGCCTTAATGTCTTGAGAAAATTTGTTTACTGTATAGATTTTTAAAATATTATAGATACCTTCCTTTCTTTATATTTGTGTATTTCTTCCCTTCATTTTATTTATATTTGTCTCTTTTATGTTTTTTTTCTTAATAATGTTTTTTTCCCTCATTTATTTTTTATTATTATTATTTTATAATGTTTCACCACTTACGTCTGTAAGCCTCATGTTATGCAATGTGGAGCATGAGGAGTTGCTAATAAATTTCTTTTGAAAAAAATTCGAACGTATTGCTTAAAGATATCACTAGAAGAATTGTTAGTTATAGTCTGTTATTACTGAAAGTGAAAACTCGAATCATATAAAAGTTTTTTTTTTTCCTTCAAGGGAAATAGTCTGCACTTTTGATAAAAGGAGTAACCAACCTAAACCAAAAGCAGGCAGCTAAACATTATAAAAAATTTTATTGCAGATTATTTTAGAGTGAGTTTTGTTATTTTGGTTTAAAGAGGGCTAGTTATATTGAATTTTTGGCTTTTAATTTTAAAATATGAGCAATATAAAGCTAAATATTTCGTTTATTCTTTCAACCATATGTAATTTTGCATTTTTCAATTGATAACATAATAAGTAATATTTTTATAAGAAAATATTATCACATAAATTATTTCGATTTATATCAAAATTTTCTACACATTAACATCGGTATTATGAATCATTAAACGCTTGCACTTTTGAAACTTATTCAAAATTTTAGGTGTAAACTAGTAGGATGAAACAGCTGATAAAGTTAAAATATGTTTGAAGGCCTTATATACAATAAGTTGCACAAATGCCTGATAATTTATAGCGTGAAGTACAGCTCTTTAACCAATATATATATATATAACATTCATGAACTATAGAATTAATTATTTGATTTTGTTAATCGTTCTTATAGTTTGAAATAATTAAAAAATTTACGGAAGTAAAAACATTGGCTCCTCTAAATTTGAGGCTTATGTTAATTTATAAAGTTATAGACTCATTCTCTTTTACGTAATTTAAAGTCGTCTATATAATTTTATTTATATAATTTAGTATTCTCTCAATAATTCTCTATGTATTCTACGTATAACACAGAATTATGACTTTTATAACACCAGGGGAAAACAAAAGCGGAATTTGGGGTTTCATCCCACCCTCTATAGACTGACAAATTTTAAACTTTTCTGGTAGAGTTAAGCCTCGGCACTTTCGTCTTAGAGCTTCTTAGATTATCAAAAACAACATTTAAAGATATTAAAATATTAGATTTTAATCACTTTTTAATTCTATAAAAGCATGAAAAATTTTAGAGGCAATTGCAAAACAAAATAATCAATGAAATGCAATTCGTCTTTAGTTTTTCAACGGAATCATTCATTGTAGTTAAAAATATAAACTATTAATTTTAAATATTAGGAATTTTCATTTATGAAAAAAGAATTACATTTATGCAATTTCGTCGACAGTAAAAATCCATCCTATTCTTTGTCTATAACCAACACCTCTACTGAATTTATATTAAAGTGGAGTAAAATGTGTTTGCGCACGAATTGTATCTTCTTAATGAAAAGTCGCATTAGGCATCACTTTTGACAGCCGAGTTCATTAACCTAACCACAGTAAAGCAGGATGCAGTGGAAATACATAAATTCGAATTATGATATTTTCTCCTGCACTTATTATGAGGTTAAAGCAATGACCTTTGAGTCACCTTCTAATCAAAATGCATCTATAGTAATCACTGTGTGTTTACATTACCTGGGAGTCGCAGGTGCCGGCAACAGTTGTTCAGATCACAAGAAGACTTGGTGCGGCAGTAGTCTTAAGTGGCGGAAAAACTAGTCACTGGCCGAATTAACATATCATAAAAAAACAAGCCATAAAACTATTCATTGTTTTTGTTTTACGACTAATGAAGTTTTCTGGACACAATTTCCCCGTATATTATTGCATTTTGTTATAGTTTCCTTTTGTTCATAATATGTGTATAGTTTGAAAAGGTTTTTAAAAACAATATTTTTTTCCCCTTCTGACTTAGTAAGAATCTAATATTCGAATAATTATCGGTAAAACTAAAGCATCAATAATATTTTTATTGAAAATTTCAATTAATTGTTTGATTTATTGAAAAACATGAAGAAATTTGCAATCTTAAATATTCTGTCTAATATGCTGACATTTTTATCAAGCTAAGTTTCATCTGAATCCAAATTAAAGGAAAAATTGTGTTTCACGTCTATACTACTTACATAACCGTAAAGGCACAAATTTAGTCTTAAATAAATTTAGTTTTTAAAAAGATAAAAATGTGAGATTTTACATTACTATATTCATCTGAAATGTTAAAAGTAGTATATAGCTGTAAGTGAAATTCTAACGTTACTCTTTTTAAGGTTTATATATTTTGGAGGCTACAAACCAGGACATACTATTATAATGACTTAAAAGCCTTAAAAATTTACTGAAACGTTAAACTTTATTTATTCAGATGTATTTTCCCTAGACATGGCATTTCTATAAATAGTTTATTTTAATTACATCATAAAATTCACGAGAAAATTCTGAGTAAATTTTAACATTTAGCAGATATTCAACAATAAACACTAAAAGTCTACCCTTTTCTGCAGTACATATATTCCCTATAATTCAAAACAATCTCAACAACTGGAGCAGATGTTCCAGGCAATGACATCAGAAACTCAACCATTTCAGAAATAATGCAACATGAAATATCAGACTTAAAAATTTCTTTTTACGTCTTTTCAATAGTATGTAGCACTCATCCAGAGTTTAAACCACAACCTATCTTTTGGTTTTGAATTACCTGGTTCAACAATGCGTTCATCCAAATAGGTCATTAATATTTATGGATTCTTATAATTTCGTTAACAACTTATGTGCACTCTTTTCTATAACCAATCAGTTCTTAAATTTATCCACTTATTAACTTTATCAAAACTTGTTCTCATTAACTCTAAGAATTGGATACTTGAATTATAAAAATTATCTACATTTTAAAAGAATTTTTGTTCCTAAACATCTTTATTTTCTTTTAGAATGCATAGAGCAATTCTTTGGTAGAAGACGGTACAAATTTGGGAGTTATTCTTTCCTAATGTTGACAAAATAATTCAGAATATGTCTCAAAAATTTTTGATGCTGAGATAAACTCCCAATTTCAGAACTACATTATTAAATATGCAAAGCCAGTGGCGTTACGTACACCCCCGCAACTCGCGCATTGGGGGGGGGGCAGGGACTCTAGGGAGCCCAAAGCTTGACTGACACTAAGTACGTATTTGGGCTTGGTGCTCAAAATCTGAGTTTACAGTGGGGAGCGGGCTCCTATATTCTCAATTACGCCACTAAAATTTCTTCGCCAATCATGACATTCACGAAATTCCAGACATTACCCTGGACAGCACTAAAAACCAGGGCTGACCATGCTAACCCCGGACGTATAGTAATCCATCTAGGGTTGCATTAATATATGTATATATAATCCAGGGCAGTTATGTGGATGTTTTACATTGTCTCAAGTGATTTGATTAAAACATTTGCATTCTAAAGTAATTTAAGGGTACACATTACTCAAAAACTTTTATTGCCTCATTTAATTGTGCGACATTTCTACATATGAGCACATAATTTTGTAGCTCTAGCTAAATTTTTTAGCATGTTATTTAACTCTTTTATAGCAATATGTCAAGGCGAAAACCGAAACTAAAGCACCTGAAGTCTGCATTTATCTCTTTCGTTTATTTTATATTAACCTTTAAAAACTTTAAAAAAAATTACCTTTCTCAGGTTTTTATTTTTTATAATAATCCTGTGTTTAAAACGTTAAGGCCTTTTTTATGTTCAATTTAAAGTTTTGAAACTTTTTCCAGGTTGTTTTGTATAGTACTTTTAATGATTCTGTCCACATGGAATTAGGATTTATGTGAATAGTTATTTTTTTAAAAAATCATCAAAATTAGATATAGCTGTTGCTTTATTGTTCTTATAGTGTCTGAAACAAAAAACTGTAAAAATAAGAATTACTCTTGATACTAATCCCACGCACAGAATTGTGAGGAACACTTCTAAATATATTAGGGAAAAAAATTGTTCAAAAATACTAAAATTTGTAAAAGTAGAAAATTTTTTAGCATATTAATATATTTTAAAATACTGTAAAATTTAAAATAGTTGTTTGTTTAAAAATGGTATTTATCTCTTTAAATGCTCATTTCATGTATGTTTAAATAGGGTACATGTAAACATTTTCGTATAAATATATAACTTAAGAAAAAATGCGTACAGGATACCGTGTCCTTAATGGTTTTATATCCTGTATTCAGATAAGTTTGGGAACCATATCTATGAAGTATCCATTAATATTCTTCAGTACAGAATAGTGTCAATATTATATCAATAAAAGTGCGCATAATATGTAATAAACTTACTTTTTTATTTTTGACTATACATAAAACATGTTATTTTTTGCTAGTGTGTGATAATAACATTGGATTTTCTCAGAAATCACTAAGATTTAATTTAGTATTTAAAATTTCCAAGGCCCTACTATTTCATAGAGCAAAGGAAATGAAAAATTAATAAGATTATGCTAACAGAATATCCACCTTTAATTCACGTAAAGAAGAACTGATGATCATTTGAACCCCAAATACGAGAGAAAAATCGTTATGTATGATATCTAAGGTTTGCAATCAAGTCTTTTTCTTTATTTTTCTTTTCTTCTTTTTTGCATTCCTTAGAACACGCGAAGCAACACTGTAACAAACAAGTTAAATTTCAGATCGATGTGGTTCATTTAATACTTTAGAGGGATATTACTTATAGAATCATGACAGTACGCCGAATGTAATAATGAATATTCGGATCACGTAGTGATTAAGTCGCGTGGACGATCACTAATGGCAATTTAAATCGCGTGGCGATAAACACTAGTCACTTTAATCACGATGTGAGGATTTGATTTACTAATGATGTTCCACGAAGAAATTATGAGGAAAAGAGAATTGTTGTTCTAGAGAGAAGAGAGAGAGAGCGGGAATGCGACAGAGAAAGTGAAATAGTACTATAGTGTAATTGCGTGTTTCTATAGAATCTTAATATACATACAGATGCTATTTTCCAATTCATTGTATTCCACGCTTCCACGCGACATTAATGCACCCCAATCAAAATTATTTTATTTAATGACACGATGGGAAAGAAATTCATGTACTCTGGCAACAATTCTGACCTTTTTATACAGTTCTACAGAATAATGATGAAAAACTAGGTTTTTCTTTTTATAATCCTGATTAATAGGAAAACACTGTGAATCATATTAATATAAATTGAGAATACTTTATTGGAGATAAGTAAGACCCTTTAAATAAGGTACGATTAAATAGATAAATATTTAGTCACAGGAACCTGGAAAGGTTCAGCAAATTAAATGTAGTCTGTATAATCTGAGAACACTTTATTGGATATAAGTAAGACCTTTTATATAAGATACGATTAAACCGATAAAATTTTAGTTACAAGAATTTGGAAAGGCTCAGCAAATTAAATGTAGTCTGAAAACCTAAGTACTTAAAGTATCCGACTGGTTGCGAAAAAATTTTTTTTTTAAAGGATATATGAGGATTTTTTTTGTGGTTTTTAGATTTGTTCAGTACATTTTAAGAAAAATATGCTAAAATTAAGAAGAGAAAAAGAAGTTATTATTACTACAATGGGAAAAAAGGGGAAAAAATTTACAAAAAATAATATAACGGAGCCCATTCTATACCAAAAGTTTATGAACAAATTTTCAATTTTTCAATTGTGATGTGTTGCTATGTTATTCGTTTTTGAAATGACCTTCAGGATAAGAGATATTTTAATTTTTACAAAAACTAGAGCCCTTTATCTTAGTTATTATATGAAATTGCTTAAAAAACCGTGATTATATTAACATAAGGGACTGTAAATTTTGAAACAAAACATTGATTGTTAAATCTGAAGGTTAAAACACTTCTACTATTACACAGAACACACATACACAAAAATTTCATTTCATTATTTTCAAAATATTTTTGGCAATCGCTGTACCCGTTTGAACATTTTCAAGAAAACACATTTCGAGTAAAACGCGTTTTAAAGTATGATATATTGCTTAAAGTAATGGCATCTACTTTTACTAAAACACTTGTAGTTTTTGTTCTAGTGAACGGAAAATAATAAACTTGGTATTTTTATAAAGCTAATAAGAGGGCCTATAAAATAAATCATAAAAAAATTGTCAGTTTTTGGCAAAATTCATAACTTTAGGGTAGTCGGATACCTTAAGATACATGAAGTCTTTCTTTTTAAATCAGTTTTTTTGTGGTTACAGTTTTTGAAGTGCTAAATGTCGTGCTTATACATATTGGCTTTTTTTTCTATTTTTTCATCTTCTAATTATATATATATTTTATATTATTTACGACTTCATCTTCTTGCTTAGATTTTTATCATCTGCCAATTATGCAGATGAATTATTGCACATAATTCTTAACTAGGTAAGCTCCCTGCAGCTTATTATTTTTGCTTATTTTTTCTCTCCATTTTCTGAATAGGGCCATAATATAAAATAAAATTAAATATTCTTTCTGCACAAAAGAATACACTATCTTGAAAATGCACATTCATCGATGTAACATTTAATTGTTTTATTTGTTTTATGCTTTGTAATAGCGAAGAGTTTATTTGAATTGTCATTAGTCTCTAATCCCACTTAGCAATGACACCTCTTAGCATTGTTCGAAGTAATCAATGCAAATTACAGAACTCATCTTTTCCGCTTGATTAATGTCACTTTTAGGCTTTGCAGAGGGGACAGATGCAGTGTTCTTTCATCCCAACTTCCTATTGTAAACACGCGATGCCTCCACACACACTAAGAGACACTGTACAAGAGATCGCACGCACGAAATAGGCTTAGCCTTGAGATTGTAAAATGTGATAATACATAAAATCCGCAATTGACAGGAAGGCAATCGTTTTTTGCCTTTAATGATGCATTGGAAACTTCGTTGGTTCCTCGGCATTCATCGGAAAAGGGAGGGGGCTTCTCTTGTAACGGTTTTATAATTTGGTCTTTGTTTCATATAAGGCTTTGTCGGGAAATGCAAAAGGTGTCATTACACCGCTTGGATCTGTCTCGAAGAAAGGAAATTGGTCGCAATGGCACTAGGGTTAGTTTCGTACAAAACAAAATAGAAAAAAATGTGTTCTTTAAATGGTGGAATTAATAATGAAGGGTATTGTTTTCCAAATGTCATTTATATAGAAAGATTAATATATATAAATATATAGAAATTCCTTGAGTTTTCTCACGCAGATAATAGAACGATTACATCATTGGTCAAAGGTTTTAATACAACCAAAAATTAAAATGACTGAAAAATGTCCTACTTTAATGCTTTTCTAAATTTATAACTGTTTATTTCTTAATATTTAAATGATGATAAACCATAATACTGGGGGGAGGGGAAGGGGAGGACACAGTTATAATTTTTGAGTGAGTGAGTGAGTGATTTTGGGGTTTATTGGCGCAAGAGCCGATTTCAGCTATACTGCGCCAAACATTTGTTTTAATATCTGTGGTCTAGATGGGAAGAGAAAGAAAGAATGAATTGAATGACAAGAAAGAGGGTCGAAAATAGAGAAGGATCACTAGGGTACCCCGGGTTCGTGAAGCCCGTGTTTACCAAAGACAGTAAACCCCGTGGGAAAAGGAAAAGATCACTAGGGCACCTCGGGATTGTGACACCCGTACTCACCTGAAGAAGGTGAGCCCCCTGAGGGGATTATAATTTTTGAAGCATCGATATTTTAATTGCTTTTTAGCAAATTGAGTAAATACGCGAGCACAACTTTCATTTTGTAATCTAAAGTGTGTGTGTGCTTTTTACATAATTTTCCCCTTAATTACCGGCGCAATGACCGAAGCACGTTTTTCACAGAAAAAAGAGGTTTAATATTATTGTATTTTAACAGAAATGAAGTTAAATTATTGAAGCGTTTAAGAAAAAGGGTGAAATAACAATCCAAGCAAAAACCATGTCTTTTGAACTATAATTAAGTAACTTTTCGGGGTAACGCAAGTGTGAGAACAACTCATTTCTACACGAATACCAGAAATCTTTGCTACTAACTGGTGAAAAAGATTACATATATGTATAATACACGATATTAAAAAGAGTCAGAAAATCTAGAATTAAAGAGAAAATGTACGCGTTAATGTATAAAGGTTTTTGAATTCACTAACTCTACGGGAAAAAAAATTTCAAACAGGATATTTTTCTTCCCAGAGTTTGTGTGTTAACTAAGAAACATATTTTCTTAACTTTTAACATAGAGGCAGTTATATTCACTAGTATTACAAGTTATATCTTATTTTTGGCCGCTTATTAATTTATTTGTGTGTGTTCCTTTTCATATCTAGAGGTAATTATTCTAATAACTTTATTTAATAGCTGAATTTTTTATCTCAATTTTCAATATTAATTAACATACGAATTCGCGATTATTTCATTTTTAAAAATTGGATTTTTTTTCCTGCACCACACACACAAATACTACTCTATAAATGTATTTCAAAATACCCTAAATTATCAATACCAAACAATTTTCTGCTTGAATGATGTGGATATTCTTCTGATGTTCGATCCCCCTCTCCGTGAAGAAGCAACTCCGCCCCTCAGTTTCCCGCGGGCCCCCTCCCGTCGAGCTATAAGACGTTAGTGCGATCTCAAATTGCTACAATTAACCTCTACTTAGGATCGGAAGCCAGTGGATTCGAAGAAGCTTAATCAGCTTTTAAGACAGGAAGTCAGGGGCGAAATTGGGAACCAGAGAGGTGTTAAAATACTTTTTGTTTTTTATTTCAACTTGTGTAGTTGGCCTACTTGCAGATGGATCGTTCTAGGTGAAAATTACAGACGGCGTCAAAGAAAATCCGGGAATTTAAAAGTTTTGCCCCAAAGTATACAGGTTAAACTGAAGGGTGAAAATTCGAGTGTCGGAGGTCGGGGCAAATAAAAGTTTGGTAAAAAAAAAAGTGACTCAAGAAAAAAGTTGTAAAAATGTCCATGATAAATTTTAAAAGAATATTTTTTTTAATTCCTACTATTAGTTCATACTCTCTCCCTATATATATATATATTTAGTTACATATATATCTTGTTCAAATTTTCAATTGTTAATAAAATACTTTATTTTCATCCACTCAAGTTCAAATACATTTTTTTAAACTTGTAGTGGCTGACACTTGACGTTAATGTAGTTTTTTCAAATATTAAATCATTAATTTAATTTAATTAATGAATAAATAGTTGCAATCAAAAATAATAGTCCAAGACCATATATGAAAAGGAAAATCGCTCGTTCTGTCCCTGTATCGTGATGAATAGTGCGTTGGACTTCTAATCCACAAAAGTCGTAAGTTCGAATTCTATCTGGGATGGCCTATTTTCTGAGAATGTGATTTCTCTTTACTAATCTATTTTATTGGAATAATTAAATTTAATTCATGAACAAATAGTAACAAATAAAAATAATAGTCCAACCCCATATACAGCAGCTAATCCGGTATAGTGGTTAGTGAAGCTGACTGCGGTGCCGTAGGGACTGGGTTCGAATCCCGGAGAAGGCATGGTTGTTTGTGTTTAATCCTTTCTTCTGTCTGTGTTGTTTGCCCCGTGTTATACATTGCGGGGTGCTCGGGTTTTGTAAATGCTGAAGAAAAAAAAAACATGTATCGAATGGTGAAGGGTGAAGGAAAGTCGCTGTCTATTTTGCCACTTAATATTGTGATTCTGTCATATGTGTATAAAAATATTTATATTATAACTGTAATTATTTAATAAAAAGCAACTAAAACAAAGTGTTTATTTGTTCTCCTAAGTAGAATTGACTTTAAAAAAATTTATATTACTTGTTATTTTAAAGTTCTATAGAACGTATTTTTAAAAATTATTCTAATGTATGCTAGAAATTTAAGGGAAACTTTAAGAATAATTTTTTTATTCCTAAATGTATAAAAAAAATATGGAAAGTTAATCAGAATTTTTTTTGTAAAGTAATAAAAATCATTTTGAAGTTGGAGTTTGAATATTGCATCCAGTTATACAAAATAAGTCACATTTTGCAAGGCATTCTCAATTACTAGATTTGGGTACGAATGTATATTTTAGACAATCTTTTTTCTATCATCTTTATCAGGTAATGATACAATATGCTATAATTTTTCTAAAAACAAACATATTTTAAAGATTAAGCAGGAAACAGGAAAATGAAATGACAATATTGACAATATTGACAATAATGACAATATTCTCTACAGCAGTGATCTTCAAAATATGTTCCACGGAACCCTGGGGTTCCTCGAGGCTTTTCCAAGGGTTCCACAAGTCACAAAAATAAATCGAAAAGAAAATTATAAATGTGCATACAAAATGAATTTACATCCTCAGTAAAGCTTGCATAACAAGCATCTAAAAAGCTCATCCCAGTAATAAAAACTTAAAATTCTATTTATACGTGATAACTTTATTTTGTAATATTTTTTGTAAACTGTTATTATGCTATAATTAAGAATACTAAAACGTCTTTTTTTTATACGTACTACTTACTGGATTGTTAATATTCTATTGTTCCAGCGAAACAATTTTATACTCCACAGTACAATGTTTTTGCACAATTAAATAGGTTTCTAATGGAAAATGCACCTTTTCCTTTCAATCTGTGTGTTAAAACACTTATAATGAAGGATAGGGAGTAACTTATTGACATATCAAAAATTCGACATTAAATTATATATCTAAGCAACAACAACTTCTAAATTTTGAGTTGCAAATTCATGCAAAATACACAGGATTTTTTACACGGTTATGAGGATTTTAATAACGTTGAGAACAATGTATTTAAGTGAAAAATATTTCTCACGTGAGTTGGCGACAAAATAAAATATAAAACAAATTAAATGCAGAATATATGAAATGCGACTGCAGGTAGTTTCAATAGACGTAGATTTTGGCACTGAGTAAAAAAAAAAAAATGCAAGCACATATCCCAATTACTAAATAAAATGCATGAGTATGGAACACTTGGATCACTAATTAATAATATTATGAGTAAATTATATTAAAATTACATTAAAATCTCTTAATAACAAATGTAATTTTTTTTTGTCTTTTTATAAATTATCTATCTAACATGTGTGAGTGTGTGTGATTTCGACTTTAAATATTTTAAGATATATTCTTTTAGTATGTGTGGAATGAGGTCTTTCCCAAACACCTTATGTCTCTAAGGGTTCCGTGAGTCGAAAAAGTTTGAAGACCACATTGTTCTATAGTACATCTGTAGAAATATTTCTGATCCTATCTATAAAAGTATTTTAAAGTATTCAAATACGATTTTTAAAGATTGGAATTGAAAAAATATATTGAGAAAAATATGAAAAATTTAATATATTACTTATATAATTTCTATAAATATTTGGATAAATAAAGTGAATTGGATAATTGTGTGCTAAACAATAATTGTAAAACTTTTTGCAATTATTAAGTTTTTCTGTGTGATCAGTAACTAGATCATTATTTCTTTGTAAATAATTAAGTATAATATTTCTATAAATCGAGGTTTGGATATGGCTATTTTTAAAAGGGATTTTAACAGTGTTAAACCTCTCACTTCCATTGATATTATATTTTACAATATGAATATAAATTTTTAACAGAGATTTGAAAAATTCTGTTTTAATTGTGTTAGAGTTGATTTTTACTAAATTCATATAATCAGGATTAAAATCAAAGTATAAGGAATATAATCTAAAAATATAATTTAAAAATAATAAAAATAATTTAATATACTAAAAATAATTTATATATTAAAAATTATTTAATATATTAAAATAATTTAATATTCTAAAGAAAGTTAAATCACATTTATGTATCCCATCTATTTATATATTGCTGCCTTCAATTTAGTGATAAAAATAGCCATTGGAAAAATAGTTTTCTTTCAGTGCAAGTTGAATAATTCTATATTACGATTTTCAAAGCTTATTAATTTATTTAAATAAAATTTATTCTATACTTTTGTGTTTGTGAGAACCAATATCATGGGCGGGCATGTTGTCAGGTCGGTCTTATAGGATCGTTCAGCCATATTAGAGTCTAAGTCAAGAATTGGGCTTATTTGCAGCGCAACTATTTGCATAGATAGTGCGACGACGTCTGAAGCATCATGGACTGCCTGCACAGAGACCATTATTGTGGATCCCCTGCTACTGCTTAGAGACGCGCTACTACCGTGGTGTGTATAACTACAAAAATGGATACACAGAAATGACACCACGTCATCTTTTCAGATGAGTGCCGGTTCTGTATGTAACATCGTGATGGACGTATCCATATCTGGGAGGCACCGAATGAAACGCACGGGTCCTACTGGCTTTCGATGTCATCATGCGAACCTTGTATCTGGTATGATGATATGGAAACCCATTGGGTTCACGACAGGAATACTTCTTTTTAACGATGTCGGTAATCTAAACAGCCAGCCTTACGTTTCTCAAAACTTGTAGTTTGTGGCTGTGCCCTACCCTCGATACCTCGGTGACGTCATCTTTCAACAATGCAGACCTGTATGTTGGTTATCATGTCCTTTCTTACCTCGAACCAAAAGGTAAGGAATGAAAGCTATCATTGCAGAATAAGTAGATTATTATTGTCATTAAATATACGATCCCATATGTAGAAATCAAATCATGTTTTTCACACACTATTTTTGTGAACTTTCTTATTACTCTAGTAAGAAGAGATTATTTTTTTAAAGCATACTCAGAGGCAATGTGTAAAAAGACTTTATGCAAAAAATTGTATAGCTAAGTCACAACATGTTAAAAAAAAACTGTCTTAAACAACAGAAATAAAAATAAGTTGTTTTTTTTAAAAAAAAAAAAAAGATTTATTCAATTTAACATTTGATTTTAGACTTATCTAATAGTTGTCATAATATTGGTAATTATTGGTAATATTTAACGGTCTTTGAAAGAAGCTAACTTTAACGCTTTCCGTTTTAGAAAATTTTCTCATTTTTCAATATTTAAGTTGAATTGAGGAACTTATAAAGAGTTTTTATATGTGGATATTAGGCTGAAGATTATATATATATATATATATATATATATAAAGAATCTATCACATATAACAGGACTTACTGTGAGTTGAACTGAATTGCATCTTTAAAAGGGGAAGTTTAAAAGGAGAAGGTTATTTTTTTTTTCATTTTGAGAACGTGTAATGCGGCGTCAATGTTAAGAGAAAAAAGCATAAATTTTGAATGACGATGTATCTGCTAAAGGAGGCTTCAAATCATGCGGTTTGCCAACAACAGCTCAGTATGTGACAGCAATTCGATGCTAATTCAGACCAAGTGAAATTAATATTAATGCAAATATATCAAATGATCTCTTGTTAATCTTAAAAAAAATTAATTAATGTTAGTCTTTTTTTTTTGACGAAAGAATAATTTGTTTTTTTTTTTATAAAAAAATAATAATGCTCAAAATTTAAAAAAAAAAAAAAATTCCCGCTAAACTTTATTCGGAAAAATAGGCATCGGAAACAATGGTCTTTTATAATCATATTTAGTCTTATTTCTTAACTGAACAAGCTACTTCTCATTACATTGCTGTTTGTTGGTATTTTCTCATAATCTCGATCCGAATAAAAATAAGGAAGCAATTACCTTAATGAATTTTTCTTTTAAAAAAAACATTTTGCTTTCTCAGAAATCTGAGTTGTTCTGACTTCTGCAGTTAAATGCCATAATTTGATAGTTGCTTTCTAAAAGGAAATAGGAGTTTCAAATTTTCATTACTGTCTGCGATTGCTTGCCCTACGAATCACGATATTCTTCTATTAACTACAGACTGAGGAAGAATTTGCTTCTTTTCGTATTAAATTGGTTGATTATAATTTCAAGTATAATTGGACTCAACTATATATGACGGTATGCTTCAATGAAAAGCTATAGACTAACTCTCTGTTTAAGAAGGGTTTTGTTGTTGTTTTGCTTTATTCGTGGATGATTTGGATTGATCATATTTTTAAAAAACTTTTCTGGCATAGTTTTCCGCTTGCGTGCTTCTTGCTTTGTGTTTTACTCAACATACAAGGTTATATACGTGAAAAAATTAATGCTCAAACAAAGAAAGGATAATGTTTTTTTTTCTTAAAGCTCATTTTATATCCTGTATATCATGGTTTATTTTTCACACACATCATACTTTCCACAATAGATTAGAAAAGTTTTATCTGTTCATCGATGAAAAATAAAGTTCATGTTCTGGAATTAAATGTAGCACAAAAGACTAACATATTTTGTCACAATTTTCTGCCGATATGATTAAACCATAAATTGGAAATTCTATCTAGAGTAATGATTTGTTTTGAAATAAAAAAAGTTTAATGTATTTTGTACATGGATCAGGCAAAACTTTAGTAATTGGTCTCAATAAAAACATAGGCTTAAAAATATACAGCTTAAAAAAGCAATTTATGAGTTTCATATTTAAAGCTATAACCATAAATCATTTTATTGAACATATTGATTTTTCTTCTAAAGATAAACAGTAAATATGAAAGAACATATGTTTTTATTCTTTGATGAAACTAATTTTCAGTTGCATTTAATTTAAATCTTTTTTGAAAATAATCAAGGAAAAGATTGAAATATGTGTGTGTGTGGACAAAAACTCATTATAATTCTTAATCGAAAGTAGTGATTATATACCTAGAGTGTAAAAAGTCTGCGAGAATTCTACAAGATAATGTCCAAGTATGACTCCTTTATAGTTCTGGAAATGTGGGGGAAAAAGCAAATAATAATATATGCGCATGATTAAAATGTGTAATCATCTTCTACAGCAAGCAAAAGTGGCATCAGCTTTCCCAATGAGAGAAAGAATATATATATATATAAGCTGTGGGTATAAGTCTCATTTTAATATTAGGTAACCAAGAAAGTTTTGATGTTTTATAATATATAATCCCTTACCCTCCCCCCCCCGAGGATTGTTTACAAAATTTTCTAATAATTCTTTATCCATTATATTAGCATGTGTTTTACTTCAGGCATTGACTAAATCTCAAACCATTTACAACAATTTAAAATGTAATTATAATCCTTTAAAATATTTTTGAAACATAACGTAATACGTGCGTTGTTCATAAAGTAAAACTTGTGACTAACGCTGTAGAAGTTGCAAAAAAAATTAATATTAATAATAACAATGCTGCATTTTTAGAAAAGACAGTTGCATCAAGAACGGCACAGAGCTGGTTAAAAAAAAATTCTACTGGGGCTGAATACCAAGTATACAAGACAGCAGGTCAGGAAGTCAATCAAATCTAAATAACGATGAATTAGAGAAAATGATTGAAATGGTACCTGACTACCTATGAAATTTTCCACTTGGAACTAATTTTCTTTATTATTATTTCTTTCTTTCTTTATTATTATTGTAAGTATTAACTGCTTTCTTCTTTCTGAAGAAATGGGATATGCCCTTGAGATTAAGTATTGAAAGCAATTGAAGTAATGGGTGGGATTGGGAATTCTTGATAATGGAAAGACTGGTAACAGTAAACAATTCGAAAGCTTACAACAATAAAGCTAAGATGGTTCCTAGAAGAATGGTAACGATTATGAAACACAGGGTTAACTATATTAAATAATGGTTAACGGTAATTCAACGGTTAACTACAACAGCGATTTGAAGTCTCTGCATATTGGAGGATTATCTACCATTAAGTTTGTCTGTATCCCTACTTGAATCTGAGCAATAGGGGATCTCTAAGAATACAATTTAATCGGGTGGGAAAGTCTTCCCACTATAAGTTATTTGAACCAGTTAGATTAATTAAGATTGGTTTAATTTTGCTTTAGTCATTTAGTGAGCTACGACACCTACAACCGCGTCGGGATCAAGAGTAGATATCAAAGGAATCAATGTCTCAAGCATCGTAGTTACCGTTATAGTGTTAGCAGTTTGCAGAAATATTCAAAGTAAGATACGAACTAATATAAAAGCACTTTTACACAAAATAGAAAACGAGTGAAAATAAAGTTAATGGATCGACCACACGTTGTAATTGAAACCATAACAAAAAAAATGCATTTAAGGAGGGAGAATTCATATTCATCCTATTTATTCCCCAGATATATCTCAATCGAATTATCACCTATTCTTTTTATCATTGGACAGTCTTATGCTTAATAAACAGTTGAACGATGAAGAAGAATTGAAAATAGCGGTACCAACATTCTTTTTAAAAAGCTTTTTATAAAAATTTGGAAAATTAATAAATTAGTTTCTTTCTCTCTTCTATCTGGTATTGGGTAGCTTAATGAGAGGATGGATATTTTGAAGTTAAATATTTATGAAAAACTCATAGTTGAATTTTTTCCCCATTTCAAAAATTACAGAACTTTTTTGGTATTGGGGAGATGTAATATATGCATTCAATGGATTTCTGATTCAGAAGTGAGAGCTGAATACATTCAGTATATTAAAAAATAAAACCCTTAATGTTAAAAAAATAAAACTTTGAGAGAGAGCCCAACAATATCAATGAAGACGTACTGCCAAATCTGATATTGATCTACAACAATTTAGTAAAATAGCCAAACAATATGTTTGAATCTGTCTTCTCTGTATCTCTTATCAATAACAGAGCCATTGTTTAAAATGAAAAACTATATACCCTTATTTGACTTTTATGTAACAATAAATCATCACATCTAAATTGTTCTGTTCTCATGATGTTAATCAGATGGAACTATTCTTACCATTGTGTCTTCATACAGAGTTATGACGTGAACCAGTCTGTATAGAGTCGGGGTTCACAAATTACAGTATCTATACCTCAATGGAGCATGAGCAATTTAATATGGTACACAAGCACGTTTCTATAAATATATGACAAAAGTGTGCGCATAAAAAAATCCATTAAAAATCCCAAATATTATTTGTGGAAATATCGGAAATGAAACAGTAAATACGCAGCACTTGAATTGATTAACTGATTGATTACTAACTATGCATATAAAGTTAATCAAGGACTATTGGCAACGGTTTTTGTAATTTTAAACCACAGCCAAGTGATGAGGACAATACCTGAGCTGGTCTTCTGCTCTCTAAATTTCGCGAATATTCCGCTCCCCAACGTAACAATTTTCTGCCTCGACAAATTTAGCGCACAAACACCAGATCTTTATTGATATCAAGGTTCAAATCCATGATGAGATAGAAATTACAATGGACGCCGGTTCCTGAACATGACCACTCGGCTACTGTGCCCACCTATAACAATTGTTTAAAAAAAGCAGCTACTAAAAAGGAAAAGAAATCCTATTCTATAACTCTCCTTGAATCGTCATCATCGTTGGCCCAACAGCCCCGGGCGGGCCTTGGCCTTCTCCAGAACATTTTCCCTAGCAGTTCTCCTTGCCGTCAGTTTCTGCCATTTACATACCCTTATGAAATTAGTGTTCATAGAGTCCAGTCATCGAAGTCTTGGTCTTCCTCTAGTTCTACTACCCATCGGCTTAGGTTTGAATAGCTTATATGTTGGGCTAGTAGTATCCAAGAGGCAAATATCTCCTGCAAACCTAATACTACTTTATTTGATGAATTTTACTATAGCAATGTCCTTATAATTTTTGTAAATTTCAGCATTTGTTTTTCTTCTATAAAAATTAACCTCCAATGCCCCCAAAAACGATTCTCAGTATCTTTCTCTCACAGATGGAAATATTGACCTCTTCTTTCTTTGAGAGGGATCAAGTATCAGAAGTATAAATCAGGACCATATGTATAATAGTTTTGTACAGTAATAATTTTGTATCTTTTGTAAAATGATCTAAAGAAGAATCGATGACAGTTTAAACATCTATTTGTTGACAGTATTCGCTTTTTAATCCCAACATTAAAAATAATTGCTTTAATTAATATAAGTACTCTCGAAGCAAATTACTTTGTTAGTTTGATACTAATCATTAAAATTAGAGAAATATTTTTTAAGAATTAACAATTAGATCTAAAAGAATATCACAATCAGGGGGATGACCATAAAACATAACAATAAAACATCAATTAATATCTTTGAATTTTTATCACAAAGAACATTTTAATGCAATGAAACTCCCCTTCCTCCATCAGTTTATCCTGTATACCAAAATTTCCTCCTCGTTCCCATTCAAGGAATATATTAAAATCATTTAAAGGTGCCCATTAATAAAATTTACGAGAGAATCCCTAACCTATAAAATAAGTATTCTACATTCAATTATGATTTTTTGAATTTAACTTTTCTGCTTCAGTTAAATTTTACTTTTGATTCTATTGTAAAAAATTTTCTTGTTGAATTAATAAAAAATTTTTGAATATTTTTGTTCTATTAACTTGCTGTATGCAAACTTTATTGTCGATGTGTTGTCAATTGATCAATAAAATGTCACTCAAGCATAAGATGGCTAAAGTAAAATAACTGGAAAAAGCTACAGACATTTATCTTTTTGAGTAGTTTGGTATTCTTATTCAGCGTTTAGATTAAGTATTACAAATAATTCCTTGTAACTTAGTTCCTAAAAAATTTCTAGCAGAAATATTTTGACGTACTTACGTTTCATTGAAAATTTTACTCTATATCTGTACCCTTCACATAAATTACAAGGAACTAAAATACTTATCACAATTAACTGTATCATTTGTAACGAACCTATGTTATTGTAGTGCGTGCTGACAGTTGACGAAAATTCCATGTTGACAAACATTGATTTAGTTTACATTGAAATATTGGAATTTAAACTCTTAACCATTGAAGTTTTTACACATTATTTTTTACGAACTCCATTATATTTTTCTGAATATTACTGTAATTAAATAGAGAAAAGTTACTGACCTGTCTCTGCTGAACGGTATTAAATATGCTTAAAGCTTAAAGTGAAAACAACCAGAAGATCAATCACTATCATGACATGACTTCACAGAATGATAAGATAACATGTGCCAGCTAATTACTGGTGTCACGGAAGTTATCTTTAGTCCTTCTGAACATAGATATCGCATGATTCAATATTAGTCCTATGTGTATTATAATCACTAAGCAAAACAAACAAAACAGTATTAAAAATGCAGTCCATCTGCTTAATGCGGATCACGATCCCTCAGTGATTATTTACTCATGTATCCACCTACCCATGGTACGTTTACTCAAGCATTCGAAATCCATATGGGAAGACAACTGACAACCTTCCGTGATGGCTAAGAACAAAATGTATCAAGCGGTTCCTGGGACGTGACCTGAGTGCTTAAATGTCTAGGTCACGACCAAAGCGTGTTATCACGTACGCAATAAAATTATCTCATAGAACTCTTATTTACTGTTAGAAAGACACGTTGATTTCAATATCAGGGCTTAGTCTCCATGGTTATTAACTACAGGGTTCCTGATTGTATTGTAAAAATACTAAAAACTGTATATGTTCTTCAATTAATTTTTGCTTCAATGCATTTAGCATTAATGAGCTAGCTCACTTCTCAAAGAACAATGCCTTAGTTTGGTTTTGATTTACTAAAAAATTAGGTTCTACTTTGAAAAATATTGGGCATAATTATGTCGGGTGAATATGTAACGGGATTTAATTTATATCAGTTTTCATTTTAGTTCATCGCAGTTATGTTAATCAAAGATTCAATTATTTTAGTAATTTAACTACAAAAACGATGTAAAGAAATGAATCTAATTTATCTTTTTCGTGATTGTGGTAAAACATATATTCATTATGTTTTCATTTTGTTTAATTTTCACTAATATGTTGTTACATTGATAAAATTAAAAGGAAATTCGGTGTAATTTAAGAGTCACATGCAAGGTCGTTTACTATTTCTTATTTTTAGATAATACTTTGTAATATATTTTTAAAGAAAAAAATAAATAGGTAACAATTTAAAATAATTTTCCATTTATTAACACGACTAGCATGATAATTTTATTTTTCCAGTAACTGTCATTCAGTTTCTATTTGGTACATGGAATAACTCTAATAAATTTCAAAAACATATTAGTCATTAAAATCTTTTCAACAAACTAGAAGGAGCTTATTTTTTAAAAATTGAATTAAAAAATTTTCAGCATTTTACTTTTATTTTAAAATAATAATTTTAAATACAATAATGACAGTAAAATAATTTCAAAGCTCAGATGGGTGTGATATTAATTAGTTAGATGCTGAAAGTTTCTTTCAAAAATTAAAATTCTGAAATATGTGTTATTAGACTGAAAAAAGATCTCGCTAAATTTGTATTTTGTTGATGAAAAGGTGAAATTATATCAATGAGCAGGGCTTAGGAAGTATCGCTCCATGTGTATACTTATATTAAAACGAGAAAAAAAGAAAAAGAATTGCATTTTTTTGTAAAACGTCCTGATGTGTGGGAGTGTAATGTGGTTTGAAGTATTCAAATGAAGACAACTCAGGTAAGTCAAGAACCCATTTTTGGGTGAACAGCAGAATGGACTTAAAATATCACAGAATTACATAAAAGGATGCACACCCGTACAACAACAAGACGTAAGTGAAACAGGGGGCGGAAGAGATTTCTTATTTAGTTACAATGTAATCTTCATGGTTACAGTTATCTTAACGGTTACAGTTATAATCTGTTACAATTTTATTTGACCGTAGTCAGCAAATATTTTAGGCATACAGCACTAAACTTCTTTCATACCTTTTAACTGAAACTTAATTAATTAACTATAATATTAGAAATTCTTTAACATGTGTTAACATATATTATATTTTAATATGCATAAAAGAATTACCCTCCCCCTTTAACCCCTTTTTTTAAATCAAATTTTCAGGCAGTGCTCGTTTCCTTGGAAAATGTTTATTCTTTAAACTATATGCAGATTTTAAACATATATGAAGGCTGTCGTGCTTAATCTGTGATGATAGGTCTTGTGAAATTAGTCTTTTGAAATGTTTACATTGTGTGTGAGCCTTTTATTTACTAACACTAGGTGGAGAAAGCTATAGGAAAGTTTCAAGATAACATAAACTTACCTGTGTCGATCTGTGTTTTGATTATTACAGCTTTTAATATTATGACATATATAAATAAATTGCATGTAGTCAAACAAGAAATGTAGAAAAGATTCTCTATTGGAAAGCGGTTCAATTACGAAGTTATATTTTAAATTGTTTGGAATAATTTTTCCATCCATATATTAAAAATATTTATCTGTTAGATTTTCAAACGAAATAGTACTTTCATATAGTGGTTTATAGTAATAAATTAGGATTTTAAAAATATATATATTTTTTAAATCTTACAATTCTCTTTAATTTTCAGTTTTGTTTTTGAATTTTAACCTTTGTCTTCCGATATTATAGCAAACAATTAAAACAACTATTTTGTACAATTATCTAAAAAGAGTATTTCGTATAGTTAGTGCAAGCTGATAAATATTTCAAAATTGACAACAATTGCACAGTTTAACATTGAATATTCTGTTAAATCTATTTAAGACAAAAACAGAAGTAAAATATAAAATTGATTCTTTTTAAATTTATTTAAATTAAAGGTATAAAATATTCGATGAATTCTCTATTTCTCTCTTCTATATAATTCTCCCAAATTTCTGTATTATATACACAATACATTATAAAAAAATCTTTATTAATAATTGTTAAATCTATAATTAGCATATACACAAAACTCTTTTTCTTACACAGTCTTTTTTTACACAATTTTGAAATAACACGGTACTCAGATTTAACGAATTTTTTTACACAAATTTAAAAAAAAAATTCAAAAAAATTTGGGAAGTTTAAAAAAAAATTGAGGGATTAGTGCCCTTTGGATGAGGACGATTTGTTCGAATTTATCACAGTTTATGAGATAATAAAGAAGTTGATAATAATGAAATCAAAGCTCAGCTATTAACAGCTGATTTGCTTGAAATTCGCTACACATTGTAAGGAACAACATTTTATTACTCGTGATACTGACATAGAACATTCATTAAAATTTCTGCGTAATCTTGTGTAGCGGGGTACCAAGAATTATATAATTAACTTGAGAAACCAAAAGGACAGCCGCTAATTATAGATTTTGTGATAACAAAAACCAACAGAGGCCGTTAATAGTAAACAAAATTCTTCATTTTAATCAAAAAGGACAGTTATGCTATACATATCTGACACATCTACTGATAATAGCATTTTTGATCCAGTTCACAATGAACGCGCACACTTATTATCAAGCAGCGAAGAATAGTAGTTTTATTCCTAATTTAAAATTTTCAATTTTTAGCGCTTTTTTCAAGTAGTGGAACAAAAGCGCTATTAGGAAGCAAATTTCGTCTTCGTCTTCGTTCCATATATTGTCGTACCTTTTTCTCAGCCAATAAGCAACCAATTGACCTCGGGTTTTTGGCATTTGGTCGCATCTGTGCCCTAGATGAGCGGAATCATATTTAAATTTTCCCATAGTTTTCCCGAATTTTCCTACAAATTTTCCTGATTTTCGCTAGTTTTTGCTTTTTTATAGTGCTGATACAGATTTGTGTCATTATTTCTTTTCAGCTCAATAGTAGTACATTTAGAGGAGTGGAACAGTACAACTTTCTGTTAGTAAAAAGCTCATAGTTGCATTATTGTGAAATACAACATGTGAAAAACGAGCTAAAATTACTTGGCCACGCCAATGATTGATATCTTGTTTATGTTGTATGTACTTATAGTCTGCATTTTCACTGTACACTATTTTTTTAATTTTTTTAAAAGTAAAAATGAATTTTTTTTGTTTTATAAAATATGTAACATGGATTTACTCTCTTTTTTGCATGGATTTAGAGTGGAAATATTTAGAGGTTTTTTATTTTACACGATTTTTTAAAGTTGTGGAACAAATCTCCAAATTTACCATACGTCGCATGTATTTTTTACACGAATTTTTTTTTGCACCTTTCTCTAAGAAACGTATCTACCGTGTAAGCAAAAAGAGTTGGGTGTACACATATATAAACACATATAAACTTATGCATATAAACTTTAAGCGTTATACATATAAACTCTTAACCTTATTTTTACCCCCTTTGCAATGAGCTAAGGTTCTGAAAAAGCGTATTTTTTAGCGCTGATTTGATTGCGAATCCTTGGTCACACAAACCTCATTAATCATTTTGACGGTGGCAGTCTGTATCAGACCCTGATCAAACTACCCTCCCCTGTTTCGAGGCCCTTAAATAACGAAATCGTGCCCCTAAATGACAGGGTGAAATTCACGGAGCAGATGTGTCATTGCAGATATAGCTGTATATAAATGTATATCGAGACAAGCATTTATATAATATACCTTCTCAAAACCGGTTTCTACATCTCTGCTTTACACCTGGAACAAATATAATTTGCAATTGCTTTTTCCCATGGTTGCCGTTTTGTGGTTATGATTGAAGATAAGCGTCTACAGGGTTTTATGTTTGGATTTTTTTTTTAATCTTTATTCACTATTGCTTGTTTTGTGTGACGTGTGAAAGAGGAAATGAGAGTTGTATGTCAAACAGTTAGAGCCTCGAAGCGCTTTCGTTACGAGACATTGGAAAATAGGGAGGGAAATACTAACACATAATCTTTTTCGTCTTGGTAAAAAAGTAGTTGTCACAATCCAGGCACTGTTTATTTCCAGGCTATTATTTATTTATTTTTTTTTTTTATTTTTGTATACCCAACTCTTTTTCTACAGGGTCTTTTTTTTACACGATTTTGAAATAACACGGCTCACCGATATATTATTTTACACGAATTGCTTTGTTTTAGTTCGAATTTTTTATACGATTTTGAAATAACACGGCTCACTAATATACTTTTTTACACGAATTTGATGATGATAATTTGATAATGTTTTTGATCCAGTGCGTAACAAACATTCATACTTGTTATCAAGTAGCGAAGAATAGTTAGTAGTTAGTAGTTTTATTCCTAATTTTAATTTAAATTTGTATATGTTGTATGTACTTATAGACTGAATTGTTACTGTACACTAATTTTAATTTATTTTGTAATAAAAATAAAATTTTCTTGTTTTATAAAAATGTAGCATGGTTTTCCTTATTACTTTTTTTACACGATTTTTTGGGAAAGTATTTAGAGATTTTTCATCTTACACGATTATTTAGAGCTGTAGAATATATCCCTGAGTTTAACGTGTGTCGCAAGTATTTTTTGCACGATTTTTTTACGTTTTTCTAAGGAACATATCTACCGTGTGATAAAAAGAGTTGGGTACATTTCTTTAAGAAACAAATAAAAGATTAAATATGGATATTTTATGGATAGGATTTATGTATCCTAATTTCATAAAACAATAAATAGACAAATACTTTTAATAAAAAATAGTTTAAATGCAGATATTGCTTAGTAATAGTTTTTATTCTAAAATTACAAATGAGTAATTCTATTATTAGAAAAGCAAGAGAAATAAAACTAAAGTTCTTAATCTTTACTATTTAATTTTTCCATACATTTTTCATTTAATTGAGATATAAATACAGACAATGAATACACTGAAAAATCATATTAATCCATTATGAGTGCTATTTTTTAAAAGTTTTATGAATTAATCATCAGATTTTGATTTGATCATATTTTCTTGAGGTAAAAACTTCTCAAAGTATTTCTGTCTTTTTTTTCCTAATGGAGCAACGCATTGGTATTTTAACCTTTGCATAGACCTGGTACATTCCCATGGAGCTGGTATCTCTTTAGTGCGGCACCATATAAGTAGAGTACCAATCACCGCAAGTAATTTTGACACCCAGTTTCTTTCTCAGAGGGAGGGAGATCTGACGATGCGAACATGTATACTAGGATTTTAATTTTGCCGAGAGCACCCAAGCCAAACAGACACTCTAGGGATCTTTTGCATGCCGTATAATCATACGACATGACCGCTGTCGATTTTGAAAATCTACCGACTTTGCCCGGGGTTGAACTCGCAACCTTGGGTATAGAAGGCCAGCGACAAAGCAACCACACCACCAAGCCAGCCAGTATTTCTGTCTTTGACGATATCAATTCATTTATGTAACGTATGAGCATAAAAAATACATTTATCAAAAAGTAACTACTTATGAATATTAAATATATTTGCTTTTTGTTTTAAAAATATTGGAAGAAATTTTTCCTCAAAGTATTTGTGTTTTTTTTTTTTTGTTTTTTTTCTTTCATTTCTCTAAAATTTTAATTATCTTGGTATTTGATATATATTTCCAATTCAATTTTTTATATAATAATATTATTGAAAAAATAGCTTATTTATAATACATGTTTACCACACATTAATACATATTTATTAGTAAATATGAAATAAAGAAATTTGCTATTAAGTAAAAATGTATCTTATTTAGAACAATGTCTATTATTATCTCAATATAAAAAGCATCAAGTAGTTCAACGGTATTTTTGAATGTGACATGAGTCATTCTGAATTAAATTTAGTCAAAGTAGTATTGGTTGCGTCCAGAATGAGGTACGTTGTAAGAAATATTTTATTCTCAGTACAATATTTTAATAGTTCTTAATGTATGACTTTAATAGTTCCTGTGTTTACTCAGCACCAAATGCATCGTTTAAGGCAGAGGTTCCCAAACTTTTTTGTCTTGCAATGATTTTTGGTTTGGGGTAGACCCTGTGTACCTAATATTGAATTTTTGCAAACTTACCAACTTAAATGTTTTTTGACACCTGGTACAGAGCTACTTTAAGAAATTTTTATTTCTAACTGTAATGAAGTATAGTGTTAAAAACTTAAGAAACACATTTAGTTCATTAAACTAAAATTTAAATAATACATAAAATAAGTGAGCAACAAATAAATGCTTTTAATGGGAGGGACTAATCTGGTGCTTCAATAACAAATTTTCAACATTTGAAGTCAATATTATCAGGTTTAACCCTAAATCTCCTTGGTTAGTATATAGTGTTTAGTCTCCCCTCCCCTCTTTTTTGTTTGTTTTGGAGATGAGCAACCTTAGATCTTCGTTAGTGCCTATTCTGATCAGTTCCTCTTGTTAATCTGACATTTTTTTTTTCATTTGACCATATCAATTTTTTGTCTCTTGGGGCATTATCGTAGTCAAAGCATTCTCGAACTTGGTTTCCAAATCTGAATAAAGGGCATTTAAATGTTGAAAGTAGTTTAAAACCTAATTTATTTGGCAGATTGTCTGTGACAAATTGAGAAACAGGGAACATTCGCGACGTCCAATATTGTACTCTTTCAGCTTAACTGTGCCAAGAAACTCTGAAATGTTAGTCCTTGTTTTAATACAACTTATTCTGTCACTGCAAATTAAATTCATTAAATTTAGTAAATAAATCTGTTAAATAAGTAAAATCTGGTTTCCACTTGATTAAATTTTCTTTTAAAATTAAAGTCGTTATCTGGTTTAATCCTAGTCACAAATTGTAGACACCCATTTACACCTCACGGGCCCCCAAATTATTTTCTCGCTGAAGTGAACCCCCTTCTGGTCATCATAGTCCCCTGAGTGTCGATATAAACCACTTTCGGAATCATTGGTTTAAAGTCGAACAAACATATAAAAGTTGGATTTCTAAATGTGGTTGTTAAAGTTTCAACTCCAGAAGAGTTCATATAGGAGTATATTAGAAGTATTCCAAAAGTATTCTTATAGAAAAATCATACAAATATACAGCTAAAAAAGTCCTTAGATTAAAGAGTTTTCTTTAAAAAAGTTGACCCGTTTTAAATCAAGTAAAATATAATCATAATAGATCTTTCCTTCCAATAAACACCGAAAAACAATTTTTTCTTACAGTTACCAACTTGAATAAAAATAGAAATCCATCACAACATCTACTGAATTAAAAACAGAAAAGAAAAAGCGAATTCAAAAAAATTGCCCTCGTGAAGTTCGTAAAATACGCGCCATCACGGCAAACTTTTCTGGAAAACTTTTAAAGCCTCTTTTTCCAGGTGTACATTTTACCAAAGCTAGAAACTCCCCTGATTCGAAGAGGGAAACTATCCCAGTCCTTAATACAAAACATACAAAGAACAATTTCTTTTTCCATCCTAATATATTACCTTTTCTAAGAAAGTGAAACATCAAAAAATAAAAAAAAACTACATTGAAAAATAAACAAAATAAATAAATCTCGGGAATAGATCGAGAAGTTTTGAACACGCCACCGCCTCATCTATATAGCTCATAAGACAGTTCAGACAATCGTGAAGAATCTGTTTTTATTATATTTTGGCAAAGTGTGCGAGCTTTACCAGGTGGTACAACTAACCGTTGGGGGGGGGGCTTTACTTTGTAGTAGCCGACATTATGAGTGGAATAGATGGAGGAGGAAGGGGGGAAAGGTGGTCCTGGAAAACAAAACCTTACAAAAATTGTGTTACCAGGGGTTTCTTTAAAGACGATTTGGAGGGGAAAGACATACCCCCTCCATATACGTTTCCATGATCAGACCAGTTACAAAAAAGTACAATGAATGTTTTCCAAGTTTAAATGAATGATATTCTAATTTTCTTATTAGGAGAAGAAAGAATAAAAGCAATTAATCATCCATTACCGAAAAATTTGTTCAACCACCGCATATGAAATGGAAAATCTGTTTCGTGACTTTTTGAAACATGATGTGACCAATTAAACAATGAACAATTACTCTACATTTCTTTGATTCGATTTATGATCCCTTAGTAAATAAGGAAAAGAAAACAAATGAGTCATATGACTTTCACACTGAAATTGACTTAAATTTCCGTAAAATCTGCAACAAATTAGTTATGAAACGAGCAGAAAAAATTCATTAATATTTCCATCAATTCTTTTTAACCACCAGAGAGAAATATTACTAATTAATTGTAATAGGCTTTTTAACAAGCATATTTATAATTTGAATTATGAGAAGTTTTGTATATAAAAACAGGAAAATAATAATATTAATATAGAAATATTTATTCAGTGGGGAAAATCATATTTAAATAATAAGAGATTTTGAAAAAATGAAATTCTTTAGGAGATAAGGCACTATTTTCATTAATTTTACAATCTAACTTATAACAACAGGGCTTTGTGATACTATATAACTTCTTATGAAACCTTACTAAGCAATTGTTATAATTAACTAGAAACATACATATTTCCATTTCCTCTACTATGTTTTTTAAAAGTTATAATCTATCTTTATAATTTCAATTTAAATCTCTTAAAGAAATACAAAACTGCTCGAGGAAAGATTATAAAAGGATTTCAATTAAAAATTAAAAGCCTAAAGTTTATAATCATATTCCTTGCAGGAGAACTCCTTAGATCTTTACTAAACTGTCAACTATATCCTCCGCCAAATAGCTTTCAATGTAACAAGTCATTTCATTTCTAATGAAAAACTTACCATTAACAGTAATTATATACTATTTATATATATATAATAATAATAGATAAAATAGATTTAAGAGATATATTGAGAGACTGTTTCAGATGATGAAAAATACCCTTGGTGTATGTCAATAAAGGTAAAAACGATAATAATTCACAAAAATAATAAATTTGTATACAAGAAATTTCTGCATATATTACGAGGTGTGATATTTTACTTTTATTGTTTCTCAAAAATCTTTCATTTTTATTACTGTCATTTAGCATAATTACGGAAGCGTTTTTATTTGAAGAAGTATTATTTAATGATGTTGATATGTACAGTCTTTTATATTGAAAATATGGAATTTAAGGAAATTTTTATTTTAAAAACTAGAAGTGTATCAAATGATGTTTCAATGATATTATTTAGAAATAAATTTTTCTATTTAATTTTTTATTAAATTTTATTAAATTTTTTATTAAATGATTATTTATTCGGCAATATAAACTGAAAAACCAGGATTTTTTTCAGTTTTGGAAAAATATTAGAAGACAAATATCTATTTATATTATCATGTAAATTATGTCTTAAAAATGGTAACATTAAATGACCCTTTACCAAACAGTTTGCTATTAATACTTAATTGTTCCATTTTATTTAAGTATCATAATTTAAACTGACCGCGATTACATCATATTCCTAAAAGATTTCACATGCAACAAATTTAAAATTATTTGATGTTTTCCAAACACTTTCCACCAGTTCTCAGTTCGACAATTACATCCAAATTTCATAATTCACCGGGATTTCAAACCGTATGAATGACATCGAAACAAGTATCCACAGAGGGAAGAATCAAAGTATGCATTTAAACTTTCCGTATCTTCATTCAATTCGCATTTCGCCCTCCCCTTAAACCTGAATTACTATCCATTCCCCAATCACTTTTCAGAAACCGAGAAAATCAGAATATTCATGAAGACACAATTGAAGCTCACCTCCAGCAAAATTTCATAAATGACACTCTCTTGATGAAGTCCGTGAGAAACACAAATACTTTTGAAGTGACAGGCCTCTTTAAGTATTAGGGATTTAAGTTGCCATAATTGCTAGTTTGAAGTTTACCTCTTTTGGCAAAGCAGATTGTTGTATAGCTCACGTAGATTCATTTACGGAACGAAGAACCTTTCTGTTCTTAAAGCATCAATCTTTGCTGGTGAAATAGTTGTGCGTTTGGGGTATTGCCATTCAACTTCGCATTTAAAATCAATTTAACTTTGCCAGTGCTTATTATGGATGTTGTTCAGTTTTTCTTTTCATAACATTCCTTAAGTACATTCTTTATTAAAAAGAAATAAATCTTATATAGTAAGAATGCAACTAAGAGATTTTTAATGAAATGGTTAAATCTGTATAAGAGAGCTAATATTTCCCGAAAAAAAATTCGCACTGTTAACTAAACACTTATGACAACAATCCTGCGTCATTTTACAGTGTACCAGACCTAATCTTACATATAACAAACAGTTTGTATACGGATTTAAATAGATTTTTGAATATATTTTAAAGTTTGTTGCTTTCAACAGCGTGATTAAACAATCTAATACTAACCCCTTGAGCGGTCAAATTTTTTTTTTTAAAAAGACACATTTTTTATTGAATATAACTAAGCATAATATTTAACAGATGCGAAATGGAAGAATTTTATTTTATTTTTCAATTTTAATGTCTTCACACTATTTCTTATTTTATAATTGTGGAACACAAAAACAACTAAATGTTTACATTTTATAAGAATACTTTGCCTGCTATGAAGAATGTTTCATATATCTTATAAGAGAGAATTTATCACATACTTTCTAAAAAATTTCATATTAGTACCTTTTTTAAACGATTGAGGATTTTGTATTTGTGTGTGTGCACACATATATGTATACGAGTTTGAAACATTGTGTAATACTAAGTTTTACATTACAATGGGAACAGAGATAATATCTGCTTTTTTGGGTGATCTTTCCATTTTCATTTCTTCTCTAGAAACAAATTGCCGAGATTGCTTTGCCAATCTCTGTGTTCTTTATCGAATACTTTCAAGAATATAAATTCCTACTTTCAATGAAAAATTCTCACCTTTACCGCAAAAATCCCGTTAGAGAAGTATTTCAGTACCATGGGGAAAAGCTATATCTCTTGAAAACGCTAACACTATAATCTCACTATACGAATTAAAAATATGTGCAAATCAAAGACAGAAAGAAGAAAGTATCAGTTCCCGTACAAACCGGTTGTGGTCAGC
Organism: Trichonephila clavata; assembly: GCA_019973975.1. Classification (NCBI taxonomy): domain Eukaryota; kingdom Metazoa; phylum Arthropoda; class Arachnida; order Araneae; family Nephilidae; genus Trichonephila; species Trichonephila clavata. Next base: position 304,437 of record BMAO01022742.1, read on the forward strand.
TTTTGGAATCCTTTACGGTGTACGGGCAAACCAGTTAAAGGGTTAAAAAGAACTCAAACACGTATATCATAACAAGAACTTTACGAACTGTTTTTTAATTTGGCAATAATACATTGACATTTATCATTAAATTGCAAATAAAAATATTTTCAAGCTTTCAAGTGGTCTTTATTTTCAAAAAATGACTTTTTATTTATTAGGATTTAGGGAGATAAGTTTAAAAACAAGAATAATTTATGAAATACGTAGATGTTTAGATGAAAGAAGCTTGTTTCAATTATTCAAATCTAATCTTTCAGTTTTTGTTTCCTAAATGATTATTTTACTTTTTTATTGATTTGTTAAATAAAAATACTTGTAAGAAAATGAAAATTTTATTTTAAAAATTACGATATAATTTGAAAGTGTAATCTACTAATTTAGAAATGTTGCCCTACCACATTTGTATTGTAAAACTTAAAAAGTTAAGTTTTTTAAAATTTAGTTTTAAAAAAGAATTTACGCAATGTGTAGAAATGCACAAACAATTCAACAAGAACACAAAATTCAATGCGAATTTTTCGAGTAAATGCTTCTTGCATTTGTTTAAATATTTATTTTTAATAAAGCCCTTACTTTTATCCTGATATCTTTATAGTTTGTTTAAGTGATAACAATGTTGCAATACAAATCATAATGTTGTAATACATTCGTGAACTTACACACACACACCACACACAAAATAAGGTTTAAAAAATAATAAAAGGATCGTGTTTTAGCTTTTGATTTCATGATCTGTAAATTTAAGAAATAAAACATTTATAAGACACAAAAAAATATTTTTAAATAATACTTTTTGTTTACTTATAGTAAAAAAAGCTCATTGTAGATTTTAGCATAATTCCTGATTTATAGGTGATTTAAGTGCTTAATGGCGTGTAGACTTCGCTTATAGGGAGAGGCTTGCATTCTGAAAAACAAGTATACGGAAGAGCAGAGGAATAATTTCTATGATAAAAGTTAAAAACTTGTTGGTGTATGGGGAATTGAGCCCCTCTCCCCCCCCCTTTATGTATGTCACTGTAATGCTTGTAAAGTTTTCTTTCTGTCATTAAACAGTGACCCTAAATCTCTGATCAAAGTATAGACCAATGATTCTCAATGTTTTTTTTGTTGCGGTACACTTTTAATAATTTCAAAATTTGGCGACACACTAACAATAAAATAAGTTTAAAAAAACTTTACTTATCTATAATACATTATGTAAAATAGTATATGATAATAATTTTCAATGTTAAATAAAATATGTTCGACAAAGACAACAAATTGTTTAAGCAATTAATTTCAAATTAATTATAAGCATACATTTAATGCGAAATTTGAGCTTGATGATTTTTGATAGTTTCGTTTACATTTGGTCATAAGAATGATAATGCCACTCTCATTTCGCCATCTACGTATAAAAGTCTCGATCTTTTTCAATTTCTATAATTGTCAATGCTGAAAATACGAGCTCACAGAAATAAGATGTAAAAAATTGTAACTACATTTTTAAAGCTTTTTTGGATATTATGGGATAATCTCCTCTAATTTTAATCCGAAATGAATTAATTGGCTCTTCCTAATGTTTTGAAATTAAATCTTGATTATTACAAAGCGAAATTAGTTCTTCTTAATTCAAATTAATGCATATATAGATGTAGCCGTTATCACGAATGGATTATGAATCGAATCTAATTTTTTTGGTATCTTAATTTGGAATTGTAATTGGACTTATCATTGAAAAGACAATTCTATTGAATGTTAAAGTATGAAGTTTTTTCTTCTGTTTATAGAAGAAGAAAAAAAACCACTTATTTAAATGATAGGTTAAACAAGCAACGAAACCATTGCCCTTTTTTATTCATGCGATCATTCCACTCAGAATCAATAACCAGATCATTAAGGTAAAGCATTTCATATATTTGAAATACTTGAGACCTTACTAAAATATTTATAACTAGTATCAAAGAGCAGGTCATTATTCTGAGTTACTTAGAAAAATGAGTTTCTTCATGTCTTCATGCATAATATATTGCAAAAGATACGCAATATTTTGCAATTTAAAAAGAGTTGAGCGACTTAAAAACGTTTCAGTTAAACTGGTGTGTTTGGAGAATATGTTTTCAGTCAATCTGTAAAATGATATATTATCGTAATATGAACAAGGAAAATTTATTCTTACATATATAATCTTCATTCTTTGAACCTTTGATGTTTAGACGTCTCGTATCCCGTAACAGTTCTAGTAACTTTTAATGTCTTTGTAATGTTTTAATTTAAATATATGTGATATGATTTTTTTTTCTTTTATAAAAATCTTAGTTATGTAGCAACTTTTATTTAATGAGAAGTTCTTGACAAAGGGTCTCTAATAAGTCTTACAAAAGAAATTACTATAATTAATCAGCTCGTCTTTAATACCTAAATCTAAAGTGGTTTTCGTTTTTTGCTCAATACAAGGCTACGATTGGAGCTCCATCTTGTTAGGTCTTAAAAGGGCAACGGTATAACGAAGAATACTAGACTAACACGCGCCCGTTGCGTGGCAGAGCATTCAAAATCTCATTACTGGAAAACACTTGTTAACTCAAGTCCATGATCTGTCTCAGCCGGCTAATCCAGCAGGCCGCCATATTGGCTGGCGTGCAAGTGGGGCTATAAATATTAAAAATGCCATCTACATGACTCTCAGCGGCTTCCGCAAAGAGTGTTGATTGTTGAAGAGCGTGGATACTCACGGAATTTTCCGTGTCTTAACCTTTCAGGAAAGAACGGATTCAAGAAAACGAACTCTGTCTCCCCGGCATCATCAGCGCCCGAATTAAGCGCTTTTATCAGCTGCTTACCACTAGAAGTTCTTTTCTGTGAGAGTCGACGATAAATCAATTTATTCTGAGAGGAAATATAAATGAAGCTCTGATTTTTTCGGGATTGAACTTCGAGTCTGAAAAAAATGGGATTTTTGAATAAAGCTTGGAATATTGAAAATCTTGCAAAGAGGAGAGAAAGTAAAACAATGCAGATAATATTTTGCAACTAGCTCTAAATTCGTGTTGGGATGTATCGAAATATCTTTTTTAATTGTTTTACGCAATCTGTAAAGCTAATTTATAGTTGTTCTGTTGCTTTACATAAAAATACAATTACGATTTTTTTTAAAAAAATTTCTATTATGAAAAAAAACACCTATATTCTACAAAAAATATTGCAATCGAATATTTTGGAGAGCTTAGAAATATTTTACTCAAAGAATATTAACGTTTGTTCATTTGAAAAAAAAAAAGAAATACTTACGTCCTGCGTTTTTTTAGTTAAATAGCTATTCTAATACTTTTTCTCTTAAGATATCTGACTACCCTAAAATTGTGAATTTCTCCAAAAATTGACAATTTTTATGATTTTATTTCATAGGCCATCTTATTCTCTTTATAAAAATACCAAGTTTATTATTTTCCGTTCACTAGAATAAAAACTACAAGTGTTTTAGTAAAAGCAGATGTCATTACTTTAAGCAAGATATACATTAAAATGCGTTTTACTCGAAATGTGTTTTTTTGAAAATGCTCAAACGGGGACAGCGATTGCTCAAAACCTTTTTGAAAATAATTACCTGAATTTTTTTGTGTATATTCTGTATAATAATAGAAGTGTTTTAACTTTTAAATTTATCAATCACTGTATTATTACAAAATTTACAGCCCCTTATGTGAATATAATCACTGTTTTTTAAGCAATTTCATATAATAACTAAGATAAAATGCACTAGTTTTTGTAAAAATTAAAATATCTCTTATCCTGAAGGGCATTTCAAAAATGACTAACATAGCAACACATCAGAATTGAAAATTTGTTCATAAACTTTTGGTGCATAATGGGTCCCATTTATGTTATTTTTTCTAAATTTTTACCAATTTTTCCCATTTTAGTAATAATAATTTCTTTTTCTCTTGTAGTATATTTTTCTTAAAATGTACCAAATAAATCCAAAAACCACAAAAAATCCCCATATCTCTATTTTATTAAAACAGTCGCAAGTAGTCGGATACCTTAAATAATATTGTTATATATAAGTAATATTATATAAGCATTTATAATGTATCTATAGCCAAAACCGTACAATACTCTAATTTTTTTCAATCAATGCTTTAATGGTGTAAATTAATTGCTACGCTTAACGTTCCTTGTTTTCAAACTTTGATAGATTTAGTTTTAAAAAAAAACTTTTGAAGGAGTTTTAAAATGAAATAATGAATCCTTTTATCTTTACCTATTAAATAGATTTTCAACATCATTATCAATTTTTTACTTTGCACGAAAACAAAGACAACGTGAAACCAAACCTAAGAAAACTTACTGCGACATATTAACTTTCTTGGAATACTGGGACACAAAAACTAAAAAAAAAATTATATTTCCTAAATTTTATTTTTATAGGCGTGTCCTCACATATTTCTTGAAGTAATTTCCTTTATACTCACTCTATTCTACATCTCTTTTGAAAATGTCTTTGACCAATTTGCACTCCAAATGAATAAAAGTAGACTGGAGATATGATCCGATTTCTGCTTTGGGTGTATACTTTCAATTGTGGCTCGCAGATGGAAAATATCCCTGAAGGTACAGCTGGTTCGATCACTCGGAGGTGTCATTACGGAGGGTGTGTAGCCTTGTCAGTGTTCATTTGGAATCTCCACCCTAAGTTAAGCGGCGTAGATGTCACTTCATCTCCTGAGTCATCAGATTGGGGATTTCTTCATGCAAATTAAGGCCACTCCACGGTAAAACACTCATGCGAAAGGGAGAAAATTAAAGCATTTTCACAATACACGACATTTCGCAATTTATATCACATACCAAAGTAATTTCTTAATATTTTTATTCGTCTCCTACAGTTCTTATATAGTTTAAGGTTATTGTATTTTATTCATAATCTATTTTTAATTCAGTACCAGAGTATGTCGGGAAATTTGATAAAGTTAGTAATATAAAATGTTAGACCCAAAAATTTCAAGGGATTGATATACAACAGGGCTGGCAATAAGTCGACCGCTGTCGACCGGTGGACCACCAAAGACAATTTGGAGTGACCGCCTGACGATTAGCAGTCAGTAATTATATATCGAATTATTCAAGATTGTGACTGACAGCAATACAGATTAAGTCTTCTACTGACTATAACTCCAAGAACTAAATTTAGATGAAAATATTTTATTTTTTAATTTATTTTGAACCGTTTAGTAATAAAGTACATCTTTTGATATTATTATATTTATGACCATTATCATTATGTTTGTACCTTCCGATTTGCTTTAAACGTAGTTTCAAAAGAGTGCGCTTGTTTAATTTAATTGTGTAGGTAAGTACATTATTAACTTATATTAAATATCGTAGACCTTTTCCCTACCTCATTATACCTACTCTACTGGTTGGACAACAACACCTTGAAAAAATTAGATTTAGCCCATACCCTGGAATAGTTTGCCCTTTGCCGTTATACAGTCATTAACAGTGTATTGTAGAAAAGCTTGTTTTAGAGTTCATAATCTTGTTATATGGAAGGAAAATCATGCGATTAACCATAACGGGAGAGTAAGAACACGTCTTTTTCATGATCAAAACATGATTTTTGTCAGAAGATTGCAAAATGTATTTTAATAGTCCTGAAGTGATCTGTACTTTTAATGCTATTCAGAGAGTGACGGAACTAGATGAAAATAAGATTTTTTTCACGATATCAAAATACTTAAAAACAGGTAAAAAGTAAGATTTTTTTTTATTGTACGAAAGTTACACATGCTCTTTATGTAAACGAGTCTTACTTTATTTTCATATTACGCCTGTTTGAATGAAAAATACAGAAAAAAAACTTTCAATTATATTCTATCAATGGAATTCACCCTTTTTTCATATGGGATCCAGTTTTCCAAATAACTTTCAATCACACATTCTTTCAAAGATTTTTTTGCAGTCTAATAATTTACACTGAACAAAAAATATTTGTGTTTGTGTTTGTATTTTAGCCTTTTGGGGACTTTTCTCTAAAGGAGAAAATCACTGTAATAATTAAAAATCTATGCATAACTTTTCAGCATTGTCTTAAATTAATTTTTTGAATTACTTTTAAAATGAATTTTTATTTCATTAGTGGTTATTTACCCCCCACCATCCGGTATAGTGATTAGTGAAGCTGAGTGCGGTGTCGTAGGGCCTGGGTTCAAATCCTGGAGAAGGCATGGATGTTTCTATTGTCATCATTCACGACTTTAATCTCCTTCATGCTTACTTCTGTAAGTTCCCGTCTGATAGTTTGTGGTAAAAATAGTCATATATTATTTTTTTAAACAGAAAACATTTTGGAAGAAACAAAGAATTTTTTTCTTTCATGTTAAATATAACCTTTTTCTCTTGAGAATTTTATTAATTTAATAAACATTGGAGCTTTTAATAGTAAGAATCTCTCAGTGTTTTTGTAATTCTACGATAATTCCGAGTAATTATTTAATTTTAAATAAATTATATGAAATGAAAATGTTCCGTACTTCGGAACAGACTTTTTTTTAAACAAGAACATTTTACGATTGAAAGATGAATCTCTGTTTTGCGAATTTTCAACATAACGGACTTTATTCGTGGTTTAGAGACTTCGTTAAATAGATATCCGACTATATATGCATACACACGCCACTTATATGTCCAAATTATATTTACAAAAAGAAGGGGGGAAATTTCCTTTTATAAAATACATTTCTGATATATACTCAAGAATAATTCATTTTAAAAATATTATCAGAAGACTTAGATACTTTTTGAGATATTTGAGAGTTCAAATAATATTCTTATTAGTAGCCTTGAGATAAAAAGTAATTTATTTATTTTTATTATAGAGACTGTTCACACAAAAAAGGAATAACGCTATTAACATTAAAAAAAATTTTGAAATGTCAAAATAAAAAAAGCATTAAAATTGATGAATTGATTAAATTACGTTATGAATATATCTATTAACTTGTATTTTATATACAATAGGAAAAAATATAAATATCGTTACATAATTTGGAAATGATTCATTTTTTATAAAAGCTGGCTTTCAAACACTTTAAAGCAGCTTTTCCAGCAATTAAAAGAGCATAAATCTTAATAAACACGTGTGTGTGTGTGTGTGTGTGTGTGTGTGTGTGTGTGTGTGTGTGTGTGTGTGTGTGTGTGTGTGTGTGTGTGTGTGTGTGAAATATATATTTTCTTATACAACTAAAACAAATGTTAGTTTTGCATGACATTTTTGAAAACATCCATTAAATAAAAAATACAACTTAAAAAAATAAAGATAAAAGACATTGTTGCTCTATCTGTCTTTCTTTAATTGAAAAGAAAAAGAAAATGTCGTCTTATATGGCAAACTTGTACCTGACCTTCGAAAAACGGGAAAATATTCCTAAATGGTTTCCTGTTTCTAAAATACGAAAGTACCTCGCACGATTTGATCTGTATTTGAAGGGAGTTTATCTTCATTGACCGGTAGCGTCCTTTTCAGTTACCATAGCAACAACAGTAGGCGTAGCTTCATTAACATATTCCGATCAAAACTCTGATTCGATTTTCTTATTCAGAGGAATAGAGTTTCGGAATGACGCAGTTTCAAGCAATGAAAATTTCTTCTGTTTTCCATTTAAAATGGTTGGCTATCGATCGGGCCTAGGCGGCCCACCTTCGTGCTTAGGGGTATGGCTTCTGAAACAATGGATCTTCGTGGCATTTTGAAAACGATCAATCTGTTCAAACCTTATTCAGATCTCTCGAAATGATCCAATATTGCATTTATGAAACAAAAATACATTCCATGTATGAAAAAGAAAATACTTTTTGCGTGAATCTTTTTGAGGTCTAGTACACAATACGGACTCATCTGTCATAATTTTACACTTTTAGGACCGTTTTTATAAAAACTGTACTATATCATTAACTTAAGGTATTCGACTACGTTTGGAACCGTGATTTTGCAAAAGCGAGCAAATGAATATTTTTTTAATATTTAGTGTCACTTAGATTAGAATACACGTATAAAATTGTTTTAACAATATTATTACAATAAAAGATTATTTAAATGCAATATTTTGGCAAAAAAAATGTACTTAGAATTACCTATTTTCAAAACATTCTCCTTTAATAACAATTGCTTTTACAATAATAATATTTTGCCTATATATAGCTAAGAACATACCAAAACATACCAAAAATTGACAAATTATTTCATTTTATATGTCATCTTATTAGCTTTATAAAAATACAAAATTTATTATTTTCCGCGTTCACTAGAACAAAAATTACAAGTGTTTAAGTAAAAGTAGATGCCATTACTTTAAGCAAGATATGTCATACTTTAAAACTCGTTTTACTCGAAATATGTTTTTTTGAAAATGCTCAAACGGGGACAGCGATTGCTCAAAAAGTTTTGCAAATTGTTAACTAAAATTTTTTGTGTATATTTTATATAATAGTAGCAGTGTTTTAACCATCAGGTTTATCAATCACTGTTTTATTACAAAATTTACAGTCCCTTAAGTGAATATAATCACTGTTTTTTTTAAGTAATTTCATATAACTAAGATAAAGTGCTCTAATTTTATTAAAACTTAAAATATCTCTTATCCTAAAGGTAATTTAAAAAATGAATAGCAAAGCAACACATAAGAATTGAAAAATCGAAAATTTGTTCATAAACTTTTGGTACAGAACGGGTCCCGTTTATGTTCTTTTTTTCTAAATTTTTACTAATTTTTCCCATTTTAGTAATAATAATTTCTTTCTCTATTCTTTTTTTAGCATATTTTTCTTAAAATGTACTCAACAAATCTAGAAACCGCAAAAAAATCCCATACCTCCATTTTTAAAAAAAATTGTCGCAATTAGTCGGATACCTTAAATAAATTGAATAAAACTTCCACTATATAGTTGAACTTATATTTATTGATTTTATGTGGTACAATTTATACCTTTTTTGAGAAGCAAAACTAACTAATGAATGTAACCAACCTAAAAAGATGCGGTTGTCCAATGTCTCCCGCTTCCACAAAGTGGCTCTCGAGCCAAAACAATTGCTCTGGCTTTTTTTATACTTCTTTGCATTTACCATTTATAAATTCCAATATACAACTTTTAAACTATCAATACATCGTTAAAAACAACATACGTCTTTCTCTTTTTCCCTACATAATAAAAAAATTAATAAAACATGTCCATCACAATAAAATTAAACACAACTATGAAGCTAACCTAATAACAATAATGGAAATAAATGTCTGAAAAATACAACTTATGAAACGAAGGCATTCACGACACGCATTATTTGTAACTCCAATAAATTGGCCAGTTTTTTTTCTTAACTTGGTTGCTTCCATTCCTAGAAACAACACCTGAAATGGAAACAGAATTTTCTTTTTCCTTCGATGAACATCATAGATTCGGAGCGGCGGTACAGAACAAATCTTCGTAGATGTGGCATGTATGTTCCTCGCGTGAGAATACATGACTGCTGCAGAGTCCACTGAACAAACACGGAAAAGATAATATACAGCAACTGTAGATTATATGTTTACAAAGTGCGGTGCTTGTTTCAAACCATCCAATGCACGAAAATTTATATTTGTCTGTATTATTTGTTGCGTTGAAAAAATGAATATATATAAAAGAAGTAGAAGAGAGGAAAATAAAACTTAAAATGATAAATACAAAAAGAATATTTTTTTTTATTTCCATGCTATATATTTTGAGTTTCTGTAGAATTAGTTACTGCAATATGAAATGTAATTCCATTAAAATAAAATAATACTAGGCATCTGTCTATAGCAACCACATTACAAACTTCATTGAAACTCAATTTTGAAAACATGTTAAGGATTTCAGTCGTAACGGATATTACGCACAGAAAGCAAGACTTTCCCTGTATAAGTTACTTTTATTTGCTGAAATATATATATTATTTATGTATATATATATATATATTATATATATACATGCATATATATATACACATATATATATACATATACATATATATATATATGCGTGTGTGTATGTATATAAATATTATTTATGCTTACATGCAGATTTTAAACACATTGTTTTGATGATAAATATATTTCCAACTTTATGTGGTTGTCTCTATTTTTAATTGGTTTAAAGACTACAAATTCATTCATTTTAATAAAAATAAGAAAAGTTCCTGTTTTTAATGAAAAATCATAAAAGATGTGCTTAATGAAGTTTTCAAGGAAAAAAGTATGTTAAGAAGTGATGTAATGATTTTTTCCAAAATTATTTTTAGAAAAAAAATTGCATTTATAACTTTTGTATTTGAATAGATAGCCATCATACAAAGTTCTTTCCAAAACTGTCTTTATTTTTTAGTATGATGATTAACTTTATAAAGTGTCTCCTACACGCACGCGCGTGCGCATATATATGTATATACAAACTAGAGCAAATATAAGTAAAAATGAAAAATAAGAGATTTATCAAAATTTTTCAAAAGATTTCTTTAAAAAATACTAGTCACAAAAGAAAAAAAAACGCAAAACGTAACAGATTGACAAATACTTTTTAAAAGTGAATCATCTAAAACAAATGTAATTAATATCACAACAATATTTATATGAAGTATGATGCTTTGTATATGTGTTCTATAAGTTAATGAAAGTAATGTAAGGAAGATCTTGTCTGAATTAAAATTTTAAATGCTGATTCCATCATGAAAATAATTTCATTAAAAATATCTGATTTATATATATATAACTTTATAAATTTCCTTAGTTCATTTAAGTTTTGTATTTGATAAAATGGATGATGATGCATTTTGGATGTGGACTGTCACAAATTGAAGACTAAATTTGAAAATGATGGTGCATTTTTAGCTGGGGGTTAATATTACAAAAATTATTTGGAACGTTTCTGTATGATAGGAAGAAAACATTTTCAGATACAGAAAAGGCTAAATAATATGTCATTTAAGAATATAGACTGATATGCATAGAAATGCTGATCAATGCTAATATTACTTACGCAGGATAAAAGAAAATTTGAAATTTTGGATGTTTTTATAGGCAGTAATTCGTTAAATAGATAATCAAATACAAATCATGTTTTCAGATGTACGCAAATTCAGTTTAAATTATTGATATTGGTAGAGAGAGAGAATAGAAATATGTGGAAATATTTCATACAAATTCTTTTTGGCATATTATGAAGCAGGAAGGCGTAATATTTTTTGAAATCATCTAAGTTTTGAAGTTTGTGTGACATATTAGTCTGATACAAATCATTACAAAATTATGAAAAGCTTCATTTTATTCATACCTTGCTAGTGTAAGGGGGAAATAAGTGTATTATTTTAAGATAATAATTTGCCTCACTCGGCATTTTACTTGAATTCAATTTATCAGTTTTTAAGATCATATACGTTGCATTATTGTAACAAATATTTAATTTGGGTTCGATCGAGAGAATAATACATCTCTCTTCCAAATGAAAACTCTTTCAACTTTTCTTACTTTTAAATTAAATTCTCAAAAATCATTCTTATATGGGTATATGATACAAGCAAGCACATTAGGGATCGGTCAAGTTAGAATTTTAAAAAGCGTGAATTATAAAATGTCGTAAACATAAATATTTTATAATAATAAATTGTGAGAAGTAAAATACTTTCCTAATATGTGCCTGGAATTTATATACATCTGTATCCAAGAAAAAGAGGGCGTGTGGAATCTAAATTTTACGAAATAAATGTTGAAATCACGAAATATGTAGACCCTTTTTAAATATAATTCTTGTAGAAAACCGCTTTAGTTCTTAAAATTATTTAAATTATAGTTATTATAGCCGCGTAAATAAATATACGAAAACTTTTTGAATTGTAACAACAGTTTAAAACGAAACAAAGTTACGTAATTTTAAATCTTGAAAATGCATTAATTATTTCAAAACTCAAAATATGAAAAAAGAAATTTTTGTTTGTGTGTGATACATTACCAATATGTATGGTCTTATTTTGTAAAATTATCTTTGTATTTAAAAATGGATTAGTATAGTAAAAGCAGATTTACAGAGGGCTGTTTTTAGTTACAGAAAATACGCTTCAGAAAATATGTAAACTAAATTCTTGTATTCACTATGATTAATACATTATATTTTTTTTTAAAAAAGTGAACTAATGAAGGATTAACAAAACAAAACAATTTTTTTTAAAATCACAAGATATTCACAAAACAGAAAATATATGTGATGAAATTGGGAATAAATGTCCTTTTCAAGTGAAGATATTTTAAACAAAAAACGAAATATAAATTTTTAGAAAGGATATTCATTGAGCTGCAGGAACAAATAAAAAGTAATATATATATATATATTTTAATATTTGCTTAAAATTAAGATTTTGTACTCATTCGAATAATTTGTCACATACATTTACCACAAAAGTAATTCTCGTCTATATATCTTTAAAAAAAATCTTAAAGCACACAATTAGGAATATTTTTTTAGTTTAACTTAAACCACAGCATTTATCAACCAAAAGAAAACTGAATCATACCAAAAACTCTTGGCTTATCGTATTATTTTTTTACATTCTGCTCTTTGAAAGAAGATTTAGAATTTTTTAAAAAAATAAGCCCAGTTGAAAGTTTATCGACCGAAAGTAATTGCTAATTACAATTATACAGTAGTTAATTTTATAAATAGTAAGACTCATATTGAAAGTCAAAGCTGTGTAACATCTCTCTTAGAATATTATGTATCATTGTAAAGAAATACAGGAAAGATAACGAAGTTGTTTTAAGGGGATAAAAAGTATACAGCTATGAATATGAGCACAAAAAAATTAAATTTAAACATTTGAATATTTCGATGCATTTTAATATCAGAAAATAGTGGCATAAATTTCATTTTTAAGAATGATACTTAGACGTGTTTCTTTACGTATCTAAAATCTCAAGTATTCAGTGTATATTACAGGATTATATTATATTTAAATTTCCTTAAGAAATTAAATGCTTTACAATGGAGTAGACGCTGACCTTGCATCACAAACACTTCATTAGAAGAAATTTAACGTTGTCTTATGAAATTCATTTTCATGATAGCCTCATGATGTAAAGGATTTCGGTTATTATTTATCGTTCTCATATGAGAATTAGTTGAAAATTTAGACAAATAATTTTATGAATAAATAATGTAATCTTTCTCTATTATATCATTCTTTACTTAATGTTTAAAAAAATCAAAAATGCTTTGAACATGTGTGTGTCGGAGGCAAATCATAAGACAACGGTATTGCAATTTAAATACTTGATACACTAAATTTTAAATAGTAAAATTGCGAATTTAAAAGCTTATCGGATGATTTCTAAGCAAATATGGTCTATAAAACGTAGCTTAATAATTTTAGTGCTTAGATTTAAATAGTAGCACCCTAAGTTCAGTATTAAACTTTAAGTCGTGTTTAGTTGATTTAAAAGTTTCGTATGAAATAAATTGAGTGGAAAATAAATAAGAAGCTTTTTCTTATTTTTCATTTTAAATTATTTTGAATTCATTACAAATAGTTAAATGTATATTTTAATAAGAAGAAAATAAACAGTATTTCTTTAGAGTTTCTAACACTTGAAAAGAAATAATTTGTATTAAGTGACGATTATAGACCCAACTCGTAAACAAAATTTATAACTCCTGATACTGCATGCTATTCGTGAGTATATAAAATCGCTACAATAAAACACAATGCTTTGCTGGAAAAAAAACTGTGAATAGTTTCATTAATTGAGAAAAACAAAGAATTGAAAGCTTTTTCAAAACAAAATTGTCTTAGTATCTGTGCGATAAAAATTGGGAACGGTTTTCATTTTTTTACATTATTTTTAATACCTAAAATAGTCGAGGAGGGGTGGGACTTCTATTTTATAATTCTCTAAGAATCGTTAAGGTATCCGACTAGCCTAAAATTGTTAATTTTGCCAAAAATTGGCAATTTTTTTAATGATTTTATTTTATAAGCCACTTTATTAGCTCTATAAAAAAAGTTTATTATTTTCCACGCTCACTAGAACAAAAATTACAAGTGTTTTAGTAAAAGCAGATGCCATTACTTTAAACAAGATGTCATACATTAAAATGCGTTTTACTCGAAATGTGTTTTTTTTTTTTTTTTTTTTTGAAAATGCTCAAATAGGGACAGCGATTGCTCAAAAAGTTTTCAAAATAATTAACTGTATATAATAGTAGTGAGTGAATATAATCACTGTTTTTTTAAGTAATTTCATATAATGACTAAGATAAAGTGCTCTAGTTTTGGTAAAAATTAAAATATCTCTTATCCTGGAGGGAATTTCAAAAATGAATAACATAGCAATACAGAAGAATTGAAAAACTTAAAATTAGTTTATAAACTTTTGGTACAGAATGGGTTACGTTTATGTTATTTTTTGTAAATTCTTGCCAATTTTTTTCCCATTCTAGTAATAATAACTTCTTTTTCTCTTCTTAATTTTAGCATATTTTTCTTAAAATGCGCTAAACAAATCTGAAGACCACAAAAATTCCCCATATCTCCGGGTTTTTTTAAAAAAAAGTTGCCAAGCAAGTAGTCGGATACCTTAATACGAGACGTATTTTTTAAAATTCAAACCAGCATTCACACACGCACATATATATATATATTCACGTCACTAGACATTAACAAGTACTCATAAAATTAAATTGATAGCATTTTGAAAAACATACATTGATCTATATGTATTATTTGAAACGACACATATAATTAATATTATATATTTTCTTTCTTTCTTAATTAAGGCACTTACTTCATAAAAAAATACGGTATTCATATAAATGAAATATTGTATTGATTACAAACGAAAACATACTTTTAAATGTGTCATCTTTTTGTATTTCCACAGAGAAATGTTTTTGCTGTGTTTTCAAAAAATACAAATGAAGACAAGAGGTTTTGCGTGCACTTGTAGAGGGAAAAAAAGTATTTTCCCCTTGTCAGGGCAGTAGCTTGCCGCTTTCCGAAATCAAGGAGCAGCCAAACATCACGCCAGGATGATAATCAATAAATCAAGGAGAAAAATAGAAAAAGAATAAACACACTATTTTATGATTGCATGGACAGGAATGCGCGTCTGGAAACAGCCCAAACTGATAAATTTTTCGTGCATTCGAAAACGACTCTGATTTATGTTAGACAATTCATTTTCTGCTTGCATTTTTTGTAGCTGACTAGTTTTTATACTTCAGAGTTACGTAAAGACAAAAAATCTTCATAAAAGTGATTACACTAACTATTACTAAGGTGACATTAATAATCATCTACTTAATTTTTTCTGTTTGAGAGTAATGTAGTTGGATAAATTAACCATAATTAGTTAAAACGCTTCGTAAATTACCTATAAATAATGATTGATAACAACGAAATATCTTGAGAATATTTAAGATATCCGACTACCCTAAAATTGCGAATTTTCCCAAAAAAAATTCACAATTTTTTTATAATTTTATTTTACAAGCCATCTTATTAGCTTTATAAAATACCGAGTATATGTTATTTTCCGTTCACTAGAACAAAAACTACAAGTCTTTTAGTAAAAGCAGATGCCATTACTTTAAGCAAGATGTCATCCTTTAAAACGTGTTTTACTTGAAATATGTGGTTTTTTTTAAATGCTCAAACGGGGCCAGCGATTGCTAAAAAAGTTTTGAAAATAATGAACTGAATTTTTTTGTGAATGTTCTGTATAATAGTAGAAGTGTCTTAACTTTCAGATTTATCAATCACTATTTTATTAAAAAATTTACAGTGCCTTATGTTAATAAGGGGTTGTAAATTTTTAAGAAATTTCATATAATAATTAAGATAAAGGGCTCTAGCTTTTGTAAAAATTAAAATATCTTTTATCCTGTAGGTCATTTCAAAAAAAGTAACATAGCAACACATTAGAATTGAAAAATTAAAAATTTGTTCATAAACTTTTGATACAGAATGGGCCGCGTTTATATTATTTTTTGTAAATTTTTACCCATTTTTTCCCATTTTAGTAACAATAATTTCTTTTTCACTTATAGCATATTTTTCTTAAAATGTACTAAGCAAATCTAAAAACCAGAAAAAAATCCGCATATCTCCATATTTTTAAAACAAAGTTGTCGGTCGTAGTCGGATACCTTAATCCAACTTCATAATTAATTAAAACCAGTCATTAATCAGATAAAATCTTAGTATTCAAACCGAATGTGGGTCTTCTTCAAAAATCACATTATACGGATTCTAATTAATTTTAGAATGATTCCCTCCTTTTAGTACAAACCCAAAGAATACATATTTCAATGCATTACGATTCCATGACGGGACACTGCCTCCGTATTTAAAAAGTGTTCGGTGAAATACTTGTTAACAGCATTTGCTAATATTTATTTCATAAAATGTAGCTCATATGTTATTTTACACTTTAAACTGTTTGTAATATAAATCATTAACTTATATCTATAGCTTTAACAGGTGCAACAGAAAAGTTTAACGATTGTTTAGTGCAGCTTAATATCAGATCAATAATGAGAAACACAATTGTTATTTGCTTATAATTTATTTTCCATTTGAATTTTTCTTTCGCATTTACAACTGAGTTTTTAAAAAAAGATAAGGGGTAGGTAAAATAAATAGAATTTATTACCTTTTTTAACATATGAATGGAATGTTTCATAACAATCATTAGTGTTAGAACTTCAATAAATTAACAGTGGCTCAAAATTACGAGATCATCGCCAAAATCCTCTTGTAGCTGAATATTGCGACGTAATATTCACTCACTCTATAAATTAACAAAACTTTTCTTTTATCATTCAAAATAAAAATTCCTCTTTCCATTGCGATAGACAAATGAAAATAAAGAACACAATTAGTTATATAAAAAAAATGGTCTGGTTCAAGTAGAAATTGGTAACGTTATACAATGTCCGTACACATCCCGGAATAAAAATATTATATTTGCCATTTATATATAGGACGGACATTTTAAAATCTATAATTGAATATGATACAAACATATTACAATAAGATTCTGAAAAATAATTCGAATCATACCTTCCTAGCAATGATCTTAAATAACTATTTATATGCAAAATCTACGTTTAATTTTTGTCAAAGCAAAATCATTAAAACTTGTATTAAAAAATACTTCAAATATTTTGTAAATTTTCAGCCCATATAATTAAATAATTTATAGGTTTAAATTATTAGCTTACTTTCAGAGGCCAGATTATTTCTGAAAAATTGTGTTTAGTATTTGAAATATGTTTTATTACAGTATGTGTCTTGAACTCCATCGACACATCATAATAATTTTTATGTCATTTTGAAAAATGTTTATTTTTTGCAATTTAAAACACCTTATATATTTATCATTTTTAGCTTAAAAGTAACTTAAGTAACTATAACAAATGTTTTATTCAGTGTTTGAGCAAATAAACTAATATAATTACATAGTTATCTTGCAAAAAATAATTGTTTCTTCATAATACTAAAATTAGGTTGAAAATATTAATTGCCTATTAAATTATTATTTGGAATGGTCAGTAACTAATTAAATTAATAAAACCTTGTTTTTTTCCAGCTGTATTTTTTATTTCAGCTATAATTCGTATCGATTTAAAATTATTATTCAAAATTGAAAGAAAGAAAGGCGCATAAAAATGAGTTAACACTGTGCTATATGCTTCTTTTCCGCTTAGTATTTTTAATTCGATGTTAAGTGAATTTTAAAGTGAAATGTTTACTTCACGAACATTGTTAGAACACAATGAAATAAAAATATCTTAAAAACTTGTTTTTAAGCTTTGGATCAAAAAAGTAACTCAGTTTTTTAAGATTCGTTTAGTATAAATATATAACGAAAAAAAGTTATAAATCATGTGAATTCGGTAAAATTAAACAATGTAAACTGAATCCCAAAAGCTTACGCCAATACTTAAAAAAATCCTCTCTAAAACTGAAAAAGTTTTTACGATGTGTTGTATTTTAAAACCAAGGTAACGAAACTTTGATAAAACATAATTACTTATAATATTAAAGCTTATTTAATAAACAAAATATAAAAGTTTTTATTCACTACAAAAAGAATGAGAAAATCATCGTGACTAGTAAGAATCAAAACAAGTCACGACGTATGCAAAATATAATGCTTACCAATTGAAATAGCAGGCTTCTAGGTAATACCATCTTTCGAACAAATTTATTTAATTTTTTAATATCAATTAAGCCCTCTTCTGCATTATGAACTTGCAAAGTAACTTAGTCATTCAACTTAACCTTGTTGTGACTTAGAGTTTTCCATTGGTATCCAGTAATTTTCATTTCTCTTTCATCTAATTTGAGCTTAATTTTTTAATGTGCACCACAGAGACTGTATTAGCTTTAAAGTCTTGATATCCAATCAATCCACAATCGCAAAAGAGACCTTCGACATCATTGCTCGTCTTTCAGTTAGTGATTTCGGCCGCCGCTTGTCGTAACTAACGCGGCTTACTAGACCGCCTAGGGCGGCAATCAGGGTGCACGTGCGGTGACTACCTAAATAAGATGATAACAGTGAAAATTCACCCATGAATTCATGGGTCGGTACTTATGTCTAACCCCAAGAAAAGAGGGCAAATTAATTCTCACACTGTTTCGAGGAGGTCTTGAAGGAGGCGCGGGACTTGAATTCAGTATTAGGCAACAGATGGTTCGATCGTGCGGAATTACTATTGAAGCTGTGAAGCATATGGTCGATGGATATTAGGAAGTATTAACATAAGCCTTGATGTCGTTTAATTATAGATTTAGTTAACATATGATCGCATGCAAGCGAACTGTTTATTATTATAGTGGGAATATTTCTTTTTTTATAAGTAAGCTGAAAAATTAATTTGGTGATATCGAATGAATTAATTCCGAAAGACCAGTTGCCACCTGTGCCTTCTCAATGGGGTCCCTATACTCTAGTTTGATACATAAAAAATTTCTTCAAAAATCAAATTTCAGAATTTTTTTTTAAAAAAAAGCAAATTATGCAAACAATTTTTTAAAAGTTATGTTAAATTCTCTGATTGTTTAGGATAATTTCTATTAACAGACAATCGTATGTTACATTTTTAATAGGAGGCATTTGTGCTTCTCGTTGAAATCTTCACAGGTAACTAGACTTTTATAAAAGTGATAAAATACCATATGAAATAAGGTTTAATGGATTTTGTATAAAAACAAAAGGAAAAAAATTATAAATACGTACACAAAGAATGGAAAAATTGTTGCTTTGTATTAACAAGTTACTTGACAAATCATATTATCAATTATTAAGACTTTTATAGTTGCAGTTAATTCATTCCCAGTCTGGATATGTATATTGTTTTTATATACAATTCTTATATAAATGTTGTCCGTGTCTTATATCAGTGCTATATAACATGTACAGATAAGCTTTACCTATTTAATTACATATATTTTAAGAATCTGGACCTAATATGTTTTAACCATTTATCGCTTAAATTAATACTTTAATGATTGCACATGTGCATATATATGTGACTGATTTTAGTTATTGAATGTAAATAACGAAAAAACAGTGTGTTAATAAGTGTTCCCAATATGTGCATGTGTGTGTATGCTTAATTTTTTTTCATTTTCATGTAGAATTAAACTTAAGAAAAAGCTTGATTCAAAGTGTTACAATAGTTAACCAAATTACCATTCAAGCTATAATCGTATTGCCTAGATATTTAATAAAAAAAGGGTAAATAGTGTTTTTCATTTGGTGTTGAAGTATAACATAGCTTCTTTTCGAAACTTCAATGACTAAGCATATTCATTAGTTTTTAATAGATGCAACAAATGTTAAATTTGTTTGTGAGTTTCTTAGGATGCTGAGATTCTAAAACTGCTTATATTCAGTTAGACATTGTTCTAAATATTTTTATGGGATTCTAAAATAATAACTTACGTTTGTGAGCGGTTTAAACTGAAAGAGAGAATTTCCTTTTTTTTTTTAATCCCAACTTTTTAATAATTACCAGATAGTTTTTCGGTACTGCCCTGTATTATCAACGAAAAAAAATATATGATAATTTTTTTATCATTTAAATATATTCAAGTGGTAAGAGAATTAAATTTATAACATTTACCATTTTAGTTTTTCAATTTTTTTAAGATGACGAAAATTCTGTACACTTCTGTCAATTTCACTCTTTTTTACAATTCAATAAGTCTTTAAATTATTTAAAATTCTAAGATCAACAACATTATAAATTTTAGGCATATATTGTTTTATCTTTATATCATTTTCCAAGAAAGACATAAAAAAATTACGTACAGTTATAAGTACATTTAAAATTATTTTACAGTTGAAATTATTGCTTCATTTCATTTACCATTCATTTTATTTCATAAAATGTTGTGCACTTTTTTTTTTAAAGAAAAGTAAAAATAATACTTATTGGCAATAACATTAAGTACCAAGCGAATGTTTTAATTTTCACAATACTTCTCAGTTTTCTAATTCTGATATTTTAATATATGCTCAGCAAAATTAAGATTAAATTAAATTCGTATCAGAGGGATTTAAAAAAATAAGAAATCTGCTGAACAATTCATTTGAAGCCAAAGTGAGGCTTTTATTAAGTACCTAATATAATTTTAAAAAAGAAATTTTTTCAAGCAAAAAAACAAAACAAAACATTAATTGAATTAACAAAACATTATTTTTTAGCTTAATTTCAAAAAATTTGAATAGATCTTAATAAATACATAGCGGGCTGTCGCGCGCATTTCCCTTAACTAGCCCCTGGGGTTGCTTTAATACGATGTTTGATATGTGAACTTCGTCTTGTGAAAACACTGTGATGTATACAAATGAATACAGTGAAATACGTTTAACGCGAAAACGCTTAAGACGAAATATCGGCTGAAGCGAAATAATACACCGGTCCCGACAAACTACTATGTATTTTCATGAATTTTTTTCTCTTAACACGAAACGAAAATCACTTACCACGAAAAGATTTCCCTTCTGGGAGTGAACAAAATACAGAAAACACCAGGCGGTATCCTTTTGTATTATTGGAAAAATTCGTTGCAGAAGATGATGATAATGAGTGTACAGCCCCAATTGTGACAGACAAAGACATTTCGGAGCTTGTTAAAAGCTCAAAAAATATTAATGATGCAGATTCTGATGATGAAAATGAAATAAATAATGCAGCTTCTTTTCCCACATCATCGGAAAAGAGGAACATCATGAAAGGTATGCTCAGTTATATAGACTCACATTCCATTGGTGAAATGAAACACGATAATGAAATGGACGATATCGAACAATTTGTTAACAATTGGCTGGTAAAAAAACAATGCAAAGAAAAATATCAGATTATTTTCCAAAAACTCAATAAATGTTTTATTTTTTTAAAAATTTCAAAATTTTGTGTTAAATTTCTTTAGGTTCTTGTGGATGTTTTTGTTTCATTGATTTTTATTAGATGCATGAATATATACATATCTATACAAATAAAATTAACTCTAAATTTCTTTGATATGTGAGTGGTTTTTTTGGGGGGGGGGGGGTAATATCCTTGAACACAAAATTCCTTTAACATGAAAAACTATTCCAGTCCCTTCAGTTTCGTGTTAAGTAATTTTCACTGTATTACGATTTAAATAGAAGTATAGCTAGAACGTGTGTGTGTGTGTGTGTGAACAAAGAAAAGATAGGCGAAAAAACAGAAGAGAGAAAATAGTCAAGATGGCGTTAGAGAAGCATTACTGAGATCAGAGTTAACTAAAAAGGATTCAAAACGAGTATACCGTTATTAAAATACTGTTTAGAGATCACATGTATTTTTATCTTTATTTGTTAAAATCGGATTAAGCTCAACTACTCCATAACGCTCCATATTGAATTTATTTTAGAATTGATCATTAAATAAATTGTTTAAAGATTAAGTTGTAACTTTATTGGGTTAAATAAGGCAATGAAATTAGTTTATTTTTTATTGTTTAAGCTGACATCTCCTTAGAGCTTGCACGATGTAAAACTAGAACTGAAACTTGTATTTTTGAGAGGAAAAAGGTGAATTGGTTATCTGTGTGAGTTCGTATTTCTCCCTCCTCTCTTCCTTCATCGAAAAGTCTAGTGAAAACGTTGATGTTTGACTGAACTGAACATTTATAAATTGTTTTTACTCCAAAGTTTTTGGCTTACAAACATTGAACTCATAGCCCTCAAAATCTACACTATAATTTTTACTTTTTTTAAGAACTCAAGAGAGCTTAAATACCGATATCAAATCTTGGTTTAAACTTTTTTAAAAATTATATAACATCTAAATAAAGTATAAATGTCTATTTGAGCAGTAGTTGTAGAAATTTAAAAAAAAAATAAAACATTTGAAAATGGCTACCATCAAAAATTTAACAAATGAAAATAGATCCTATATTTCTCCCCAGGTGTATCCTGGAAAACTCCTGATAACAAAGTTCCGAGTCAAAATGCCATCTATCATTTTATTGTTAAACACTTTTTCTTTTAATTGCGGATTTGGATTTGGCTGGGTAAGCGGGGAAGTTAAGGTCACATGGATTGCGGATATTGACAATAAGCTGGAAACTA
This sequence comes from Trichonephila clavata, assembly GCA_019973975.1. Taxonomy (NCBI): domain Eukaryota; kingdom Metazoa; phylum Arthropoda; class Arachnida; order Araneae; family Nephilidae; genus Trichonephila; species Trichonephila clavata. Next base: position 327,140 of record BMAO01022742.1, read on the forward strand.
TGAAAAAAGCATAAAAGAAGAAAAATTGAAACTCACTTGATCCTAATGATTCTGGTCAAGATAAGGGGTGGGGGGCTTAAAAAGTCACCAGACTGCCGCAACTTGCTGCTTCCGCTTGTGTATCCGTTGCCGACTTTTTAAGGAAATAGAACCATTATGCCTTAAATGTCTCAGTGCGTGAGGTTAGAGACTCTTAACATGAATGCCGTGCTAGACCTGACCGCCGCCCCACAAAAATGGAGGTTTCTACACACTTTTAACATTGTCTCATGAGCCATGCGGACACTCTTTTCCTGTGCTTCACGCAAGTCACGCACGCATAAACGATACGCGAGTTACGTGAGCGATTTACTTGCGAAGTATACATATTTGTTACTGCTAGTAAAGCGTTTAGACAAGTACGACACGTAGAGTTATGTTCTTGCTCGACGAGTGACATAAGTTCCGATGTTTTGCTACACGCGAAAAAAAAACTTTTTTTTTTATTAAAATCCTACCCGCGACATCGGGACGAAACCTGTGAAACGCAACAGAAGAAAAAAAATGAATGTTGATACTTGTATTTCAATATACCGTTGTTAGTCCATCCTTTGTCACGCGTTCATACTAATCTATTCGTTTTATCTCACGTAACAATATTATTTCGTTGAGAGCAGCCAAAGGAGACATTTTGTCTTCTAAAAGACTCAATGAACACAACACGTTTTATAGTTTGAAACCAATCTTCTTCATCGATGTGATTGAAAGTTGCGTGTTAAGTCTTGACACTGAAAAGAAAGAACATAATCAAATCAAACGATATTGGATATTATTCAGTAATTCACTTGGAATTGAAATGTTTATTTCGAAGTAAGGCTAAATTATTGTATCATTAATTAATACAAGCCGAATAAGTAATATAATGATAAAAAGTGATAGTGTTTTTCAATGAAAACTTTCATGCAATGAGAAAAGAAACGTTATCGGTGAGACAATGGCAATATCGGGAAAATGACGAGGGAGAGTGAGATTTTATTTACGTCGCATTATACACACACACACGAGAGTTATTGGCCTTATAAGTTTGAACCATGATCAAGTGAAGAGGGCGACACCTGAGCTGGTATCTGCTTTCCGAGTTTCCACTCCACGCTAACGGGAGAACTTTGATCTTGACCAGGGGTCGACAACCTTTTAACTGTGGCGTGCCAAACCAATCTACCAATAGGATTCAGCGTGCCACACAATAGGACATGTTTGAAATAATTTGATTACCGCGATAATACATACAGAGTTTGAGAATAGAGGTCAATAATACAGATTTACAATTGCAATGTATACTAATTTTACATCTTTTAAAGATATTTCTTAACATAAAAATAAACAGCATCAAATATAACTATTTTTTCACGCAAGAATAGAAAAAAATAAATTGTACATATATTTTATGTATTTTGACACATATTTATTAAAATAAGAAATAGACAACATAAAATATAAGAATTTCCATTCATTGTAGTTAAAGAAAAAGATAAATAAAATTTTTAAGGCGTGAACTTAGTCCTTGCGCAGCTCTACTTTCATATCGCAAACTCAGGGGTATAATGTGAGACTTTCGATTTGACACGATTTTGAACATTCAGTTGTTAAACAATTTCTTTGCGAACTCGAAATACTTTTTGCGTGAAGATAGATTTTTTATTTAGATATGTAGAACCAAAAGTGGAAAGCAGAGAATACATTCTCTCTTCAATTAATTAAATTTCTGCAGCAATGTCATTCAATAATTTACAAAATAGCTGCAAGTTTATCTTTAGAGTTACCTTTCAGATTTTTTCGTAATTCTGTAAATGTCCACAATTCTAAATATGTTTATTAAATGTCCATTACAAATTTATCAACTTCCATCCACTCAAAAATTGACAAATGAGTGGAGTAGGGCAGAGAGAGAGTGTCGCTCAAAACTGTACCGCGTGCCACATGTGACACGCGTGCCATAGGTTGCCGACCCCTGGTCTAGACAGAATCAAAACGTGCATTATCCTCTCTACACGGTTAGTTTTTGGAGGCCCTAGGGTTCAAACTCATGACACTCTGGAAACGAGTCCATGACTACGACCACTAGGTGACCACGACCACCTGAAAAATGAGGATGGGTAGTTAGAGAGATATTGAAGCGGTAAACAGCTATATAAAAGTTTCAATAGATTGTTTCTTAAAAACGCACTCAAAAGCAATACGAGGGTTGTTGGCAACGGACTTGGTTATTCTGAACCATAGTCAAGTACTTTGGAGCTTTAACAAAATTTACGCACAGGGCGTGAGCTCACGAGTTCGCTACCATAACCATCCGAGTACCGAGCTCGTATTGATAGTAACGATTGATTCAAGAAACATTATCAGATTAGAATCATCGTTTTATACAGCCCACATAATTATAATATAAAACACAGTTACACCAAAATATGAATTTAAAGTGCTTAAACATGGTAAATAAAGTGTTTTCCATGTAAATTCACATAAACCTGAGAGAAATGCACCATAGTATATAAAATAGAAATAATTTAATGTTCCTTGGGTGTCCCGGTATCATTTGAACCACGGCCCGGTACCGGTCCGTGGCCCAAGGATTGGGGATTATTGTCTTAAATCCTTTGTTTATTTTAGTCAACAAATATTTTATCAAGATATTCAAATGCTTGAAAATTGCAACTAGTTTTATATTATATTTATTTATTCATGTAGCTCATTATTATTATTATTATTTGAATGAAAAGGGAAAAAATGGATCCGATTTTAGATATAAAAAGTAATTCTCTTATTTTCAACATAAGTTGATGCTAAACCATATAGCTTGTCAAAGATTATATATATATAAAAAGAAAAGAACATATATAGCGGAAAATAATAACAATAAGTACATTAAAAGTAAGAATTTCAACTAATACAACATGAAACTTTCAATTACACTAATCTTTAAATCAATGTCCTTGCGAACTAAGCAAACATACGTGTGCCTGCAATAAATTCCCATTCATTTCACGTGGACCATAAACTTTATATGTATTTTTTTCGTCACTTAATAGGTATATCAGTGACAGTTGAAACTTGAGCATTTTGTAGAGAAAAACTTAATCTCCTTATCGCAGATACGTGCTTGAAACAGCTTAATGATTTTGCTACGTGACAAGAATAGCTCGAGCGACATGGACTTGGTGTAGACTCAATGGAGATATGCAGTGAAGTGATCGTAAAGATTTAATAGTCAGAAATATAATGGAGACACTAATTTGTTCTAAGAAAACTGAGAAAAGTTTCTTAAAATTAAAATATTAATTTAATTAAAAACGTCATTTATAGTACTTCTAGAAAACTGCAATAATTAAACAAAAGAGTTAATTTATCATCTAAGTAGATTTGGGATTTACTGCTGTTTTCGAGTCCAAAACTACATCGACTTCTGCTTGAACATTGTTCGATTAAATTTTTTTTAAAAAAGCTCTGATTATATTAATAAAGTTTCTTAATTTTTATGGGGGTGGGAGATTCTGGCATTTATAATTCTGTAAGATGAATGCGTTTAAAATTATATTTTTTTTCCTTGTAAAATATATCCTGTGAAAATTATATATACTCTCAAAACTATTTTTAAGGAGAGAAAAAAAATTGAAATATTATAGTGAAAAATAGGTCAGTTGTTTAAACATTAAATAGGGGAAAATGTGTGTTGCTCCTTATTCTTAATAATTCTACATTATGTTGTTAATTAATAATTCTTTTCATAGGGCAGAGGTGTACACAGGGGGCCATTCTTCGAAAGAACTAAAAGATAATCTTCTTTTTAAAAATTAAGTATTTTTTGGCATATTTGGGTGACCCCCCCTGTGTATGCCACTGATTTAAGATTTATCTTGGGAGCTTAAGAATCAACAGTCCCGGTGCTTTCATATATATAAATTTAAAAAGGATGTTTTGAAACGTTTGAAAGTGTGTATTTTAAATCAATCACTGACGCACACGTATACATTTCGAAACTGTATACTTGTATCAAAATATTCATGAGTTTATGAATGTTTGTTTTAATTCAAGTGCTGTAACACTTACCATTGCATTTAGTGCACTAAGTTTATTTTTGTTTCAATAATATAAGCAGAAAAATAATACTTTATTTAAATAATTCAACAACCGTTGCTTTATGTATTGTTCCAAAGCTTCGAAATGTCTCTCTACATTTAAAAAAAAAAATGAAACATTCATATATCGGGCGAAACTTTTTTTTCAAAAAAATTTCCCCAATGATTTATTTTATATTTTAGTGAGTTTTTTTTATAAAAAATGAAAATTATTTTAAAGGTCGAAACTGCTTTATTCAGACCGATTCAGCCCTATAACTGAAAAACACTCTTTTTACGTACTCATCTACCCAGATACGTTGAAATAAATAGAAATCATTACTCTTGAGACTGTTACTCTCCTAAGCAGATTATTTCTGAAACATTTTAACACAGATTTATATTTTTTTCGCATCCTCTTCATCTATTGTTTTCCTCAGAGCTTATTAGAGGACATAAATTAAAGATGCATTTTCCTCTACAAAATTTGCAACTAGCTCATTTATAGGTGAACAGCACCGAAGAAGGGTACTTTATTAAAAATGGCTTTTCTGTCTCTGCACTCACACATTCACTTGCTATGGCCTCCTTAAGGTCTTTTAAGTACTGCCTTTACAAAGGAAGATTGAAACGCTTTCTCTCCCAAATGATTCTGCCTGTCACAATACCATTCTTCTGATCCCTCCTATTCATTAAGTTTACTCTCCATAATCGGCCATTTTGAAATTCGGATAGGCCTTAATTGCAGCCAAGCCATTTCCGCCCGCAGTCCAATGAATAACAGCGCTAAGGAGGGGTAACAATCCTTTAACGATGCCTCACCTTCCCCCTTCCCTCTCCCTCCTTAATTTGAAACCGTGGCAATATACAGCCGGACCTAAACTATATGCACGAAAGCTTTCCCAGTCGTCCAATCAGAAATGCAGTTTTGGGGTGGCTGAGAATTATGAATAATCAAGCAGGCCTGTAATGGTGTCGCTTGAGTGCATTTGCGAACCCCCCTTCCCCCGCCTTCCACCTTTCCTTCGCACCGCTTCCCGTATAAGAATAGACTTTTATGAACGCTCCTCTGGTAGCAGTGCGTGGTTCCAGCACTATTTTTTTAACATGCCCTCCCCCCTCCATACGAAATTTCCATATATACCGCGGAATTCATACGCCCTGACTATAACGTTCTAGTCTACCGGAGGGGGAAAGAATTGTCAATTTTTTAATGCGCTTTCTATTATTGTTTCTTTTTTAACGGTGGTTTCAGAATTTGAAATAAATTGTTTAAGCAATTTTTGTATGATTGAAATTCAAGGAAACATTTTTAGAGTAACTTTTTTCAAAGGACAAGATTTTGGATATGATTTATATCAGTGGTACGGATTAAATTTTTTTTGACAATAATGTATATATAATTTTAATTCTTGAATACTATAAAAATCTAGCCTGCTTTACCTTTCTTTTGTAATTTTATTAGTTCAAGTTTGAACAATTGCTTAAGCAATTTTTGCATGACTGAAATTCAAGGAAACATTTTTAAAGTAACTTTTTTTTTGAAGAACACGATGTTTGGATGTGATTTAGTTCAGTGTGGTACGGATTTAATTTTTTTTTAATATAATGCAATCCTAATTTTTGAATAATATAAAGAGTCAAGCATACTTTAAACATTCTTTTGTATTGTTTCTTTGTTTCAAGTTTAAACACAGAAACATAAATTAATTTAGGATTTAAGTTTGCTTTGGGGGGAGGGGGCGTGATTCAGACGTTAAAAAATGAGATTATGTTTAAATTGATGGAGTAGTTCTGTACACAGCTTCTTAATAAACGTAACACTTTACAATCAAAAAGTTAATCTTAAAGTTTTTTCATTTCTGTAATAAATTAAAATGACAAATTAAACAATGCGAAAAGAAATTATAAGACCACTAACAAGTTAATGCATTTCTGAAAATAAAGGAATAATATGTCTATTTTAGCTTATTTAAAACTGACCACGAAATAGTTTCTGTACTAATTGAAAATTCAAGAATTTACTTTAATTTTATAAAATTCTAATCATTTTTCTAAAATTTAAATAAGGCGTCTGTTATAAGAAACTATAAGACCACATGAGAAAATCAATGTGTTATTCGTCAGTCATCAGAATCTTTATAAAATGCATCTGTTAGTATTTCGTAGAAGTATTATCTAGAAAGCAAAGGTGCAGGTTTTAATTGTAGTATTTACGGTTTATTTAAAATTGTCTTGGGGGCAAGAGCTATTTGAATGCGAAGTGAGAAAAATGTTACTTTATAAGGAGAGTGAAGAATTTGAAGAAGGATGGCTAGGTTTATGAAGTGTTCTAAAACTGCCCTTCACATTGTCATAATTAAAAGGGATGATTCAAAAAATAAATAAAAATATCTAGAAAAAGAAGTATTGTGACAGCATGGGTTGAATGGCATGGTATGGATCTACAAAATTTTCGATTGCAGGTTAAAAAAGGTATATCAACTCGTAAAATTTGGAAATGTTTCAGCAAAAAAATTAACGTGGCATAATTTGGTAGAATCAAATCAAATACTAATAAACAAGGTATCAAACATTGGCACGGCCAAGTAATTTTAGCGCGTTTTTCACATGTTGTATTTTACAATAATGCAACTAATGAACTTTTTACTAACAGAAAGTACACAATAAATTTACTAGGTAAAATTTGTGAAAATTTTGTTATATACTAGCGAAATTCAGGAAAATTTGTAGGAAAATTCGGGAAAACTATGGGAAAATTTAAATATGATTCGGCTCATCTAGGGCACAAATGCGACCCAATGCCGAATACCCGAGGTCAATTGGTTGCTTATTGGCTGAAAAAAAGGTACGACAAAATATAGAACGAAGACGAAATTTGCGTCCTAATAGCGCTTTTGTTCCACTACGTGAAAAACGCGCTAAAAATCTTTGAAAATGAAGAAAATACCAAGTTATTGAAACATTATCAAGAACAAAGACTGCAAAGCGTTAAAAATATTACGTAATGGAACGATGAGTAAGAAATCTATATTTTTGTGTCGAAAAGAAATTTAGCCTTGACGATCCTGCAGGCACTAGTAGAACAATTTGAGGAAGGAACCGGGAAAAAAATGCTTCAATCGATATGTAAAAGAATTATTATTAATGGTTAGGGGTTCTTGTGATCATAACTGTTGCGTAATTTACAACGAATTTCAAGACATACAGAATCTGCACAATAGTAAATTATATTATATAATCATTTGATAACGTTTAAGACTTTTGAAGTGGTGATTTCTTAATATTTTAGTAGGATGTAGCTGCATGGCATACATCTAAATTTACCTTCGAATTGTTTTAAACAAAAATGTTTTGTCATGTTTAAGTCGAAGTCTTGAGCTGAGCCTAAGGAAAACCTTCCAAATTATATTAAGTCACAAAGTCTTATTTTCATAAAAACAGCTTTCATCTGCCAGTGAACTGGAAGTAGCCATAGCAGAAGAGTAGCAAATCTTAACTACTTGGGCCATTTCAATGAAAAATTAGTGTTTTAGGCTACCAGAAAAAGTGGAAGACCAATATCATATTAAGTTTCATTTATTTTTTATTTTTAAAAAAGTAATGTCTTATCAGTTTTAAAAGTGCAATTTTCATTTCTTTTTAATATCTGTAATTTAATAATTCCTTGCATCATTCAAAATTATTCTAATTATAACAAAGAGATTATTGTATATTTCATGTGCTTAAATTATAATTAGAGTCTATTTATTTCATAATTCCCAAAATTAATGTAGCCTTATAATTTCTTAATGGAGAGCATAAAACTTTTATATAAGATGAACTGATTTGAAAAATAAGTAAGACAGAGCTACTTTTATTACAGAAAACAGAATGTATCTCTTTATATATAAATGTATCTATGACCTTATATATATATAAAAAGTGAAAAATATTTATTTTCTAAAAAAACCGTTTAATGATGCACTTAAAGATCTAAATAACCAAATTTTAGAAACATTTAAATAGATATCTTACTTCTTTCCAAATATATAGCTTTTCTTCACGCTTTTTTTTTTTTTTTTTACTCTTTACTAAAAATCTTCATTTGATATTTCAGATAATTTAGAATTAAGCTTCTATTTTTACTTTTCGTTCACCGTTTTTCTAAAATGTAAAATTTTATTGCAGTCGAACCTCCAAATTACGAACCTCTATATTACGAATTTTTCTATGTAGTGAACTTTTTCTGGAACTGAGAACTTTCCACGATTTTCTTCTAAAATAATCTCCCAATAGCGAAGTGCATTTTGTATATAATGAACTTTTTTCTTGTGTGATTCAATTTATTTCTCCCTATTTTAAAAGTATTTCTGGACATTTTAAGTTTTCCTCTCTTTTAACACATTTTATGGTGGTCATAAATCTTGAACTGGTTTTATTAGGTGCCTAACTCACCGAGGGCAATAGAATTCTGGGCGTTTCATCCGAGAAGTGCAATCTCTAACCCCCACTGTCCAGTTCACTAGCAACATCTTCGATGTCCTCTTTCACCTTCAGTGGAGTTGTCTCGTATCCTTGAACTCGTCTCCGTTCATTTGTAGTGTTGATCAGTCGTACCAGTAATTTCGTTTCTTGTCGCTCGAAAATGTCAAAACATGAGTGCTTGAGCACGAAAAAAATTTAATTTTTCAGGAAGTAGATAAAGGCGTCAAGAAAAAAGATATTGCTTTAAAATTTGGTATTCCTCCAAACAGATTATCAACTATTATCAAAAATCCAGACAAGTTATGAAACTATGCTTTATCTAATTGTTGTTCAAAATGTTTGAGAGCATGTGTCTATGAAGATGTCGTCGAGGCAGTTTTGAAATGGATACATACAATGCGAGATGAAAATGTTCCGATCTCTGGACCTTTCGTAATAGAGAAAGCTTTTCAATTTGCGAAGGTATTTGAATACGTCCAATTTATAGGTAGCAATGGATGGCTAGAAAAATTTAAGAAAAGACATTAGGAATACACCTGAAAAGATTTTTGGTGCATTGAAAATATGTGAGGCGTATTATGAAACAAAGCATATTTCAGACAAAAAAACTCTAACAAAATTAATAGATTTTATGAGTATATAAATTTAAGGACGCATGTGGTAATATACGTTTAGCATTTCTGGTTATAAAATAAGGTATGTTTAAAATTATTTGCATAATTTAAATTAGAAAATATCCTTAAAATATATTCATTAATTTTAACATTAATTTTTTTTTAATGATGAAATACAGTATATTCCTTTTTGTTCTTTTCCTTGCAGTTTTTCTATCTTTTTTTTTTGATGGGTAAGATCTATAAAATAAACAGATATTAATTTACAAAAAAGGTGTGAATAATTACTTTCTTTAATATATAGTGTTTATGAATTTAAAATTTATTTTATGTGGTTTATATTGAAAGATGAACCTTTATATAACGAATTTTCCATATTACGAACTTTTTTTCGGGATTTGGCAACTTCTTTAAATAGAGGTTGACTGTAGTAATTTTTAAGTTATTTCAAATTTACTTGAGGACAATATGTTGAATATAAATGTAGCTATTTCTTAATAGCCATGTAATTATTAAGTTGACATGATGAAATATTGAAAATGGCAGGCTTCACTGCTTTTAAAATATGTGCACATAATTTCACGGTCTGTAATAGAAGTATGAAGCATTTCCGAGACACGGAATCTTATTGCGTATTACTTGATATTTAGACTTCATACAAAGCGATATTGTTGCAATAAAAGCTTTTTTCCTGCTTCTTTTTGTATTTTCTGATAAAACTTAAAGGTACTCTATTCAATATTTTTATCGGAGGAATTGAATAGCGTTAGTTGAAAAGTAATGTACTTTAAATAATAGCTTACTATGTATAAAGAATACCAGTGATTTTATACATTATTATTGAATTTTTAACTTTGTAATTGTTCAAAAGTATTTCTAAATTTGGCTTCGGAATAAATGTATCTAGAATTTATCGACTTCGTTAAAACTGTGCAAGTTATCATTCAAGATATCCAAACATAGAAAGCTTCTAATATAAAATACATTAATTTTCTGTTTATGAGCAAATAACTATTTAATCTGATTTTAAATATAACCAATACTGATTGCAACAAAGCGTAAGAAACATTAAATTCTTAATTTGCTTGTGAAGCATTTTTATTAATAATGCATAGTTTGAGTTGAATCCTTAATTTATTTTTAAGCAGTTATTTTCTTTAAAGCCATAGTGCAACAGATTTAAATATTAATGTTGTTCACAATGCTTTAATACCTGGACTTGAATTCTAATAAAACTGACTTAAAAATAATAAAAATAAAACTAAAAAAAAGATTTTTTTTTTTTGAATAACATGAAAAACATCTTTCTTTTTCGTGGTTTCGGATATTCTGGTCAGTACCACCCTCTCCCTGCAGGTATATATTCGATGAAGAAAACTGATTATTCTGTCAAGTAATTGTAATATATTAAACAAATTGCTGCTTGAATAATTGATACGAAAGTATTTAAGTAAAGATGAGCATACTGGTAAATCAATTGCCACAGTTTAAAAACTCTTTTAAAATGTAGCCTAACTTAAGGGTCAAAATTCCTATTCAGAAAGAATTTCAAACGCATTTTTAACAAATCTGCATTTTTGACTAGGTCAAAATTAAATGACATTTAGGAAAAAAATATGAACCTTTTCAATTAAGGCATTATTGAGAATATAGTTTGAATAATGTGAGTTAGATTCTATTTCTCTCTCTCCCCCAATATTAATACTTATATGCAAGAAAAAAAATTATTATTTAAATTAAGGAAATATCGGGATTTCTTCTTTTAGCATACAATTGAAAAAAAATTACGTTTCTTTTAATTATTATTTAAACAACATAAAAACGGTAAGGCCTCGTGAACAAAAAACAAGATAATAACTACAGAATATATAAGTGTCATGAATAATTAGCACTCAAAAGTTGTCAGGTAGATTCATGAACTTGTCAAATAAATGCACACTAAAAATTTTCTAATATTGAAATGATATATTTTTAAAATCATTTGTGCTTTTTTAAAAAGACGTGAAAGTCGAAGCAAAGTCCTACTCAATTTCACTCTGACTTGTGAAAAAACGTGCATTCTTCAGCTTATTGAAAAATGTCTGTTTCTTAGTTTATTTTTCTAAAAATCACTTTAAATTATACCGTTTCCTTTTCTGACTCTGATAATTAGCTCCGAAATTCAGTAAAATGTTATTAAATAAATATAAAATTATTTTTTTTTAATGGAACTTCACAAAATTTCTGTTCACGTTATTCCCAAATGAAAAAAATCTAAAGGCTACAGTTAAATTTGTTAAGAATAGAACCCATTTATATATATATATATATATATATATATATATACAAGGGGTGGATCACAAATGAAAAGGTACGAAACGACATAAAAATGAAACAGTTAAATATTTGCATATTCCGCCAAGGGAGAATGTAGCGAGACATCTCGGGATGCCCTTGGAGACTCTGACTGGGATCGGATTATGCGCGGGTGCCCGCATGCGCAGGAGAGAGCAAAGGCTCTTATGAAAAGCGGCGTCCAAATGATGCGAGCACAGAATTACTCGAGCACAGAAAAAGCATTAACTCCGATGTGTACTGTGAGACACTCCGACGCCTACGCAGGTCCATCAAGAACAAAAGACCGGGACTGCTCACGGAGGGTGTGGTTCTGCTCCATGATAACGCGCGTCCTCACGTCTCCAGAGTCACACAAATGGAACTGGATAAGTTCCAATGGGAGAGGTTGGACCATCCGTCCTACAGTCCGGACATGTCACCCTGCGATTTCCACTGGTCCACTGGTCCACTGGTCCACTATTTGGTCCACTGAAGAAACACCTGAAAGGAAAGCGCTTCAACTCGGACGACGTACTGAAGGACACTGTGAAGGACTGGGTCTCGTCACAGCCACAGGAATTCTGGGAACAAGGAATCCTGCGGCTTGTTCATCAGTGGGATCGTTGTGCTCAGGCCTATGGTGTATATTGTGAATAAAGTCTATATTTGTACCCACCGTGTCGTTTCGTACCTTTTCATTTGATCACCCCTTGTATATATATATATGTATATAAATATATATTGGAGCAGGATTTACATTAAAAGGGGTGGAATACATCTTTTTTTACAATTTAATTTGTAGTATGAGCTGGTGATCTAGTATATATATATATATATATATATATATATATATAAGTTAATTATATATATATATATATATAAGAGAAACCTTACTGTTCCCTATTGATACTTACATAAGTATAACTAGTCAAGAGAATAAGAAAAATTAGCCTCAGTAGCACAATAGCAAACTCTTGGCCTTAGGAACCAAGATTGCAGGTTTAAACCCAGTTTTCTGATGTTAACCTTCACCTGTAATCTGCCTATACACTGGGCCATAGGAAAAGGAAAAAATATTATGGAATTGTAGTTACTACTAAATAAAATACACAATACTATTAATATAAGGATAAAATTTAATAAACTACGAGTACTTACTAGTATAGAGTTACGATTAGATTATTTATAATAACCATGATTAGAATCTATTAAGAATTCAGAATTAGGCTAAAAGCTAAATTTCTTATTATAATGAAAATACAAAAGTAATTTATAATATATATATATTATAAATTACTTTTGTATTTTTGGTAAAAGTAATAATTTTAACCGCAATATTACTTTTTATCCGAATTATTTAAAGCTAATTAAAATTAATAGTAATCCAGTTAAAACTAATTACTTGGATGTATCAATGTATATTAAGGACTATAAATTACATAACAATATTTATGATAAAAGAGATGATTTTAATTTTAACATTCTTAAAATGCCTTATTGGAAGTCCAATTTATCCATATCTATACATAGAAATATTATTTTCAATTATATTTATCGTAATAACGTATTAGTTAGTGATAAATTTAATGTATATTTAAATTTTAATAACTTTATTAAACATTGTATGGAACATGGATACCCTCCTAAATTTATAAAAAGTTACCTAACAGTTAAATAAAAATATATTATTAGTTGTACAGTTAATCGATAGATGGCGCCTCAAGCTAAGTAAACTAACAATATTATATTTTATTTAAAAATACTTGTATATGTATGGGTGGTACTTTTATTTTCTATAAATTTTAAAACTAAATATATAGTTTTTAAATGTATATATATATCTATAGTATTAATGTTATTTTATCTAAACTTAATAATTTTATGCGTTACTGTTATTGTCCATTGCCTGGGAATATGTTTTGCAGTACTCACGCGGTAAGTCTTTATCTAATAGCTTTGACTTTGATTTTAAAATATTTTAGTAATTATTACAGGCTATAATATTATCGTTTTACATTAATAGATTATGGTTTTATTTATAATAATAGTTAAACTCTCTTCTCTAGAAATTTCTTGCTTTCCCTATGGTCCAGTGTATTGGTAAATTCAGGTGAAGGTTGGCTGGTCGAAAAACTTTGTTTAAACCTGCAATCCTGGTTCCTAAGGCCAGGAGTTTGCTCTAGTACTACTGTGGCTAAGACTATTCTATCATGACTATAGTTATCTTAGGTTTATAACTAATTTTTGTATATTTTTGTAATATATATATGCACAAAAGCTTTTTGTCACTGAATGTTTCCTTGAAAGACACCATTAAAAACTAAAGAGTGAACTAAATCTCTCCCCCACTCCTTTCCGTCTTTCAGACTTATAGAAGACATTGTGAAAAGAAGACTCGAATCCGTCTTTAGTAAAAGTTGTTCCTTAAGCTAATTCAACAAAACAATACTGAATTTTGCCCTTGGCTACACAATGCACGTGTGAGTGACGAAGGAAACTCAATATAATAAAACAAATTAAAGAATTCCCCTTTCTTTCGAATTATGCCAACCGACGAACGTAGAATCAGTCAAATTATTAGAAGCAGCAGTGCAAGACTATGAAAGCACGCAAAATTCTGAAACAATGCCGAAGTTCTCACCCCATTATCAGGTTGACAAATGACTAACTTCTGGAATATTAGCGTTTCACTTTTCCTGTTTCCTCAGTTAGATCGGTGGAATATTTTTTTCTCAGGTCTTCCATAGATATGGTTTTTGACAATAACAATTTATAATAGAAAGACTGTGTTTTTGTAAATATGTTTTGTAGCTTGAGGATGTGATGTAGATGTATGCTTATATATATATATATATATATATATATATATATATATATATATATATATATATATATATATATAAATTTTCTTATATTTTAACAATATTTGTAAAACGTGTAACTTTTTCACCCTAAAAAGACATAGGAAAATAAAATCTGGGAAATTAGAGTCGTCTTCATCAAATTTGAAATCAAAATTTAGATAGAGTTCACTTGATATTATATCATCAAATTACTGTGAAAAGTTATATTCTCTGCAATTTTGGAAGTTGGCAGTTTTAGTATCATAAATTGTACTAATCATTATAATAAAAAATTAAAAGTCAAATAATGCTGAAATTTTCTCTTAAACTAAGGATTCATCTTGGTGTGATTATTGGTAATAAAAATACTGCTATCATTTCATTTTTTTCAAAAAAAAAAAAAAAAAACATTGAGAGAAAAATCAATTAAATGCAATTGCACCCCAATTTAACGAGTTCATTGGGACTGAACATTTTGTTCGTTGATTCGGGGTTATTCGTTATATCGCGGCCAAACAAAATACATATATTTGCCCTTACCTTTTGGAACTTCTATAATAAGCATTTACCCAAAAAATATCCAAAGTCAGAAATTACACACTTTTTATTTAGCAGCTGAAAATTCTATTAGTGAATTATTATGAACCAGTGAATAGGAAATTTTAAAATATTGACTAATAGATGTTAAGAGATCTTTTTAATTCTTGACTCGACATCTTTGATTTTAGGCAGAGAAGGAAATACTGTGTCATTTACATTCTGCTCATAAGGTATGTTTTTACAGTTTCCAAACAATATAAACCATTAGAAAATGTAACAGTTTTGATAGGAGCTTCATTATCAATTTCTGTATAAAATCGCTATGTACATCCATTGGCTCCAAAATATCAACAATTTCCTCAACCTTAGTTGCACAGGTTGTCAGTCCATCATTAAACGTACCCAATAGTCAAAATCTTACAATACCCCCTGAGTTATGGAGTGGGATGAGATAAGAAAGGAATTTCTTGTCCTATTCAAAACTCACACGATATGTTACACTCATAACTCATCTGCACCTGTTAAGTCTTATAATGAACTGCACCCTTTTCCGTCGGAATTCCATACTTACAAGAAGTCTTTTTCTAATACAAACTTAAAAAAAATTTCAGATGTTTAAATAATTAGGAGGGTTTATTATTCGTTAAATAGGGGGTTTTAGCCTTCATTTTAATCGGGTAAAGAGAAAAATTCGTTAAATCACAACATTCGTTAAATAGAGGTTCGGTAAATCGAGGTCCCACAGTATATCGATTTGTTTGACATATCTCATTGTTTATTGGAATAAATACTTATCATGATCTTAATAAATGTAATAAAAGACTCACGTATATCGTTTCTTGAATTTAATACAAATCTCTATATATCTTTCAAGGAAAAAATTAAAAACTTCAAGTCTAATATACTGGATTCAAAGGAAGAGCTTTTTTTTTTTCTTTGAGACAGTGATACATTATAAAGGTACTGTTTATTTGCTAGGAAGTTAATACATATACAATATTCATAGAACATGCGCAGTTTATACAATAATTAGGAACACATTCGAAACATTTTATGAATTAAAAATATAAACCAATTTTTTTAGAAATTTTGATAGAAAGAAAGGGTTTGAGCAGTAGCGCACACACAAAAATTTTTCAAGGGGGGTCCATGGTCAAAACTCCCCCGACTTGTATCATACCTCAAGACAACACCAATCGATTCTTATGATTTTATAAATTTTGTTAACAAAAAACAGTCAATAATAAATTATTGAATTCATAATTAGCATTAATTAATAAAATAAATTGTTAATTACAAATAAGTACTTAATTAAATTTTACGTTATACATATATAGGATTAGCGTCAATCGAAAAAAAAACTCAAGGGCTTTTTGGGGGGGGGGGTCGGACCCCTAGGACATACCCCTTGTGTGCGCCACTGGATTTGAGTGTTATTCTAATTTATTACATCGTATTTTAAAATTATGACGTCCAATTGCCTACAACTGAAATAGCGCACAAAAAAATTGTAAAGTATTTTTAAATCTCAACTTTATAACACTCTTTTTTTTCCAACATTTATACATTTTATTCATGTTTTTTGTAACTGATGTCTTTCCAGAAAATATTTATTTCCCTTTTATGAATGTTTATGGACAGATCTAACCAAGAATGGTTTTTTAAAAGTCAGAAAATTGAATTTTTCAAAATTTTTCGATATTTAAAGTACATATCTTACAATGTGTAACTTACAGAAGTATTTTAATCGATATGATATTTGTGCTCTTCTACACAAAGAAACTTGATATTTTCATTGCTGTCAGTTTTTTTAAGTGCAAAAAATTGAAACGGGATAGTTTTTAAATAATTAGAGAGGTTTTTTTTATGTGTTAGGAATATTAATACTTCTTATTCATGAAAACTCAACTAAGTTTATTAATCAAAATTATAACATAAAGTTAGAATAAAATATATTTATAATCAATCTGTTTATTCATTGTTGCATGAAGAACAAATGCCAAATACGTGTGCGAATCATTCAATTATTATTACCGTAATTTGCAAGAATTTAATGGGTAATCAGCGAATTTCTAACAAAATAAGCATTAATATTTCAACCGGCATGCGCTGATGTTTTTGCACGCTCTCTTCGTAATGTTTTCTTGCGTCTTAAAAATTTACACATTCAACAAACTTTTTTGCGAAGAAAACAGATAACTAATGACCGCAGATAAAAAAAATTAAAAATAGTATTTTCTAAAAGAGAAAAGGAAAAAAAAACTTTATTCCTTTCTTACGTATACGACCTACTTTTTAATTTTGTTTGGTAAAAAAAAAAAAAAAAACATGGAGAATCATTAACGTAAAACAAGAAAGAAAAAAGTAAAACCTAAGGTATAGATTTTTTATGCCCTCTTCCTAACATCTTATGATCTCCCCTCTTCATTTTTAAAAGAAATTTTCACCCGTAGCTGCATCATTAGTACTTATTTAAAATATCCTAGAATTAAAATTTTGATATTCATATATTCTCTTTGATTGTAACACGCATTCAAAATTTCGGAAGAGAAGCAGTAAAAAATGAAACAAAAAACCCGTATTATCAATACTCTCTTTTTTCATTAAAATTTTTTACACGCTTATCTAATGGATACACCAGGCAATATCTACCGCAGATCAAAATACGTTTCTCTACTACTTAATTCATTTTTTTGAAGCTTTCAGTGTCAGTTAATCGGATATTGGTACCTAAGCATCGTATCACGCAATTTGACTATTATATTCTGATAAATATTTATGCTGGTTTATTTTAATACGGAAATTATCGGGCGCTTAAGGCCCGTAAACTTTATTCTACCTTCGAATCCTGCAAATTCCACTGTAGATAAAACATGAGTAATGTGCAAATGCAAGTAATAAAACTCTTCCCTTTTAATGGTATTGATAATTACTTAAAATGCATGCAATTTGTGCTAAGATATTGACGGAATTTAATCAGAGGATATTTTTTATTAAGACTTTGGCATTTCATGCTAGAGATGTGCTACAAAATACTAGAATAAAAATAAAGGGAACAAAATTGAAAGCATAATGCTTAGTCAGTGTTATATATATATATATATATATATCACATATATATGCACGTATAATGATTCTACTTACTTATAAAAAACACTAAGAAGGGATTTTTTGAGATATTTCTTAATCATTTATTTATTTGGTAGGAATTCACGAATCACAAGAAGGCATTTAAGAAATGCATGAAAAAACTCCATGTAAATCATTCAGTATTAATCACAATAGTAACACTATAATAAGATATAAAGCTCTCTCTCTCTAGTTCTTTTTTTTAATAGAAATATAAATTAAGGTACCGACTAGGTTGAAAAAGTGCTTTTTAAGTGTTTGATGTCTGGTGTTGTTTGGGCCATTTGGGAAAAAAGAATTATAGTTATTGGGGAATTGGGACTATAATATATAAAACTGGAAAGTTTTTTAAGTTGTTTTTATAGCATTTATATACTTTATCTAACTTATAAAAGTATTTTTAATGCGTTTTTTGAAGAATGGAATTTTTGCGATAATTTGTGCATGAAAAACGGGATATCTCCAAAACAATCCAATCAAATTCAATGAAATTTATAAAGTATTTGCTATGGGACCTTTAGAGTGTAACCAAATTCAGGTTTTAATATACCTACATTTAATCACATTTTACAGCCATTTTTAGCTTAGAACATGCAATATTTTTGATCACCAAATCATTAACACCAAATTTAAATGTTGATAAAAGATTTATTTCTTAAAATATTTTTATCCTGCGGTTTGAGATACTTCAGAAGGATCAAGAATTATATCAATGAAATTGAAATTGTATAGTGTGCAATTTATTTTTATTTATGGCATTTTTCCTAACTTTAAAAAATTTGCTAAAATTTCATAAAAATAATATTTTTTTTTTCAAAAACAAAGGGTGATACATATTATTTACTTAATAATTATGACTTTTTAAGCCTATTTATGCTCTTTAAAACAATAAATTTATTCTGAAAATCAATTTTTGACAAATTGGTCTCCGAACCTAATTAAATGTCTTGGAAAGAAATAAAGCAAATTCTTTTTTAATTGGAAAATATAGCATTGCGTTGATACCAAAATTATTACAATTGCCTGTACACATGCCTATTTAAAAGAAATAGAAATTGGTATTAAAAACGGACCGTCTCAGCCGAAATAGTAAATAGTTTTTTGAACATGGGGAAATTATTTTTTATTACTAATTTAGATTTTTTTAGAAATTTTGTATAATTTTGTGTGTATACAGGGACAAGATCCTCTCAAGAAAAAATTGTTGATTTATAATACTTGTTTTTGAATTATTTAACTTCAAATGTATCATTAACTGCATTATAACTCGATGCTTGTAAAATATATTTTTGTATTAACATTAGTATTACAAGATGCTATTATGGAGCATGCATTACACTAAAACTCGTATTATTTTTATTTATTCGCCGTAGTAATAAACCACTGGAAATGTTAAATCACATCAATTTCTTGGCAGTATTAGCTTAAACGCATTTCAGTTGTTTAACAGTAAAAGAATTATAATGAAAAAACAATGCACTCATGGTTAAATTTTCAAGCGAATTATATAAAAACAAATATTTATGCATTCGATGCTACAAAAGGACACAAGGAAATATAAAGTATTAACATACATGTATATATATCAACCCCAAAAGATAATCTGGTTAATATTAATATATTCTTAATGTATCTCTTTCATTTTATGTTCCTTTTACTTGGTGAATCTGATCTCCAGTAATTAGACCATTTGTCAGAGATGGAATAAATAAATAAGTAAAATGACTTCAAACAAGTTTTCAAAGACCTTCATAATCTCTAATAATTCTACTCTGCCTTCAGTATATAGCAAGAGATTTAGCAACACTTATTTATACGGTAACATAGTTGCATAATATATATATTCCAATGCATCCATGTTAAAGACGGATAAATGTACTATGGACTACTTCATAGATTTGCTTTCCAATTTTCAATATTTCTCTACCTTCGAATTTATTGTTTAATTCCAATATAGAGTAAGAAAGTATTCTTTTTCTGTGCTCTTTACTTAGAATTTTGCAACTTTTTAATAGGTTCTTGAATTATGAAAGGCAACTATTAAATAAAGAAATCCATTCCGAATTCTTCTAATATTATTTTAAAAAATCGGATGTATGAAGATGATATTTTATCTTATATATATAAATCAGAATAGCAAAATAATTAACCTCCCTTTGAAAACGACTGAAAAACAAATTAATATCAGATATATATCTTTTGGTTTCAAAAACTCCAGTATTTTGGTTAAGATCACTATTTGTTTTATGTTGATTTTCCATTTAATTTGATAATTGACTTAAAATTTGTGTTCGTTTAATCCAATATCAAATCCATGGTTTTCTGTTCTTAATTTTAATATCCAGTAAGATTAAAATTAGTTGAAACTGAATAAAAAGATTTTGGATAAACAAGTTTTCCGCTTAGAGCTGGAATTGTGATCAATCAAAGATTTCAAAATTCACAGAATGATACTAGTTTAAAATTTACATAATAGTCCAAATGTTTGAAATATTGCAATTTTATCAATTTCTTTTCCATTTTATTCCTTATGCACTTAAAAGAAAGCATTACATTAGTAAATGAGGTCGGACCAAAAGCTATTTTATTAAGTTTGGTTTGTAATAAAAATAACTTTATTGAAACAGAAAGCGATTTTAGCTGTAAAAAATAAATTGTTTTAAAACTAAGATTAATTTTGCTACTAAAAGGTAAGAAATAGTGTAAGATTTCATACAAAAAAAATGTTGCATTTAAAAAGATTTTCTCACAGCGTTATTGAGTATGCTGATTTTTTTTCCATTGATACGGTTTTTACATGATACAATCGACCTGGTTATTAAAAAAATCGCATATATATAACTGGGGTTGGGGACTTCATGTAATTTTTCCTAGCATAGCTTGGTAATTTAGTGTAGTCTAAAGCTGCAACTACTCTGACAATGTTTTGCGAATAATAACATTTTAATAATCAGCATATTTAAAGTTTTTACAATAATACCAGAATTAAAAAAGTGTTATTACTAAAAGGAACTAGAGTGAAAAAAAAGATTTGGTACCACATACAAATAACAGTAGCTGGAAGGCATCGGCAACCTATGGCACGTGTACCACATTTGATGCATGGTAAAAATCTCAGTGGTACTCTACACTACTGTATAAATTTGTCAATTTTTTAGTGGTTGGAAGTTGATAATTTTGTAACGTAGCTTATAGAACTAACATCTCTAAAATTATGGAAAACAACATTCACGGAATTGCGAAAAATCTGATAAATCGACAGTTAATTTAAATTATTGCATATCATTGCTGGAGAGATTTAATTGTTTGAAGAGAGAAAATTGCGGAGGCATTCTGTTTTCCGCTTTTGATTCTACATATCTATGAGAACAAATCTTTTCTCATATGAAAAATATTTTGAGTTTGCAAAGTTGTTTAACAACTGTGTGTTCAGAATCGTGTATAATTGAAAATCATAAATTATACCTCTGATATTTCAATACGAAGTAAAGCGGTACAGGGCATTAAAATATTTATTTATTTTTATTTAACTATATCAAAGGGGGGAATACTTATGTTTTATGTAGTTTATTTCTCATTTTATTATAAATATGTTTAAAACATCCATAACGCATAATATAAGTATAATTTTAAATTTTTATTTATGTTGATGAAATCATTCTATTTTAGGTTGTTTGTGTTTATGTTAATAATTATCTTTAAATAAAAAAAATGCAAAATTAATATATAATTAAACTTTACATCTTTGACCTCTATTCCTAACTCTGCATGCATTATCGTGGGAATCGAACAGTTTGAAATATTTCTTACTATGTGGCACACTGAATCCTGTAGGTACATAGGTTTGGAATTTTATAGCTACAAGCTTACCGACCCCCGATCTAGAGAATAATTATGTATATAACTGCTAATAGTTTTGATAGTGGTATGTGTAGCACATTAACTCAAAAATAAAGTACGCTTTTAGCTCCTTTTCTTTTCTTTCTTTCTTTTTTAATATTTGAAAACAAAAGTATATGTGATTTAAATTTGTCTTCAAAAATTGTCTCTCATTATTTTTAATCGGGTAGTATTCTCGTCTGAAACTTTTTCAGCCTTCCAATGTTCCCTTATTCATACAAGTTTGAAATCGATTTATGGTAATTGGTACATTTCTTTTATATACTACTTTTTTTTTTTTGAACAATGCCCTGCATAAAAATGGGTTGAATGAATCATAGTAAAGAAGTTTACCTGTCATATTTCTGTGTAATTACCAAATGGAAAATTTAGAATTTTTTAGTCTAAAAATAATATTGAAGTGTACAGAAATCTTTGTGTAAATATTTTTAATACATCTGTAATGATATTTGTATAATATTTTTTAATTATATTTTTTTAAGGAGAAGTGATCGTCAAAATTAACATGCTTAAAAAGTGACTAAGCTGCGTTAATTTTTATTCACAAATATTAAATAATATTAAATATAATTTGTTAAAAATTCTGAAATTTTTTTGAAAAGATAATCAATTGATGCAATTCTAAAATAAGGAGTTGAGTCTCCTTTTCACCATATAAAGTTTAAAATATTTAATAGAAATTGGCTTAATATTTCAAATTTTTATATATTTATTTATTTATGTAAGTATTTTAAATGTGGTTTATGATATTTTAAATATTTATTTATGTAACATTTAAAATTTTAGCTACGTTGAAAATTAGAATTATTTTTTGTTGAAATAATTTATTTGAAACATATCTTTATAAATCGGTTTGCATTTAAAATTATGAGATTACAAAATCTTTTAACACGAAATAATTATTTTAACAAAAAAGATATGTAAAGTGAAATTTTATCATCTTCTTTATCTTTAAATAAAGTTATTATAAGTCTTCTAAAATGTAAATTTTTATAATATGAACGGACAGGTATAATGTATGACCACATCTGACACGAATGCTAGTTTTGAAATATATTGATTATTTTGTTGTTTGTATATCCATTTTACTGTAACATATCCATACAAGTGGTACATAATAGTCAAATCAATGTTATGATACATGTATCGTTATGTTTTTATTTCATGTTTTCATTTTTTTTTATAATTCAAACTTTGTTGCTTATTTTAAAAATAAGTAAGTAAATGATATAACAGCAATTATAAAAAATGAAATTTTTAAATCCCCATAAACAGTCTTTGTATAACCGTAGTTATAGAAACAGATAGGGGCATTTTCATTTCCGAAAATTTGAGAAAGTAATTCAAATAATTAATATTATTTTATTAAACTAAGGATATATATATATATACAAATGAGAGTAAAATTAATTCTTATAATGTGAAATTAAATTTTAAACTTCAATATTTGTTAATTATTTTTAATCAAAGAGGAGAATTTATCGTTTAAATTTGAAGGGGGAAAAATTAAAGGAGCGAAAACGAGCACATAGAATAAGGAGTGGAAGAAAGAAATTGGAATCAAATTACGGCTCCTTCTGAAAGCCATGACATCACTTTCGTTTCGCTTCGCCTGTCATGTGATTGACAGTCACGCTTTCTCCGCATCACAATGTGGAGGAGGATCTAACGATCTAATTGGACTACAGGCTGTCCATCAAATCTGAGTAAGGACCACTAAGTTGTAACTTATTGGATATTGACAGTAGAGGGGTGTACCAATGACGTCATGGGCCCAATAGTGTGATGAATGAATTCAAGATTTCGTGCGGAACTTTATGTCGGGCATTCTCATGCGTACATTGTATTCTATAGTGAACTTACGTACCAAAATCGATGAAAATTTTAACCCATTCCTTTCTTTCATGACATAATATGAGAAAAAAATAGTGGAAGGATTGATTGTGTTTTTATCGAACAGCAGGATGTTGAATAAATAAAATATATAAACAAAGAACGAAATATTTTTTTCCGCGTTGTAACAAAAACAATATAGGATTCACATTTATTGCAACATTTTTTATCGGAAAAATTTGATAAAGGGTTTATAGAAATTATACTATGCATTTTCTTTGACAATGGATAGAATATCAATAGTTGTATAAAGAAGTTATTTTTTTTGTTGTGAAGGAACACAAATGGCTTGGTATCGGTGTTTAAAATGCAATGCGTGACAACGCGAAAGTGCTAACAAATGTGAAACGGAAAAAGAAAAATGTTGTAAATGTAGTTGTCATCGTACAAAGTACAAGCATTTATTATAAAATTAGAATGAGTAATTCCCTAATTTTATTTAACCAAAAAACAAAGTTATTTGAATCGAAAGTAATACAGAAATTTATTTTATTTATTGCCACTATAAGGTAATTTAACTACTTCAAGAAATTAAACATTCGTAGTAGTACTGAAAAAATTTGTCACCTATTTTTTTAATGGAACAACACTAAAGTGCTGACAGTTATAAAATATTAAAAAAAAGAAAAAGAAAAGATTTTTAAAAAAAGATAAGAAGAATAGGAAAGAAAACAAAAGTAGGGGAGGTGGGGTGGGGGGTGTAAATGAAGATTTTATGACACAAAATACAAACCTCTAAATTTTAGTGTAAAGTAGGCATCGTATATATTTGCTAGTTATATACTAGTATATATGTTATATTTATATTTTTATAAATTTATATATATATAGTATATACATTAGAGTAAATAAATATTAAGAAATGAAAATATTCATTGAAACAACGAACAATTAATTAATAATCCACTATCTCATTTAACTTTTTTTATTGTTAAGCACCTACATTCAATTATAATCTTACTTCGCGTATTTTATAATGAGACCACAACCTTACGACGTAGTTTTCTTTAGTTTTTAAAATTTATTCAATATTATTTAAAGATATTCAATGAATTTATCAAAACATTTTTCAAAAAAATCGCTTATTTCTGTACGAGTTTTCTGTATAATTAACTCTAAGAGATAATGGAATAATATTAGGTGACAAACTTCTCGTCTCTTCTTCACAATTGTACTTAAAATTTTAAACATCTTTTTAACAAAAAAGTATTCATTTTGAAAACTTAAGTTACATTTCTGATAGTTAGAAGAAGAAAAATTTAATAAGAATAAAGGATTTCTTTGCAAGTATTTTTCATGTATGGGT
Source organism: Trichonephila clavata (assembly GCA_019973975.1). Taxonomy (NCBI): domain Eukaryota; kingdom Metazoa; phylum Arthropoda; class Arachnida; order Araneae; family Nephilidae; genus Trichonephila; species Trichonephila clavata. The sequence goes on from BMAO01022742.1 coordinate 352,239, forward strand.
ATTTTTAAGCTTAGGTAAAACTTGGTGTATAAAGTACTATTTTTAATCACACATTCGATAAATTTTTTCCGAAAAAATATTTTAAGAAACTCTGTAACTAATTTGTAAACGTTGTAGAACATTGCAGTATTCTGAAATTTACATTTAAGAATCATGAACTATTTTTTATGAAAAAACTTCTGCACCACTAGTACCTAGTTTAGTACCACAAGTTTGAGTTCATTTATTGGGTCTTAATCGCAAACTCATGGACGATGCTTTTTATGTTGAGTCATATATTCAAGTCTTGGTGCCCCTATAGACCAGCCGTGTAGATGCTCTAATGCACGTTAAATCTGTTCACGTAACAGTTTAGGGATCATTCTAGTCACTTGACCGTGGTTTAAGTTTACGAGATCTGTCGGTTATAGATCTCGTGTAGCATAGAAACTTACACTCGATTGTGAACAAATAGTTTATATTATAAAAGTTAGGGGAAATTAAGCGAAATATGGACGCATTTTTTTACCACCAGCTTCGCACATTTAGTAATATCTTGGTGAATTAATAACAATTTAGTGTCTAGGAAAGAAATAAGAAAGCTTGTGACCTCTTGTGGAGTCAAGTAAGATCTTTTGAACAAGTTTGTATTTTTCAAGTGAAAAAAAGGCATTGTGTCTTTCTATTAATATGAAGTATTTTTATTTTTGTGTCTATTTATTAATTCAGGATTATTAGAAGGAACTTTTTTAAGGTATCCGGCTACCCTAAAATTGTTAACTTTGCCAAAATTGACGATTTTTTTTTATGATTTTATTTTATAGGTCATCTTATTAGCTTTATAAAAATGCCAAGTTTATTATTTTTTGTTCGCTAGAACAAAAACTACGAGTGTTTTAGTAAAAGCAGATGCCATTACTTTAAGCAAGATATATGTCATCCTTTAAAACGCGTTTTACTCGAAATGTGTTTTTTTGAAAATGCCCAAACGGGGACAGGGATTACTCAAAAAGTTTTGAAAATAATAAACTGATATTTTTTTGTGTATGTTCTGATTAATATTAAAAGTGTTTTAACCTTCAAATTTATCAATCACTCTTTTACTACAAAATTTACAGTCCCTTATGTGAATATAATTACTGTTTTTTAAGCAATTTCATATAATAACTAAGATAAAGTGCTCTCGTTTTTGAAAAATTAAAATATCTCTTATCCTGAAGGTCATTTCGAAAATTAATAACATAGCAATACATCAGAATTTAAAAACTGAAAATTTGTTCATAAACCTTTGGTACAAATGGGCCCCGTTTGTGTTATTTTTTGTAAATTTTTACCAATTTTTTCCCTCATTTTAGGAATAATAATTTCCTATTCTCTTCTTAATTTTAGCATAATTTTCTTAAAATGTACCAAACAAATCTAAAAACCGCAAGAAAATCCCCATATCTCCATTTAAAAAAAAGTACAAAGGTGATATTTATTTCGTACAGTTTTGAAATTGAATGTGGAATCATAAATAACTCTTCTATCCACAATGTTAGAGCATCATTTAAAATTTTTATTTTCATAGTATAATCAAACTATATTTTCCTGTATTCATTAAATGTTTATTCCGGTTTACTTTTGCAAGAGGTGCTATTTAACACATTCCTTGTTGGTAATATCACTTAAATGAAAATAAATGTATATTAATTTATCCGTATAACTAACTCATCTGTCTTTTAAAGATTATGAAAATGAAGAGTTTTAAAATTTTAGTAGTAAATCCAACTATTTTTTTACACGATTTTCAAATAACACAGTACACCAATATACTTTTTTACACGAATATTTTTTGTTCTATCTCTCCAAATTTTTTAAATTCTTATTTTAGCAGTGTATTTAGAAGACGGTCGGATTAGGCTCCCACACGTCAGAATGACTTTATCTATTTCATAGCTTGTTTGTTTTGTATTCTGGAATTACGGGGAACATCCGAATTTTATAATCACTTTTTTTTATTTTGTGGTACTTCAATTGAGCATAGCATTTCGTTCTTCGGTATTATTGTATTTTGTGTTAAAGTGTTCAGTTCGTAGAAGGCATTAAATAATTTCAATAAAGTACTAAAAGTTGATATTCAAATTAAAGCTTTTTTTTAATTCGATGGTAAAATTCCCAGTATACTTTGTGTTTATGATAATATTTTACCATTAAAAAGGTAATATTAACTCAGTTTGTAATAAACGTGCATGCTTATTATCAAGTACTGATGAATAGTTGTCAGTTAGTAGTTTTATTGCTAATTTCAATTTGAGTTTTAGTATGTTGTATGTCCTTATAGACTGAATTTTCAATGTACAGTAATTTTATTTATTCATTTATTTGTAATAAAAATGAACTGTTTTTGTTTTACGAATATGCAACATGGGTTTCAATATTACTTTTATTGCACGGTTTTTTGCGAACATATTTAGAGTTTTTTTTCACCTTACGCGATTTTCGAAACTTGTGGCACACATCTCAAAATTTATCATATGTTGCATGTATTTTTTACAAGATTTTTTTTTTTTTGCACTGTTTTCAAAGGAAGGTATCTACCATGTAAAAGAAAGAGTTTATAGTGTATATAAAAAAAGAGATCTTTACAAAATAATGCATTTTTTTAAGCATAAGTTAACTTTTTTAAGGTGACATTTATAAGCTCTAAGTGATTTAATTAGGACTCATAAGATAACAAGATTAATATTTTACGGTCTGTTATAGCATTAAAAATATTTTTTTTATATAGTTTTTTATTAATTATTTTTTTACACATTTAAAAATGATTCTTTATTGTGTGAATGTTTAAAATCAAATATATAAATAACAGCCTGATAACTTCATTCGAAATTGTGATCACTTAAAAACTCAACTCAGCTTCAAGAAATATTCAGTTGAGATACAGTTTGATCAAAATATCAACAAGTTCAAAAGTGGATGGAATACAAAGCTTCAAAATTGGATTGATTGGTCATAGAACTTAAAAAGGTTAAAAAATGAAATACTATCAAACTCATACCTGAATTTTGAATACCTACATAGCATACTATTTAGATTTAAAATAGTAATAAAACTCATGATTTTTTTTTCGTGTCATTTTGCTACAAGTTTAGAATAAAACGAATTAATATGAAAAGAAAACGACGCAGAAATACGGGGTTATAACCTAGAGAGGTTTGACTGATAAGTCTTTTTGAGTACATTTGAATGTGTTACATTATTCGATGCGCTAGTCATTATACGGGAATTGTTTCGACAAAATTTTATCTAGATCAGGAATCGATAAAGTTTAAGAAGGTCTATTGCAAGTATTGGCAAACTTTTCCAGGGTGCGGGCTACTTTTAATTTTTTCAAGGTGTTGCAGTCCACCCAGTAACGTAGGAGTAGTGAGCTAAGGGAAAATCTACAATATATATTTATTATAACTTAATAATAAATACGGAATATGTACACTTATATAACTACAATAAAACACTTTTGAGACAATGTTTAAAGCACTTCGCAAGATACAAACATGTATATAATAATAGTCACAAATATAATAATATAAAATGATGCATTTATTAACAAAAAATTAATAATACATTAAAAAATGAAACATTTTCATCTAAAGTTAGTTCTCTTAGTTATAGTCAGAAGACTTAGTCTGCATACTATCAGCAAATCTAAAATATTTCGGTATATAATTACTTTCTGCTAATCTTAAGGCGGCCACCCTAAGGCAGTGATTCTCAAACTTTCAATATTTGTGACCCAACATTCACAAACATAATTTTCATTGCGCCCCCCCCTCTATACAATAACAATGTATTGAATTCAATAATACTATACTTTGACGCTAAAGCTACAATACGACTTTAACCTCTTAAGTACAATCGGCGTATATAAATGTCTCATTCAGCCAAAGCGTCAATTGCCCCGGACATATATATACGTCTTTTCGAAGTATGATCTTTTCTGTGCACTGCTATTCATAAAATTATTTCGAATGCAATAAAAAGACTTTGACAGTGTTTGCGAAGGGTTTGCTTATTTCAGAGGATTTGCGTATTTATTTCTTTTCTCCCCCCCCCCCCAATACACCACATACGCTCGCCTACGTGGAAAACAGTGGTATTGGAGAGCGAATTGCGTAACTTTTAGTCAGCTGTAAAGGGAATTATTATCAACAGTACAAATTTTTGATAAATGTAAATATTTGTATATAATTTTATACATGACAAGCCCATGGGGTCACTGGTAATTATTAAACTTATTTTTAACTTAGTATTGTTAAATTAATTATAAAATACATTGTACAGTACTGACACATTTTTAAGTGTATTATATCAGTGTAAATGTGTATTTTATTTTTTACTATGTCATAATATCAGAAAGAATCACATATCTTTTAATCGGCAGTTAAAGGATAAACTATAAACCGTACAAATTATCAAGATAAGTGTTAATTTTGTATATAATTTTATATATGGCAAGCCTAAGGGGCCAATGACAATTATTAAACGTTTTTAACTTAGTATTGCTAAATTAATTATGAAATACATTGTGCAGTACTGATACATTTATGTTTGTGTTTTTATCAGTGTAAATATATATTTATTTCTTATTATGTCAGAATGTAATTTGTTTGTTTACTTTCAGTAAATTAAAAAATTAAAAATTTTTTTGTTTTCGACTTTTTAGTATGCTCGCGCCCCCCCTCGTAGAGTTGGCACGACCCCTAGGGAGTGCACCCCACAGTTTGAGAAACGTTGCCCTAAAATTCTCAGAGATCCATCGATCTACCGCGATCGACTTAATGTCTACCTCTGGTCTCTAGTATTCAAGGGATCTGCTTGGGATTAATAATATATTTTCTATTTGAGAATTTTACTTTTCAGAATTGCAATTATTAGATAATAACACACACATACGTTTGATATGTATTGATATAATATAGATTTGCATAGGAGGTGTGATCTCTCTATACATCTAAAACGGAGTGTCATAAGCAAGATACAGATAAAACATAAATCTAATAATCATCTCAATTTTTCCAATGCTCTGTTCAAATTCTTAGTTAAATTGCTACATTTAAGTTATTTGAATTCAATTATTAATATTATGATTTACATTACAGAGAAAAATGAAAAGGGTCTATGAAAAAGGTTATTCTTTTAAAAGGGTTTGTTGTTAGAAAACGTTTGGGGTTAGTAACAAATTTCATGCCGGTGCTCAAGCCCTGGTTCTACTACAAGACCATCGTGTGGAATAATGGAATAGAGGGAACTTAAAAAATGTGGAAATTAGGAGGGTGCACAGAGGGCCATTTGCACTTTATGGAAATGATTTTGTAACTTATTTTCTCGATTGCATTTTGAGATAAAACTTTGGCAACTTCAGAATAATCGTCTGATAATGTTTTCTTTTGATTGGAATATAAAATAAAATTTTCTTTTGAAAATCGTTCCTAAAACTGGTAGATGGCTCGAAGGTTATGTTACTGCGCTTTCAGAGGAGAATGCACGTTAAATCTGTCGAGAGCTCAAACGTCCTCCCGATGGTGTGGTGTGGTAGTTAGGAGAGGGGGGTGCCAGCTCAGGTGTCGTCCGCGTCACTTGACCATGGTTCAAAATTACGCGGACCGTCGCCAAAAGCCCTCGTGTTGCTAATCAGTGCGACGTTAATATTCTCTCACTCTCATTCAGAGGAGAAATATTCGTAACAACAATTTATAAAGCGGTGTAAAATTCTCGGTTATTGCATTTCAAAGAAATATATTTATAGTATATTAAATTCGAAAGGGAAAAAACGTCTAGCTGATAGTAAAAAGGGAAACATGACCACGAAACCTCATGCTAAGACTGTTGGAACGCAGGCAACTATCAAGAAAGGGAAGTCTCAGATCCTAAAAGAAAATCTGCCGACTCAAAGATTCATCGCATTGAAAATAGGAATGTCTTCTGGCACGGTAAATAAAATCATTCATAAAGATTTAAAGTTAAAAAAGATGTTTAAATCTAAAGTTCATCTGTTTTTGCCAAAAAAATTGCTGAAATAAGAACAAATTGCAGAAAATTATATGAAAAACACCTAGCTGTTGAAAAATGGAAATTTGTGATAACTCTCGATGAGACATGGGTATATTTAGTAAGTGACTGTAACAAAAGAAGATCAATTTTCTATTGCTCAACTGATTGGAATGACCGTACGAAATGGCTTCCTCAGTTAACAGAAAAGTTCTCAATGGGATTCATGATAGCTGCAGGATTTCGTTACAGCAGCAAATTAAAAATCCAAAAAGTCTCAAGAAAAGCCAAAATTAACTCACTCTACTATTAGCAGAATATTTTAGAACCAATTTTTCAAGAAGAAATTTCAGCTTTATATGGACAAAGCCTCTAGTTACACGTCTAAGTCAACTACCGTTTATTTAGCAAAAAAAGAATCAGAAACATGAATAAAGTTTATACCATTTGATGAAATACCTGCAGAATCACCTTACGCTTCACCAATGAATTTCTGTGCTTTCGGTTTATTAAAACAAACCTGAGGAAAACAGCATTCAAGAACACTGAATGGACTTAGGAAAACGGTTAAAGATTAAATTGGCATGAAGTACAAAGAAAAAGTTAACTTTCACGAAAGGTTCAAGCTAGAGCTATTGTCAGGGATAGAAGCAAATCACCCCCCAAAATTACGGAATTACTAAATAAAAATTAACTATCAAAGTCTTTTGCATAAAGTATGAACGACCTTCTGCATTTAGACGCAAAAGAACAACGTAAGACTGAGAAACGGCATCTCAAACTCAGTATAAATGGAAAGTTACGTACCAGGTTTCTCATTCGGAAATCTCATTTGAATGTTGGTTGTTTGTGAGAAAATCCTGTTATTGCTCGTATAGGTAGGAGGAGCACCGCCAGCACTTGTTGGAATTTGATAACAGCAGGATTACGGCCTATCGTTTTATCGTTACGTTATATTGCTTAGATGGACTGAATACTGAATGAATAGATGGACTCATACTGAAAACCATGCAGAATCCCACCGGCATCCCTACTCTAACGTTAAAGAGGATGGTCATGTTGTCAGGTCGACCTTAAACATCACTTAATCACATGACGGAACTTGAGGCAGGAAGTGGGCTTGTTTGCAGCACAAGTATTTGCATGGACAATACGACGACGTTTGAAGTACCGTGGGTTCTCGTCATGGCGACGATTGTTGCGTTTTTCCTAAACACTTCAACATGGAAACGAGCGGTGACAGTGATGTGCTGAACTACAGACCGGGATACAGAAATGGCACTGCGTCTTGTTTTCAGACGAATGTAGGTTCTGGATGCAACATCGTGATGAACATAGCCGTGTCTGGAGGCACAGAAGAAAACACCCCAGGCCTGTTTGTGTTCGAATATCATCATAGGAAGCCTATGCCTGGGATTATGGTATGGGAAGCCATTGGGTACAGGACAAGAACATCTCTTTTTCGCTTCGTCATTAATCTGAACAGCCTGCGTTACATTTCTCAAATCTTAAGGTTGGTAGCTGTGCCCTATCTTTAAGGCCTTAAAGACTTTATCTTTTTACAAGATAACCCAGAACCATATGTTGTCTATCGTATCCTGATGTACCTTAAGCCAAATGGTGCTTCACTATCGCCCTTGCCAGCACGTTCTCCAGATCGTTCGCTCACTGAAAAGATCTTGTCATGGGTTGCTGAAAGACTGCACTACCACTGCTTTCCATCTTTCCTGATTGATGAAACGTGGCATAGAGTTGAAGAAGCCGAAAATAACTTGCCTTTATGTGTCAACCAAGCCCGGTTTGACTTAATACCTAATTGGGTTAGAAAAGTTTTAGCTGCGAGAAGCTGCAGCTGTGTGCACTAATATCGCACCCTGTATATCCCTAAATCGCCAACAAATTTTATCATGTTTTCTTAGTAAAAAGCTGAATACATACAGCAAGAAAAAGTTTTATTAGTTGCTTTCTTTCATGGTATTGCAATTTTAATGCATGGTCAACAATAAATTAATAAGAATAGAGTAATCACAAATTTTTTTCAAATTAACATACCATTGTATGAGTTGCGTTTTTATAATAGTGACCTTATCAAATACTAAATTACATAATATAGCTTTCCATTTTAAAAAGTTCTCTCTCTAGATATAAATCATATTACTGTGCAAGTGCATGATTGGATGAATAAACTGTGACAAATATTTCATGTTTTGGCTCAAAAATATATTTTTTGAAATCTGTGATGCATGCATAATATTCGAGGTAGGATTCAAAAGTTCCCAGACTGAGCCAATAACGGGAAACATTTTTACAATAGAGTAACAACGATAGCGTTTCTGTGTTTCTGCATTTCTCCCCTTTTCCAAAAGAGATTTATCCTAAATCAAGTGGTTGGTGGCTCATCACTTGGCTACGGAAATTTACGAAAGGTTGAAGCATATGTACAGCAGTGATGCATCATTGCAAAAGCAAGCTTTTGAGTGGAATCGACGTTTCAGGGAAGGCAGGGAATGTGTCGAAAACGACGAACATTCTGGGCGTCCGCAGACTTCCCGCACCACTGAAAACATAGGAAAGGTTTCTGCAGCGGTACGTAAGAACACGCTTTAAACAACGACAGGGTGAAAACGAAATGACTGTTTTGCCACATTCTCCTTACTCCTCTGATTTCACCCCCTGTGACTTCTGAATATTTCCAGAACTAGCACGTCGCTTTCAGGGTCGTCGATTCCAAACTGCAGATGAAATTAAAAGTGGACTGCAGGCTGAATTAAAGGACATGGCGAAAAACGGATTCCAAAAATATTTCGACAACCATTACAAGCGATGACAAAAGTGTGTTGTTGCTCAAGGGTCTTGTTTCAAAAGAGGATGTATTTCAGCAATTTAATTGGTAATATTTTTTAAGCTATAGATTCAATCCGGGAACTTTTGAATCCTACCTCGTATGTATTCAATAATCGTAGAAATATGAAAGTGCTAAATTTTTTATATATAGGAATTATTAATTAAAATTTAATACTTAACTGCACTTTATCAACCTATATATAAATAGTATTTTTAAGTATGGGTTGACAAAGTGCAAATTTTGATCTTGAAAGAAATTTTAATCATAAAATCTAATGAAGTAAACTGAGAAATTCTGTTTCTACACAAAAATATTATTACGATTTTCTCAATGGATATATTTTGAATAATATTAAATTTTTCTTGAAATATCAGTTTCTTACTTTCTTAAAACTATATAGAGTAAAATATTAAATTATTATTACTTTTTTTTACGATTTGAATACGCAAGAAATTTTATGTGTATAAGAATACTAAAATACTCTTTGGGATTTTGAATTTAGAGTATTTAATTTTAGGGAGTGTGAAATATAAATTAAAATAATAATCAAAGTTAAAAATTGACTTTCTAAATACGATAAAAATATTAAAAATTATACTTTTTAGATGATTTTTTTATAATTTTATTCAGCTTGAAACTTTTAAAAAAAAAAATGAAACGTTATGCAATCGATGTCGTGTTTCTTTTCAAAATTTCAAAACTGTGGCAAAAACATTTACACGGTCATCCAGCGTAAACACAATTTCATCAGCTAGAATTAGCCTAACTGTAACTGTTCAAAATTCATGACCATTTTCATGTGTTACCTCTACGGAAATATATTTTGAAACAAGTCTTTCAGACATGAGCAAGGTGATACAAAAAATTGTTGCGCGGCGCGGCGTGGATGGCGTGCGTGATAGGGGTTCTGTTACTTCCTGTATTGAATTCAGCACGAAAATCCTGTTTTTCTAAAATAAGTGAGCTCCTTATTATTTATGCGGGAACTGACGCAGAACTTGACCCCGGCAGAACTGGCTACAGATTCGAGAGTAATAATACTGAGCCTTTTTTTAATCAAGGGGCTCTTGTGCCTTAATGCTAATCTCAACAATTTTTTTTTTTGTTATTTAAAATAACTTGATAATATACCATTAGAAAAAAGTATCGAATCACAAAATTCGTTTGGTTAAACAAAATTAATTTTCTTACCAAATTCTTCAGCATTTTTGCTAAGGTCAAGTAATTTGGCAGTTCTTCAGCATAAATAAGGTGCTCTTATACAATCTGTAACATAAAAAGTTACACACCAAATAGTTATCTGAATGGAACGAAACCGGCGATGCATATACCTTACAATAGAATTTGCAAATTATTTTCTCTTGATGGCGAAAAACTGACAAGCTGGAGCTCTATAGCATTGCAACATAGCATCCGGATGGTGTACAGAGACTTCTTAAGGCATGGGCCCGGGCCCAGGGCCTCAGTCCTAATGGGGCTTCATTTCGTTCTCGACTCAGCCTTGAAAAGATCACGATTTGAATAATTCCAACGATCAAATGTTTTTTCCGGTTTTATTTTCCAAAAAACTGGGAATTTCGGACGATTTTGCAACTGGATATTTGTTATAACTGTCGTCCATGCATTGGTCTAGACCTAGGCCTAACACCATAGAACATCATTACTCATTCAATCAAAAGATGGCAGTTCGACGAGCCGGTTTGTTCGATTGTAAATCATGCACATTTATTTGTTTCGGGTTATTGTTTGTTCGAGTATTTGATAACGTATGCTATGTACTGTCTATTTTTAAGGATCATAGGTGGAGCCTACATTTGTGTAGGGGCCCAGGGCCTCTAGAAGTCTTAAGACGTCTCTGATGGTGTATAAGTTAGAGAACTCCCCAACACTAGGGCATAACTTCCATGTGAATGTGGCTCCGTGACCAACTGTACCAGTACATTGGCAATAAATATATGAGCAGATATCACCATTTGAGAGGGGATATCCAATTGTATGCAATAGATCCCAATAGAGGATATTTGGGATCTAATGAGCAAGCATCTCCGACCGTCCCTGGATCGCACCGATCTAAGTTGCCAGTTGGAACGTGTCAAGCAATTCCACTGGTGGAAATCCGCCAACTCTAGGTCTCAATAACCAGCTGGATAACAGTTAACAACAGGGAGAATATATTGTTATTATTTTTTTTCTCTTGCAGCTGAATTTCGTGAATAAAATCAATCCGTTTCATTTTCAATGCACGATGTTCATAATTTTTACCGACTTTCGTTCCTTTCGGATAACTTATTCTTGGTGCATCTCTTTTTATGCTATAGAGTGTATTGGAAAATAATCGAAATCTCTTGTTTAAAATTACAGAATTACAAGCAAAATCAAGAGGAATTTGGAAAAAACTGGAGTGGTTGAGTGTATACATGATTCTTACAACTTAGAAATAAATATCAAATAGATCTTTAAATAATGCCTCTCAATTTTTTTTACAAAAAAATATCTTATTTTAGTGAATACATTTAAACCAACCTCAGTAACATTTTATTTTTCTCAAACCGTTTAATCTGTGAAAATCAGTAAATATTGAGGTCAAAAAGGTATTAAAAGAATTATTCTCTTTGAAGTTATTTTTTTTATATAAGAGAGCACTTATTATTTAATCTCGTGTAATTATGTAAACATATACATATAAAACTCTATAAAAACTTACTCAAGAGTTTTCAGAATAATTAGTAAGAAAGCAAGTTTTCTATAAGAGCCAAATAAAAACTTATTTTACTCTTTGATTTTGGGAAAGATTCTAATGAAAATAAAACAAATTTTCCCTTGCTGAATTTTACTTTTAGTATCATCTGTTTGTTTTTGAAAGTACAATTTAAAAAGGAACACATTTTATTCTTTATAAAATTCGGTGTTAATCTAAAATATTTGAATTTTTTCTCATTTTCTACTTGAAAATTAGTATAAAGGAATGACTTAAATGAAAGCAACTCGTAAGGCCATTTAAATTTTTGGTTTTTAAGTACAAAATTCACGAATAAAAATATATAGATGAGAGAGAAATTTAGCAAGAGACATGTGCAAAAATACGAGTTTCAATAACCATGCGAATGGAGAATTGTGCTGCCATCTATATTATTAATTTTAAACTAAGGCTTATGCGATTTTTTTTTTAAATTTGAATATTTGTTCCGAATGAGTCTTCTAATGGACTACGCAAACGCACACACGCACGTGAAAAACATTTTTTTCATAGATCAACAAAGCGTTGGAATTTCTTTTAGATCTAATGCATATTTCATAAAAAAAAGTACAGCCCCTAAAACACTTCGGGAGAGAGAGTGTATTTTCCGTATATATATATATATATATATACGACGAGACGTCAACAAATTCTCGTTGTTTGTTGACATTCGTCTATCCAATATATCATTACCATGGTAGCACTTAAAACTTCCTTTTTGCTATGAGCTAACTTAATTTGCTGCATTATGCTAGCAGAAGCACAGTGGCTATGCTCGCTAACTCGTGGCTCGCAAAAACAATACTTACTAAAAACCACAAATGAGAGAGAAAGATAACTAAAATCTACCTGATCATGAGATTTTTAATGTTAAGATACGAGTTTTTCATTGACAATTTCATTCCCTTTCTTATTTTAAAAATCGGACTAATCAAATTAGAAACACGTTAATTTTGGTGATATCCAAATTTATTTAGGAGTAGCTAAGAAATAAACTTGTTTATCCAAAGAAATTAATTTTTTAGTAATTTTACAATATACTTGCTAAGATTTTCACTAAACAGTTAACAATTTTTTTTTAAAAAAAAGTGCAGTAAATTTTTGAATCATTTAGTTTCTTTGTTTTGATTTATATGAATCTGTTATTTAGAATGACTTACAAAATTTTATTTTTAGCTATTTTTAAAAAAATAGCTGAAATTATTATTACTAATATTATTTTGATTTAATAACTAAGCATATGAAACCATCCATTTTGAAACTTTTTAATAAATGAATTTTGTATGCATTTAAAACAGTTTTTTTTTTTCAAGTAATATGTAACTTTAACATTTTTAAGAAGAATTTGAAATTTATTTAATTAAATCGCGATAAATATTTATCTTGATTCGCTGGATGTTCTCATTTTATTAATCGTTTAAAAACTGTTGCGCCATCTGTTGGTAATTTATGGCAATAAATGTTCTTTTGTATGTTATATATTGAAGAAACTAATAAAACTGTAATGTAAATGAAGTAATTACTCTTATAATTAGAAATAAAATAATAAAACGTTTGAATTTTGATTCAAAATTTTTAAGAATTATATTCTGTGATCAACTTTTCATATTTCATGTGTTCAATAATCAAATTACAAACTTCGAATAAAAAATCTGTATAATATTCTCTAAATAAAAAACAGTTTTCTTTCTCTTGCTTAAGATTTCGTGTTGATGTAGATATTATTTAGCCCGTAAATAAATTCTAAAATAGAAGTCAAAGTAGCAAAGATTAATTCAGTTCAGTGGAATGTAGAATTATTGAAAAATAGTATAATGATTCGTAATAGTATGTTCAAAGTTAATTTACAGTTAAAATAATTAAGATAAATAACACAATTCAACGTGCTTATAAAAAATTTGAGTAGCAGAATTATAGCTAACAAACTGGTTTGGAAAAATTTCTCTTAAAAATAAATATAATTTTAGTTTCTAGAACTTTAAATATTATAAATGCTTCTGTCATAACCTTTTTTCCACAGAAGAAACGGTTATTCCTAAAAGCGTTTATAAAAGAACATTCGATAATTTCCATAAATTACTAATTGATTTTAATTATCAATAAATATAAACAGATAAAAACTGTCTATGAGATTTTTGGTTCCAGTGCAAATTGGAAACACAACTTGTTAATAAATAATGTAATTGTTTCAAAAACAAACTTTAAAAAAAAAAATTTGTTCTGTTTGATCGGCCTTTTAATAACAGTATAAGTAAACAGAAATAAACAGCTTTACAACTACGGAGAAAAGAATTAAATTTTGCTTTGCTTTATTTAAAAATAAAGAAAAAAGTTTCGTTATTTTTTTTATTACAATTATATTTAACCTCTTGACGTTTCCTAACACAATGGAACAATTAAATTTTTTTATTTAATTTTTTTATTTATTATTTTGTTTCAAGCCATGAACATCAAATCAGTTAATTTTGTTAGAAAAACAAGGGGGGAAAAGAAGGAAGTTCTATACCCCCACCCCCTTAATAGGGTTTTATATTAGCAACTAAGTCTTCGCAGATTTGCAAGTCCTCAAATGTGAGAACCATTTCATGGTGGTACCATCTAGGGGAGATTCCCGCGCCAATTTTTGACACTTGAATTAATTTTAATTCAATCTCTCGTCGGAGGCTAAATATTGACAAGAGTAAACATTGAGAGAGTACATTGATTTAATTTTGCCAAGAGTATCAGAGCCAAATTGATACTCTAGGGATCTTTTACTTGCCACCTAATCATATGACAAGCGTTCCAACGATTTTAGAATGTCTATGTGCTAAAAATATATTTTATTATCAGTAGACTAAGTAATTTTATTTATTTAATTCATTTTAAATGACAAATCAGAACAATTTGTGTAAATTTTCTTAAAATTTAAAGATGATAAATTATATTCCTTTTTGGGGTAAAATGATAACTATATAAGAACTTTTTTAAAAGAGAATTTAATATCTTCATATAATTGCTTTTCATTGCTAAAGTATTCTATTAAAAAATCAGGGTTTTTTTAATACTGTACCAAAAATACAGTTAAATTAAGTAAAAATTTCTGAAAAAAGATGTTTTTAATAAAAGTCATTCTATAAAATACAGGATGAAAATTCAAATGGATTTATCATCGTACTCTACCTATGTTTTACATTTATTTTCATTTGGTACTAAAATTTTGGGAAACTTTAACTACCATATCAAGAATGCTAAGAAAGCGGTTATTACAAATTAACTAAATTTTCATTTTTCATGCTTCGAAATTTGCTATTTTTTCTTACCTATCATTGCTTCTACTAAGGGAGTATGGCTACAATGTGGCATTTATAAAAATTTATAAGCTATTTTTTGAAGAATTTTGTATCCTTTAATTTTTTAATATATTTTTTTCACAAATATTGAAAGTTTAAGATGTCTTATATTTGCATTTTCTTTCTTGAGGTAGGAAGATGATTTAATATATATTTAATTTTATATTGCTATTTTTCTAAATCAAAAGAAATAATTTTATTTTCGATTTTTATTCTATGGGGGATCCTTTTCCAATATGCAGTGGCGTACACAAACCTCTCTTATGGGGGGAGGGGGTTACATTCTACAAAACACGTAGACGTAATCACGAAGGGTTAAAAATTTTGGGAAGGGGGCTGTTTAGTTTGAACTCCCAAAACCTCCCCTTGTGCTCGCTACTGCCAATATGTGTTTAGCTGAAGTCATTGGTGTTAAGTGAAATTTTTTTAAAAGAGTAATATTTATAAATATTGTCTTATTTCCGCCATAGATGGCGCCATGTCTTTCGAGTTATTCGTGAAGGCGAAGTAAAGCTGAAGTTTTAAATTTTGGTTGGTTTTTTTCAGTTCTGCAATATTTTCAACGATCAGATATTTTTTTTTTTATCGTTTTTCATTAAAGAAATTAAAAACTTCTTGATTACTATTTACCACATTTTGTTCAACTCTAGAACATCCGGATTTGGCGGTCACCTAAATCTACTGAGGGTCAATTTGACAAGAAATTCAAGCCTTTCAAAGTAAGTTATTATTTTTTTGTTGACAAAGATGGTAAGACTATAACATATATAAGAGGACAGCTATATTATGTTCAAAGCCAGGACCGATCCTAGGGTGTAGGTCGCCCGTGAGCAAAGATCTTCTGTGTCGATCCTCTATAGAATTTTTCATGTTTTAACAAAAGCTTAACGTTGACTTTTTAAACTCATCTATCTGTTTTAGAGAGAAAATTAAAGCATTAATAACAATGCAAATGGATACAAAAATAACTTCTTTCTCTATTTCGTTAAATTGTAAGGCTAATATTAAAGTGAAAAGTTAAATTTCTCCAAATGCATATTGAATAAATTCCTATGTCTAAGATAACATTAACCATATTAGATATTTTTGTAAGGCAACTTACGCAAAAATCATTTTTGAAAAGCTATTGTTAAGCTTCGATCTACAGTGTGCTGCCAGAACCGCTGATAAGCGAAAAAAAAACAACAAAAAAAAAACTGTTTCGTGCAGTACTGCCAGCTTTGCCATGAATTTTGCAATCAATAAATAATCTGTATAAATAGTAGACATTAATGGACTATATGTGGACCAGCACACTGGACACTAACATTCTATTTTCTTTAATGCTGTAACATCGGGAAATTGGGACTTATTTTGATTTTTCAATAATTATTTAAAATTCAGCATATTTATTCGACTTATTATAAGTTTTATTTTGAGAAATTCGTAAAAAATTTTGCTTGATTGACTGAACTATATGCGGCCGCCCCTTGTTTTGGCCGCCTGCATACAATGTACGTGCTGCACACTTGCTAGGATCGGCCCTGTTCGAAGCTCACTATTAAAAAAAAGGTAGCGACATAGTTAAAATCTTCGTTTGTATAAATGATAGAAATGAATTTTGAGAAAAACTTATATACAAGAAAACGATAACCACCATATATTTTAAAGGATTAGTCTGATAGGAAAGAGAAAATGTGCAAAAATCATACTTTCGCAACATTGTATGAACATTTTGTGTGTGAGCATGATTGTTGGTCGTCAATGGTTGTTAATTTCTTTGAAAATATCTAGGAGAGTCTAGTAATGTCTTGTAAAGCTTATCCAATTCATTAAGGTGGCAGATGAATGAGTGGATGGAAACGAGCTTGTTACCAGCTGATGCTGCTCAATATGACTCGCAGTATGATTTAAAGACAGAGGGATCAATTTAAATTTGGAGGTTCTGTGTCTAGAAGAGATATTCCTGGTTGATTACGAGTTACAAACGCGGGAGACCGTTTTCTAGCCCTATTGGTCCAATGAAGAAGCACTACTGAGATTCAGCTATTTGCGTTTTGTCTTGTTGGGAACAAGAATAACCGCTACTACGTTTATGGTGCAAAGACGCCTTCACAATGCAGGTCTCAATGCAAAACGATTATTTGTATGTGTAACCCTGAACCAAAGACGGAGATGCATCCTTTTATGTTTTACAAGAAAATATGTCTCAAAGATCAGACAATTCCGAACTTCGGTACTTTTCCCAGAGGAGTCCAGGTTCATTCTGGAAAACGATTGAAGGCACCTGCTGACCTGAAGGGAACAACACACTAGACTCATTCAATCCGATATTATTTAAAGACACAGAGGGGATTGAATCATGGTTGGGGCAAGGATCTCTCAATACACTCTGACATATGAGTGTTCCTTGGAGGTACTCTGATTGGTGTGAGATTTCGTAATGAGACCTTTGATCGATATGTCTGTCCATATGCCACTGCTATTGACTATGAATTTTTTCTAATAGATGATTATGGGTGACCTCACTGAGCTGTGCTTGTTGAGAATTCTCTTGACGATATCCTTAGAGTGAATGGGATTGCTATCAAGGGATTGAATCGAATAGAGCATATTTAGGACTACCTTCTTAGACACGTTGCTGTATTAAATCCTCCTCCAAAATTATTACATGAGCTGAAACAAGGGTTACCCCGTGTCTGGTCTTCGCTTCCCATTTCGGTGATAGGCACAACCGAATGTAAGGAAAGTCTATGTTGCCAATGCATGACAGTTAGAGGGGATTACATTACTCATTAGAACCGATTTTTGTAATATTTCTACAACATTTTTCCATATGAAGCTATGATTTACTGTTCTCTATAAGAAATAAGTTTTCAGCCATGAACTTCTTTTTTGTTGTAAATATTGTTTGTGTTAAATTTGTGCAAATTTATATGTCACATTCAGTAAAAAACTGCTTAGAGTTCAATTCCCCCATTTTTTTCTACATTCCTTCATTTTCAAATCAGATACAAAAAGTAGGTTGTACCTTAACTTTTGAAGGCTGGTGTATAAATGTATTACAGCATACAATTGCAAGAAACAGTGACAAAATCATTGGAAAGAAGATCTATAACAACAATGACAGACAGAAATAATAATAATGAATTAAATCTAGGGCGATATTGATCAAAACTACCTATTTTATACGACTTTACTTGCCACAACGAATCCTTATACTGTTAATGAGGATGCGATTAGTGATTGTGGCAATAACCCCCATTCTTTGAGAGATGAAGATTTTAATGCCTGGAAGGAGGCCGAAGACGTGCGCAATGGCCCTACCTAGAGTAACACAAACCTTCTCTATAGAGTTGAAATCTAGAGATCTCGCAGGTTACAATATACGGTGAATATATTCTTCCTATTTGTATAGTCGGGTGTTATCTTCCATAAAGACGAATTGGTTTCAGACAGAGACTGGGTGACCAGAGGTATGTGACGAGTCGAGTTTCTGTACTCCAGAGGATTCTTTCATCTGATTCTAGAGGATTCATTCATTTGATTCTAGAGGATTCCTTCCTCTGATTCTAGAGATTCCTTCCTCTAGAGGATTCCTTCATCTGATTCTAGAGGATTCTTTTATCTGATTTTGGAGGATTCTTTCATCTGATTCTAGAGGATTCTTTTTTCTGCAGAGAACCTTGTGAACACTATCGTTCTGCAAACATCCAAGAAATCCATTGCTTTTGTGGCAGTAGCATCTTTGTAAAGGGAGGGCTTTTGTTGTGCAATGTACACCAATGCACATCTTTCCTATCATTAAAATGAACACGCTGCGCTATTGGGGGAGGGGGAAGATACATAAAACTTACGTGCAGCTTTTCTGAGGATCTATTGGAACCCAATTTGCTTTTATGATAATTAAAACAAATAAAATAACGATATAGATCCATAAATAAAAAAAAATTTATATGAATTCTGATGTCCCTTGAGGATAAGACTATTTTGAGTGAATAAATCTGGGGGAAGAAGAAGATGGTAATTACGAAATTGCAAGGGCGAGGAGATTAAAAATAATTTACGTTTAAATAGAATTCTGGAAACTTATAACACCGAATAACAAACAATGAATATTTTATTATTTGCTGAATATCTCAGAGTATTTTATGGATAGTTTGAAGAAAAGAACAAAACTGGGAGAGTAATACCGGGATTGATAAGCATTAGTAAAGCACTTATCATTTAACGTCATAAGAAAAATAATGTAGACCGTATAATTCGCCAGAAAATCCCTTTGTAGATTTACTGAAATGTAACTTTTCCTGCTATATGCGCGAGTGTGCAGAGAAATTTGCTCCTCAACTATTTTGTGAACTTATAAATTACACCATATGGAGATAGCTGAAAAGCTAGGCAACAAATTTAGTAAACAGCTTGTTAAAAAATCAATAGAGTATTCTACGCTAGGGAACTTTATGAGAATTGTATAGAATACTAATCAGAAAAATTTTTGCTGACTATACATTTATTTTTTAGAAACGAATGTTGTCAAAATTCTTTTAACGTTAAATAGAAATTTTAATTCGAAGTGGGTAAGATTTTGAAAGGATTCAAATCTCTCTCTCTTTCTCTCTCTCTATATGAATAGGGATATTCTAAAAAGAAGTATAATATTTTGTGTATATATTTTTTATCCATTCAATAGACAGTTTTCCGGGATAAAAAAGGATTAGGACATATTGTATGATTTATACTAAACTGGTATTTGAGGACATATTTTACGCAATAATAATATTAACAAATATGTAAATAAAACATGCTTTATAAACTATTCTTAATGGGTCCCTGACCAAAAATCCTTGCTGACGTCAGGATTGACGCTGCAATGTTAAGAGTTAATTCAGAATTAATATTTTAATCCAGAATTCCTGAAATATTTTTTTTTATTTGTGAGTGGGAAGAAAAATCTTCAATGATTAATTTTTTTCACGTTTCATTCCCTGTAGAACAGATACTCGTTTTCACAAGACAGCATTTTCTTATTTTACTTCTTTGGTACCTTATTCTATCTTAAACCTAAAATTAATCTTGAAAAACATAATAAATGTCTAGAAACTTTATCAAATATACGATTCTTTAAAATAATTTATAATCATAAATTTTAGTAACTCAATTTTATTCACTTTTCCCTTTTCTCCTGTTTTATCTGCATTATTTATCTAAATATATACTCACAATCATCCAAGTAAATATAATCTCCGTCTTTCATTTTCACTTTATATATACGAATCAATTTTTATATGTTCCAAATACTTTAATATTACATCATCCAATATCAAGATTTTCTCTTTATCGTGTTTTCTCTAAAGATAGGAATTTTCTTTTAGTAAAGAGGATTACAAAAGTCTTGAATTTACTGTTTAGTCTCTAGCAAGTGGAAATGGTTTTCTTTATACTCTTTCAATATCTTCGACTTTTCAATGTGAAAATTATTTTTGAAACATATTTTAACAATTTATTCGTACGTAATATGTATGTAGCAGGTTTAGTTGTCATTTTTTTATGTTGATATTTTTGCTGAATAAATATAAATTGGATTATTTCGCCGTTTAAGAGAAAAGGTTGGAACTATACACAAAAATAAAGACAGTTTCATGGTTTTAATATTCAAGAAGACAACACACTCTGATGTTGCAATAATAATGATGGCAGTAAAACATGATAATGATGTTTCGAAAGGAGTCCTTAATGGTTTGAAAAGATTAAAAATCAATATTTTATATCAGCAAATAAAAACTAAAAGCTGAATTAAAAAAAAGACCTCATAAATATAAGATAAAAAATTCTGAATATGTACTTAATATTCTTATATAAAAAAAGCAAAATATAAACAAAATAGACAGAATTTTTAAGTGTATTATAGAATTTTATAAATAATTAGCTTTAATTATCCTGAAATCTTAGTTATCTGTAAAGTTTCTAATGCATATTTTCCCTTTGGTTCAATGAAAACTGTGCTATTTAAACTCCTCTATTAATCCATTTAATATACATATTTATCACAATTTTTTGCATTATATTTTTAAAATGCACTTCATGTACTTTTTTTTACAAGCCTTTTAAAATTAAAAGCAAAGTGCTTTATAGTCTGTAACGTGTGTTACTATTATAAGAAAACAAATATAGAACTATTATTTCTTTATAATTACTAATATATATTTTTCTTTTCATACACTCTTTCGATGCTGATTCCCCTTTTACATGGAAGAATACTAAAAACAAATTTTATGCATAACGTAGAGATGCAAAAAGGAAATACATATGAAATAAATTTCGATCTTTCTGCTGCATAAAAGATTAAAAAGACCACTTTATATACTTTAACGTTTAATAGGGCGTGTAAAACAAATCTGGTGTTCAGAATGTGTTCTCTCCATAGCTTTCAGATTTAATCCGAGCAGAAACATTACAGCTATTCATTGAGGAAAGATCATTACAGAGAGATGCAGCATTGCCATTTAGGAAGATCTAATTCCGCGGTGTTTTCCCTCATGGAAAAAGTTAATGACTCGATTTATCCGCAGAGTTTTTAATTGCACAAATTCTGAAATGAATTAAGTTTATCGGGAAAAAATGAATCAATCCAGTTTTTAATTTTAAGTATGAGAAATTTACCTCCCCTATTAATTACTTGAAAAAAATTCTAAATGTCAAAAAATAATTATAGAAAGAAGAAAGAATAATTTGAAAAAAATATTAATATTTATTACCTTTCAAATTTATTATGAAAACAGTTGCTGGATTTTGATTCTTTTCTGCTTAAGGATTAAATGTAATGACTTTTCTTACTTTTTTACTGAATTTTTACTTAACATCTGCGCATAAATATCTTATAAATAAACTGTTATGCATTGAAAAATACTGATTTAAACATTAAAACATCACAGTATAATAGTAAATGCATTATAGAGGGAATTCCTTTTTTAAAATTCACCCGTTAATTAAGTAGATTAAAACAATAAAATGATTTTTATGCTATCTTATACTTTTTCATATAACAAGCAGTTTTAATTTGATTAATTAGTTTTTTAAATTTGTTGTGTTTGAGTAACAGATATGAACTCTGAATGGTTATTATGTAGGATCTCATTCATTTCATTTTAAAATACATTTACACTGAATCCAATCACAAAGGTTCCCTTTACACAAATTCTTATGAACCCACCCTGAAAAAAAAAGCGAAATAAAAATGGACAAGGAAATTTCTCTAAAAATGCATAATTTGAAAAAGGATGGGATGGGGTGGGGGAGAAAGCAAAGAGGAACGATGCTCTCCACGAAAAAGCAATATCAACAGAAAGACAATAAACGGTGTTCTTTATTTAGACGAATAATCAATGGTAAACAGTTGAGAATGTACAGACCTTGGAGAGCTGATACATAATGTCATTAATACATCAAATACTGGAAAAGAGTCATAATTCCCATTATGTAGCAGTTCAGAGGAAGTTGGAGTGAAGGCATTTAATCAAATATATTTAAAAAAATTACGAATATTGTGCGATGTCTAAGAATGTTGAATGGAAGATCATGAAGTATGTACAGACCTGTAAATAACTTGTGCAGAAATTATACTGTCGTAGTAAAATGGTTTCTTCTAATAATGAAGTGCATCTTCATCTACACTGCTGACCACACAAAATGCAACACCAAGAAAGACCAGAGATATCACAGAGAAATTTATTTCGCAGATAACATGTACAAAGATAAAACAATTAAAATTACAGCCTCTCAGTGTGGATGATGACAAAATCAGTAGTTAGTACAGCCACCATTGTTGGCTACATCTGTTCCCACACGCCACGCCATAACATCAAAGAGGCTTTGGATGTATCCTTGAGGGTTCAGCAGTCTATGCAGCTTCCACGTATTGCCAAAGTTGATCTGGTATAGGAGCAGGTGGTGTATCCCGGGTCAGTCGTTGCGCAAGCATGGACTGCACGTTTTCAATTGGCGATAGATCGGAAGAACAAGTAGGCCAAGGAAGCAATTCAATTTGATGGGTAAGGAAAAACCCTTGAACACTGCGTGCCCCATGTGGTCGCGCATTATCCTGTTGGATGATGATGAATGCCCAGAAGAACCGAGCTCATCCGAAGAGGGTTTAGAGCTACAACCGATCCCTCGGGAAACAACCCCCCTCACGTCCAGTTTTTATTGTAAAAAAAAAAAAAAAAAAAATCAAAGTTTACGTTTTAAACAATTCCAACTTTTTTACAAATATAAAAGAAATAATAAAATTATACAAAACAAATGCACCATAAAGACAAAAAAAAAACAACAAAAAAAAAACAGGAAGCACAAATAATTACATTAAAAAAAAGTTTCTTTGGAATCAAATTTTCAGTTGATGACACACCACTTTCTGTTGATATTTTCCCGCCATTTGGTTCTTCAGTTTTCAGAAAAAGGAAAGGATTCATCGGAAGGAGGATTACTTTTTTTCGAGATCTCCTCCCCCATTTTTTTTTAAAGAAGCATAAAAGAAGATAGCAGCAGTTAAAAATAGATAAATGAATAAAGAGAGAAAAAGGGGGGAGATAGATTATTGGATTTTATTGGAAATATCATTTTTTTGCTAAAAAAATATAATAAAATAAAATAAAAATAAAAAAAAAACAGGAAATTAACCTGAAAGTATACTAATATTGTTAACCAAGAGTTAAACCAGGAAGCTGCAAAATGTTGTGAAATATAAATAGGGTTTAGAGATTAAGAAAAAAAAAGAGGGTGAGGAAAAAAAAGGCAGGAAACGTTTGTGGAAGAGGAGGGGGGGGGGAACCGCTTGTGTGGGACCACAAAAGAGTACCGACCAAACCCCCCTAAGGAATCTGATCCCGGACTGTAGCGGCAATTTTAATACATGATTTTAGCAATTTGGCTTATCACAAGCGCTTAATATATGGGAGGACCACGAGCTCCAACACTTCAGAGATGTAGCGCTGGCTGTTCAGTGTACCGCCAATGCGTACTAAAGGGGTGCGACAGTGAAATCCAATACCATCCCTAAACTATGATACCAGGTGTAGAACCAGTGAGGCGATGCATAACGCATTATTTCAGCAGCCTCTCACCACGGTGTCTTCAAACTTGAATCTGACCATCGTGAAGTTGCAGGCAGAAGCAGGATTCGACAATAAACACAATGTCGTTCCATTCCGTTATCCATGTCCACCATTCATCGCTCCACTGGCGGCGCAAAAGCCTGTGGTTTCCAGTCATAGGTAAACGAAGCAATGGGTGCCTTGCGGACATTCCACTCTGCTGCAAACGGCGTCGAATGGTACGAGCGGACACCGAATGATGCGAAACAGACTGAATCTGTTGTGCTATGGTTTGTGATGTGGCTGCTAGAATCCATCACTGCCATGCGCACAATCCACCTATCATCACGTGGTGGGTATGATCGGCCCCGCGTTGGTCTGTCGTTTCCTCCTGTATCCACCGATCACAGTTTTTTGGTTTCGTCGAACACATTGACCGATTTCTCTGAAGGGTAATCCACAATCCCTATAGGCTACTATTCTTCCTCGGTCGAATTCAGAAACTTAGTCAAAAGACGCTCGATGTCTTCCATAAGGCAAAAAAAAAAAAAAAAAAAAAATGTGTATTGCCGTATTTTAAATTGTCAATCTGTTATCCCCTTTATATAGTGCTTGCGGGTGGCGCAACGGTCGCCCTTGATGGGCATCTGCGCTATAATGTTAATGATTTGCATATTTCATCGCCGCCAACGCATGGTGTAAATTTCACATGGTTTGCATGCTTCCTTCAGGGTGTTGCATTTTGTGTGTCCAGAAGTGTAATAATCTAATAAATATATAACCTCATAAACATAATGTAATAAATTTAATTCTCTGGAGAAGCAGACAGTTGGGGGTTCAAATTCCTTAAAAATACCAAGTCAATTTTAGTTTTTAGCATAAAGCGTACGCCTCGGTGCTTTAGTCTACATGCTTTTTCTTAAATAGTAAACTCCTTTCATATAAAAGTAGTCTGGGCATGCCACTGTTTATAGTATCATAACGTTTTATTCGTAGATTGTAAATTCATGTTTTTATTATCTATTTAAGAAAGCGATTAATCGCTTTTCTGTAAATAAAAATAAACCTTTAATAATAAAATTTATAACAGAAGTGTAACACTTGCATAGAACACTGAATCATTAAATATTTATTCGAAATAGGATTGAGTTATTTTAAGAAATACTACCTCGAAGGATAATATTACTTGTGAGTGGTTAATAAAAAGACAGTGGCCAAATGACTTGTCATATCTTTCATTTACTTTTATTTTTATTCTTCCTCAAATCGCAACTATAGGAAATATTTATTAATATCTTAGATTACTTGTCAAAGTAATCGACTCTATTATTTAAAGTTAATATTGTTTTAAGTTTATAAAACTGATTGTTTTATGATGACATCAAGAAAAGTTATTTGTGAGTTTAAAAGAAAACAAATTGTTTCTTTACGACAAAATGGTGTGAAAGTATCTGAAATTTTATATATATATACATAAATAATTTAGAATATTAAACAGAAGCGTCATAAGGATATATGAAGCCTATTTAACTAAAGGTAGCACAAAAAGTTTAATCGTCTAGCGGACATACAGCCAAGAAAATGGCAAAACGTAATGAGAGGAAATTAAAGATTATGAAGAAAAATAGGGAAAGCAGACGATTGACAACTATACAAATTGACAAAGAGTTCCATTTAAACTCGAGAACAAAGATCTCAGACAGAACAATACGAAGAGAACTTAAATTTTTTGGGCTTGCAAGTCGAACACTAACACGAAAACCCTATCTGTCAGCTTTAAGTCGATGATGTTACTATTGGGCTAAAGAATAGAAAATCTGGGCACATAGAAATGTGGAAAAAAGTTGTATGAACCGATAAGAGTCGTTTTACACATTTTTAAATGATAGCAGACAAAGAATTTGTCATGAACAACACGAAGTTCTTCCAGATTGCGTACAACCAGTTGTGCAGGCTGGAGGTAAAGGATTAAAGATCTGGGGAGCTTTTGATTGGAATGGGATCACCCTTATCTCTATAAAGGGTAACAGAACTAGGAATGAGTACTTATCTCATCTAGAAAATGTTGTTCTACCATTAATGAAAGATTGATTTGCAGATGGTGACTGAATATATCAGGAGGACGATGCTACTCCCCATCGCGTTAAAATTGTACAGACCTGGTTTAACCATAACCATGGTGTATTTCATCATCTGAAATGGCCATCAAAAAGTCTAGATATTAGTGTAATCGAAAATCTGTGAGATGAACTGGAAAAGCATTTAAGAAAGTCGAATAACCTTTTAACAAATGTCAAAAAACCTAGAAATCTCACGTCATACAACATGGTCTGCAATCACCGTAGAGACATGTCAGAAGCTTATTACATCAGTACCACGACAGGTTAATGCTCTATACCAGTGATTCCCAAAGTGGTCTATATAGACCCCCAGGGGTCTATGACGATCTGTAAGGGGTCCACGACAGTAAAATAATAATTTGGGGGTCCATGAGTTGTAAATGGGGGTCTACGATAGTGGCTCTCATTCAACCAGATTGTGACTAATATTAAAAGGAAATTTAATCAAGTGGAAACTAGACTTACCTATTTAACAGATTTTTTACTAAATTCAATGAAGTTTATTTGCAGTTACAAGGCGACAGTATAAATGTGTTATTAGGATCATATTTCACACAGCCTTTCTTGCCAGAATTAAGCTAAAGGAGCATAATTTTGGACGTCGTCAATATTTAAATGTCCTTTTCTTAGATTTTGAAACTAGGTTTGAGAATGTTTTGACTATCGTAGTACCACAGAAGACAATGAATTCATATGGTCACTTTGAAAAAAAAAACTATCATATTATAAGAATTAAGCACTAGGAATACGCATTAACGAAGATCTTAAAGTAAAGTTTAGAAACGATGTCAACAATTTTAGCTTTAAAAAGATATACCTGTTATTCATTCCTTATTATAGAATATCTTGAGAAATCTTTTAATTGTTTTTTTGATTGAGAAGGTGCACTTGCCAATCTCCAAAACAAAAATTAAGAAGAAAATACTAGACACCATTAACCGAGGAGATATTTAGGGTTAAACCCTTATAAGATTGATGCCAAATGTTGAAAGTTTGTTATTGCATCCCCAGATTTCTCCCTCCCTCAAAAAGCACTTGTTTGTTGCACAGTTACTGTATGTAACAATTATTTTATGCATTAGTTAAATTTTAATTTAATTAATTAATTAAATTAACTAACATGTGTTTTCTTAAATTTTAAACTCTTCTAAACTTCACTACAGTTACAAATTTAAATCTTTTAAAGTAAATATCTCTATACCTGCTGTCAAAAATTCATATAAGTTGATAAATTTGCACGAATTTAATATTAGGAAAGTAGGGGGTCTACCCCACACTGAAAAACCTTCCAAGGGGTCTATGAGGCTAAAATGTTTGGGAACCTATGCTCTATACGAAGCAAAAGGCATAAGTATCAAATATTAGATGAGATGGCAAGTCATTTGGCCAGAATGCTTACGTTGCTAACGTGCGATGATGTTTGAAAACCTCCTCTAAATGGAAAAGAGGTAGAATTTATGATTTTAATATTAAACATGAAATGAAAAGGGAGAAAAAACTTCATTAGAAAAACGGAAAAGATAAGAATTTTAAAAATAATTACATAATTTTCATTTAATTCTGAAGCTCAGGGAAGTGAAATCCATAGAATTCCTACTTTTAATTCTTCAACTTTTATTGATTTAACAAACATATTAATTATCAAAGGAATATTTCGATTTGTATATTTTGACTAAAATCAAATTTTTCTAATAAGAAACGTATAAGAAAAATGATTCCTGAGAATAATTTAATTTTGCACTATATTTTTTCATCTATTGCTTCAAATCAAGTATTTTTTTAAGTAAATAATTTATCACGCAGAACTTTATTACCAAAAAGTAATAAATCATATGTGTAAAATGAAATATGTTCTTTTGAAAATTTATATTAAAAGCTATTTGTGTTTGTTTGGAACAATTACAAATAAATTTGTGCGAAATTCTTTAAAAACAAATTTATAAGATGGACAAAAATGTGTTTAGCTTAAAGAAAACTACACTAAATTTCCTGGCCCAAAGTTTTTTTGCTGATGCGATTGTATTTCTTGCTAAGATAGAGAATTCCTACGTATTGCACTAGTTGCAAATAAAACTGGCAAAGGAAAATGAGTAAATAAATTGAAAGTCTAGCCATGAAGGGAAAAATCGTTACGCGAAAAACAAGCAATTTTTTCTCTACCTCGGAAATGTAGACGAGGGAAAAAAATTCTAAATTACGTGACACCCAGAACTGTTCGTTTCTGAATTCACCTAATGAAATTTGATTTGAAGCTGACCACGAAATTCTTTACGTCTAAAATAAGAACTTTTTTGCTTCGCAGCAAAATGTTTCCAAAAAAAAGGAAGAATACATTTTTTCCTCTTTGAAATCAGGGGTTTCCCATTTTGCGCAGAATCTAATTATCACTGCTGAAATACATTTAACTTATGTTGATTTGTCATAGACATTTAGCAAAATCATTAAACCAATGCATATTTGAATGAATTGCATATTGTGTGAGAATAATATGGTCATCTTATATGACATTCCTTAAGTTGAAGTGAAATTAATTGGAATTAAAAGATTATTCACAATATCTATAAGTCAGTGTTTCTCCAACTATAGGGCGCACCCCCCCCCCTAGGGGCCATGATAACTCTACGAGGGGGGCAAGAGCATATTGAAAAGTCGAAAACAAAAGATTATTTAAAAAAATATTAATTTACTGAAAGTAAACAAACAAAATACTACATTCTGACACAATAAAAAATAAAATAAACTTTTACACTGATGTAATACATTTATAAATGTATCAGTACTGTACAGCGTATTTTATAATTAGTTTAACAATACTAAGTTAAGAACAAGTTTGATAATTACCAGTGACCCCATGGGCTTATATTATCTCTTTTCTTGATAATTTGTACGGTTTACAATTAATCCCTCAACTGCCGATTAAAAGTTACGTGATTCGCTCCTCAATGCCACCATTTTCTACGTAGACACGCTATTGTGATGTTTCTTTCGGGAGGTGGACAAATCCTCTGAAATAAGTAAATCCTTCGCAAACATTGTCAAGGTCTTTTATTGCGTTCCAAAGCCTTCGGAACAATTTTATAGATAGCATTGCACAGAAAAGACCGTACTTCGGAAAGACGTATATATAAGTCCGAGGCAATTAACGTTTTGGATAAGCGAGATGTTCACTTACGCCGGTGGCATTTAAGAGGTTAAAGGCGTAGTGTAGCCTTAGCATCAAAGTATAGTATTATTGAATTCAATACATTGTTATTGAATGGGGGGGGGGGCGTGATGAAAATTATGATTGAATATTGGTTCGCGAATATTGAAAGTTTGAGAAACACTGCTATAAATCCAAAGTTAAATACGGAATAAAAAATCTAAGTGAACTCTAAAATTTAAGAATCAAACCGTGTTGCTAATTTTTGATGTAAACATAAAATATATTTATATTAATTTTTTCGCTCATTTATTAGAAATTTTAATTAAATACATTTTACAATGAAAAAATTGCTGAATGTTAGTGATGATTTTAATGACATAAAATTGGAGCATAATATTAAGTAATGGAAGTAAAAAATTTAAAAGAATTAAATATGAAAGTTTTGCATATATATCTCCACATTTTGTCTGACCATAATCTAAAATATTAATTATACATTTATGGCTTCAATTTCTATTATTTTATCTATTACTATTCAATTTCTATTATTTCTGTTATAGGTCTTGAAAATATAGAATCTTTTATTTATTTTTAACCCTAGTGAACACAGAATAATAAAAACTTAGATAATTAAAAAATGATTTTGGCCTTACCACCAAATCCTAAACTAGAATAGTAGTTATAGTGAAAAAATAATTTGGAGCTGAAATTGTGGATTAACTTCTCAGTTTTATCACTGATTGTTTAATGTAAAACTGCATTCAACTATATTGTACAAAAACAGAATGCATGCTACAATAGTTCATTACATAGTGAAATCAGTTGCAATTGTACATTAACAATTTTCTGCATTTGATTGAAACTTAAGAAATACAGATAAACAATACGTTAAAATTCATGATTTTGCGGTATATTAATTTTAGAGTTAAAACAATGCTTGGTTCCAAGATAACTACAAATTGGTGACCGATTTGTTGACTAATATTGTTCTCCATAACATTATTAACAAATTTGCAGATACATGGTTTTGTTTTCTTGTATATCTTAATCATTGTTAATAAAGTTAATTTTTTCAAAATAATTATAATGAATTCATTATTCAATCAATGATGCAGTAATGACAATTCACATTTAATACAATCATTGTTAATAAAGTTAATTTCTTCAAAATAATTCATAATGAATTAATTATTCAATCAATGATGCAGTAATGATAATTCACATTTAATACCCCCATTCATATATACTTCAGTTGCGTTCAGGTCATGAACACAAACGTTGATGATGAACATTTTAACAGGTTGAGTTATCCGAGATACAGTTTAGCTACTGTTTTCCCCTGAGATAGCTTTATTTATGATTCAAATGTTATTGAGGATGTTTTTCCAGTAGTCATTTTCCAGAAGTAGATTGGTTCAAAGTCTATCGTCTTCAGTCAACCAGCCATTTGAAAGGAAAAATTTCCCTAAGGATCTCTGCTTCAACGGTATACAAATGCCCTCAGGTTGGAATGAGGAAAAATGTTCTTTTAGGTGAACAATTTTGTCTTGTATTTAAAAAATATTTTTTAACTTATTCTCTTAATCAATTTGCTTTTTTGCAATTCATGCTACAGAAATAGAATATAATGAAGCATAAGCATATATACTTTTATTTTTCATATAAATATGTATAACATATACATAGAAGAACACACTAAAAAAAGATATCTGTATACATACAAAAACATTTTGGCAATTTACTCGCCAATAAAGAAAACAAACATTTTAGCAAAAAACAATTTGTATCCAATAGTTAATGTATTAAATGATATTTTTTACTCCAATAATGATATTTTGTTATTTCCATGCTTTTCCATGCATTTATGGAAGCCAGACTATTAATTAAGTTAAAGCGTGTCTGGCAAAATAATTTTTCGCCTTTAAGGTTTAAAAGCATATAAATAAACTACCCAGATGCATTGATGTGTAAAACCAAGAAAACTTTTATTTTTGGTTAATTACCTCCGGAAAAATTGGGGCATATTTCAATGAAATCAGAAATGTGCACGGGTTGAATAAATACAAAAAAGTGATATACAACACTCATGATATAAACGCATGATCATGTGTTCGACTCATTAACACTGGAAATTCTAAGAAAGAGATGTTTCAATATAGAACAAAAATAATTTAATGGAGAGTGACCCTCTTAAACTTTTACAGCTTTAACAATGTCAGTTACTGCCAGAAATGAAGACAGTTTATGAGTTCTTGTGGTAGTTGATCCCACTGTTTCAGCAACGAGGTTCTCAGAGCCTCAATGGTTCTAGAAGGAGAAAGATGAGTTGAAATTACCTTCTGATGGGATTCTCAAACATCTCCTTTCAACCTAAGATTTGGAGATCTGGCTGCCTAATTCACCTGGCAAATATTTGCACTTTGCAGAAATTCAGCAGCCATATGAGCCCTATATAGAAGGCTGTTGTCCTCCATAAAATGAAATAAGAGCCAACTGTACTTCTGAAGAAGCAAACACATAGGGTTCCCATATCATTCCTATACCTTACAACAGTCACAGAATCTTTGTCAAACACATGGAGGTTTGTCAGTGCTTTTACCTAGCATAATACTTGCTTATATCTTCAAATCTCCCCTGCCATCTTGGTATCTTTCACAGATGCTAGTAGAAAAGTAACGAATCTATGGTTCTCTTCAGATGAAGGTACATCTAGAATTAGTGTTTACGGTGAGTCTGGATCTATAAGTGACAAGAAATGGCTCCGATTGATCTTTTCTCCAATAAGGATATTCCCATTGAGAAAAACTAAACAGTCTCCTTTGTGCACAGAAATGAAAAGGAAAAAAAAAAAAAAGATCTTCTTGCTAACAAACCTCTTTCAAGAAATCTTCTAGAAACAGTTAACTCTTGAAATTTAGAATCCTGTGGCGTTACGAAGTTAACGAGACAGCTCAGAAATTGTAATCATGTTACTTCCCGCTGTTAATGGATAAATATCGATCTTCGATGTTTGTCGTCGTTCTTGACGACCTTTCTCAGATTTTTTCTATTTGATTCTGATTCCATTAAACTGCATCAAGAAGTTACAAACAAAGCTATACGTTATATGTTAGAGTATCTTACAATATGCATTTAAGAATATTCAGCCGCTCGTCTGCCGATGACTCAATACCTCAACTTATTACCCAAAAGTTGGTGTTTGCTTTTGAATTAAACCGAATATTGAAAAAAACTCCACTTCGATAGTGCCGAGGTCAAAACTAAGTGTGGAAATTGATATATGTTCCTATAAAGTATTTTTCTCTGAATATCAAGACAATAATCATGCCTCCGTTAGAGATGCTAAAATTTTATATCTTAGTTTGAAAGGTTTAGTTTCAGTTTCCATTTAGTACTTTTTAAGTAATTTGAATATGCAAATTCTGTTATTTTTGAACATCAGTATATGTGTGTTAACTTTCAAATAATTTCAAAATAATATCGCTCTAGAGTCAGATAAATGTTTTATTTATGATACATAGCAAATTTTCAAATGCTTTTTTTAATGAAGTTATAATTTCACCTTTGAATATATTTTGATTAGATCTAACAGCTTGAAGTGCAAAAGTTTTTGCTAAATTTTTTTTAAAAAAAATGATGGTGCTAACATGAGCCTATATAAAAAATGCAAATTTAATTAATTTTTTAAAAACTTTTCCGTATAATTTTTATCTGTTATGTATCTCAAAAAATGTGAATCCAATATGCAAGGAAGTGAATGAGTGTAATTAATATCACATTTTGAAAGTACATCTGCGCTGTTTTATTTATGCCTGAGCAAAGGAGTACAATGAGTTCCTAACGAAAAAATGAGCAGATTTGAAAGCGGACTGAACAGAGGAGCAATTTAATGGATAAGAAATTGGGGGGATTCTATACCTCTTAAGATGAACAGTAGAGGCATATTTACGAGGAGATCGAGAGCAGATTATTTTTTTCTCTTCCAAAAAGAGCAGATTGTTCCATTGTTCCCACATCCATATACCTTAGTTTCCTTCATTAAAAAATATGATACAGTTCCCAGAAAATTTATTGAATATAAAGTTTGAAATATTTTTTCCCATGTTCTCAAAATGCATGCTTTATAAAACACGCATGAACAGATCAATTAAAATCTAACCTTTCAAGTGCTGGATTAGTTCGCTGAAATATGTTTTGAATTTGCCTCGAAACACTGATTTTTAAGATTTTTCAAACCCTTAAAGGTATCCGACTACCCTAAAACGGTGAATTTTGCCAAAAATTGACAAATTTTTTTTAATGATTTTATTTTATGGGCCATTTTATTAGCTTTATAAAAATACCAAGTTTATCATTTTCCGTGTACTAGAACAAAAACTAAAAGAGTTTTAGTAAAAGCAGATGCCATTACTTTAAGCAAGGTGTCATACTTTAAAACGCGTTTTACTCGAAATGTGATTTTTTGAAAGTAATCAAACGGGGTCAGCGATTGCTAAAAAAGTTTTGAACATAATTAACTGAAATTTTTTCTGTAAGTTCTGTATATTAGTAGAATTGTTTTAAACTTCAGATTTATCAATCACTGTTTTATTACAAAATTTACAGTCCCTTATCTGAATATAATCACTGTCTTTTTCAGCATTTTCACATAGTAACCGAGATAAAGTGCTCTAGTTTTTGTAAAAAAGAAAATGTCTCTTATCCTGAGGTCATTTCAACATTGAATAATGTAGCAACATATTAGATTGAAAAAATTGAAAATTTGTTCATAAACCTTTGGTGCAGAATGGGCCACGTTTATGCTATTTTTTGTAAATTTTTACCTATTTTTTCCCGTTTTAGTAATAATAATTTCTTTTTCTCTTCTTAATTTTAGCACATTTTCTTAAAATGCACTAAACAAATCTAAAAATAACAAAAAAATCCCAATATCTCCTTTTTTTTAAAAAAAAAGTTGTCGCAACCAGTCGGATACCTTAAGGAATTTTTTAAAAATTCTTCTTTTCCATTATGAACTATAATTTATGTGCAGAAGGATTTCTCCGCAGAACTTCACAGAAAAGAGTTAATATTGCTTACAAATGCGACTGTTACTTATGATTTGAATAATATAAGGGGTGTTCAGTTGAAAAGGTACGAAACGACATTGTGAGTATAAATGAAGTCTTTATTTAAAGTATACACCATGGGCCTAAGCACAACGATCCCATTGATTAACGAGCCAAAGGATTCCTTGTTCCCAGAACTCCTGTGGCCATGACGAGTCCCAGTCCTTCACAACGTCCTGGAGTTCGTCATCCGAAACGAAACGCTTCCCTTTCAGTTGTTTTTTCATGGGGAAAAACACATAGAAATTGCAGGGTGACATGTCGGGGCTGTAGGGTGGATAATCAAGCTACTCCCACTTGAACTTTGCCAGTTACATGCATGTGGCCTTGGAGATGTGTGGACGAGGATTATCAGGGAGCAGTACCACACCCTCCGTGAGCAACCCTGGTCTTTCTTCTTGAGGAAACTACGTAGGACTTTGATAACGTCTCGATGCTCATCAATTTTGGAATTTTGCAATCTGAACTCCATCATGTCTTCACATGCACTTCCGCGTCAATTGGACGGCACTCTTTAAAAGAACCTCTGATATCTCCTGGCGCATGCGGGTGCCAGCATTTAATCCACCCTATGCCGGAGATTCCATTTGCGTAACTAGATATCTCGCTACGTTATTCCATAGCGGCATAGGCAAATATGTTAACGGTTACAATGTTGCAACGTTTCGTATCTTTTCATTTGAACACCCCTGTAAATTTGATTTGAAATTCGGAAAGTAAAGTAATTTTTAAAAATTGTCATAGGACTTTTAATTAGTAAAACTATTTTTTTTAAAATTTGTATTAATGCTTTTATAAGGAGAGACAAAAAGCATCGTTTCGTAACTGAATCAAGACTTTTAAAAATAATAACCCCAGGGAAAAATGAAAGCTAGAAGAATGCAATTTGTTCAGATTCAGAGGCTTATAAAATATTACAGAGCAATTTACCTTCCCTTAAATTGTTTAGTATACCATAAATTTTAAGAAACACAGTAACTATGAATAAAATTGTTATGAAATATTATTTTATGTTAATATATTGTGTTTATTCCTGACAAAATAAGAGGGAAATAAAACAGTTAATAATTCATTCATTCACACATATATAATCGAATTCATTGAAATACATAATTTCAAAACACAATCTCCTAGTATACATAAAAAAATTAAACACTTTTTACATATTTACAAAATGAAGTAATGCTAGAGGATTTAACAATGTTTGAAGAATGCATTAAAAGTTGCAATAATCACATATCTTGTTAGCGAAACGAAGCTCGTCCCTTCATAAAATTCATTTCTTCTAAAGAATTTGTTCTTACCAATTCTGATTGGCTGTGAAGTTGACGGTTTCAAAGTTCCACTTTTGGGTCTCTTTGTTTTGATCGCAAGGGCTCATAAATATTTCACGCGTTTGGGAATCGCAGTCCAGACATCCACCGGTCAGGAGATGAATCAAATGATTCGTATCCTGAAATAAATATATATTCGTAAATCATTTAAACGTTTCATGAGAAGTAGTAAAATAGAGCAGTTATGGTTGATTTATCATCGATCTTGTGATTTTCCCGTACAATAATTTAAAAGAAGATAAGCTTCGATATGACACATTCAGTGTCTCGTACTGTGTTTTAAAAATCACACACAGTGAAATTCAGAATTTTATCGTATGATATCTTAAGATATATAAAAATACGCAGTATTTAACGAATAAAAAAAATTATAGAACCGAATTATTTGTTTGTTTTTAAGAGAATCTGATAAAAAGACTAATTTTATTCGAATGTATTTTTTTGTGATAGAAAGTATGGATATTGAGGTTGTGGAAGAGAAAAAAATTCTATCACTTCTTACTTGAAATAAAAATACTTAAATATTGGGTTGTGAATGTAATTTCGTTTTTTCCCAACAGAGGGTCTATAATTATATTTTTAGGCACCCAACTTCTCAATTAAGCCGCACAATCATTATATTTTTTAAAAGCTGATATAGCAAGGCTTGCTTATGAAAAAGTCCAATTGATTCTACGCAGTAGTTTTTAGTTGGTACCCTTTTAAATATGAAGAGTGAAAAGCAGCATTTTCGGCACATATTTTAATTTTTTACCATCGAAAAGATAAAAATGCTGTTCAAGCTAGAAAAAAATTAGCTGATGTGTATGGAGAAGATGTATTGACAGTTAGCCAGTACCAAAACTGGTTCGCAAAATTTCGATCTGGCAGTTCTAATGTTGAAGATGCACAAGTTCTGGAAGGCCAGTTGAAGCTGATAAAGACACAATAAAGGCATTAGTTGATGTAAACCAGCGAATAACAACCCTTGAAGTTGCTGAGAGGTTAAATTTATCAAAGTCAACTGTTCATGCAGTGGCGTAACGTACATCCCCGCATTGCGCGGGGGGGGCAGAGTTCTAGGGGGCCCGAAGCCTGACTGTCACCAAGTCCTGGACCTGAGGCCCAAAACCTGACTTTGCAGGGAAGTCCAAATGTTCTCCGTTAAGCCATTGCGTTCATGACCTAGGCCTAGTGTTAACTTCAAATCTTGACATACGGGTTCCTCTTGTTCTCACGGAAAGAAATTAGTGTAATCACGTTGATGTTTGTGATTTGCTTCCCAAAGGTCAGGAAAATTATTTTTGAAGCGCATCATCCCTATGGACGAGAAATGAATTGTCTATAATTTCAAACGCAAGAGATCATGGAATCAAAGAATCGGCTCAAAATATTTCAAAAGCCGACGTTCATCAAAAATGGGTGTGCTATCGGTTTGGTGGGATTTCAAACGAATCTTTTTTTCTTTTTAGTCTTTATCGGACAACACAACGATTATCTCTGAAGAGTACTGTCATCAGCTGAACAAAGTGAATGCTTCACTTAAGCAAACAAGGTCAGAATTGATCAACAGAAAAGGTGTAGTGTTCCACCAAGAAATGCGAGACCTCATATAAGTTTGGTAACTCGCCAATAGCTTTTTCAGCTTGAATGGGATATATTGCCCCCCCCCATAATATTCTCCAGATCTGGCACCTTCTTGTTATTATTGGACAAAACCTTTACTTCAAATGAGGAGGTCAAAAATCACCTGGATCAGTTTTTTGCCAGCAAAAAATAAATATTTTATGAACGTGGAATCATGCTACTGCCAGAAAGATGGCAAAAGGTATTGGACCAGAATGTACAATTATATAATTTAATAAAATATTTTTCGCTATATGATAATTGCCTGTATGAAAAATCCTTTTCACACACACATAAAAAACAACAACGAAATTACTTTTTCCGAACAACCCAATATTTTTAGTGAGACCAAAATATTTCTTACATAATTCTTCAAAAAAATTAGATTTCACATCTTTTGTGTCTTAGGCAAGCTAAAACAATGACTGTTTTCGTCCACATGTAGTGGCGCCTTTTTTTGAAGCCCC